>VXBI01007285.1:538191-571316 GCA_013397375.1 Toxostoma redivivum
GCAGCCCCCCGCACCTCAGTCATTGCGACGAACACAGCACAGCCCCGACCCCACCGCTTCTGCCTCGCCGCCCCTGCCGCACGCCTGCCTCACCCCTCGCCAGACCGGTCACCGGCCAATCGCAGAGCCGCGGTCACGGCGAGCGCCAATCAGCGCGGGCCGGAGGCGGGCGCAGGGCGGGCGCGGAGCCAGTACAGAGGCGGTACGGGTGCCTCCCATTCATCAGGGCATGAGGAGAAACAACGGCGCGGGGCGGGGCGGGGGCGGGATAGAGCCCTCACAGCCAATTCCGCGTCTCGGAGGTGCCACCGGAAGGACGCGATTGGCGGAGCGGACGGGGCGGGACCCGGAAGTGCCGACAGAGACGGTAACGGGCGGAGGCGTGGTGGGCGGTGGGACCAGGCTGGGGGGCCGCGCTGAGGGCGGGCGGTGAGCCCGGTCATGCTGCTGCTGCTGCTGGCCCTGCTGCTGGCAAGGGGAGGATTCTCTCTCCCAGAGGAATGGGCCGCCAGCGCTCCCACCTGCCTTCCTGTCCCCGTGGAGGCGCGGGGTAGCACATGGTCTCAGCCCAACGTGCGATCGGTTTGAGCAGTAAATGTGAAAATTGGCGATTTTTGATTGAGATCCCGATTCTGTGTTCCCACAGTGTTTTAACATGCTGCTTAAGAATGAGTTGAATGCTGTGCCCTTTACTGCACCCCACAAGTCACCAGCCCATGTGGAATAGCATCAAGAAAACATCCATCTTTGCTGTTTAGTATAAATCCATTTATTTCCAGGTGCAAAGCATGTTTTTTAATTGTATGACATGTGTTACTTGTGTGGTCTGTGATACACACAGCTCATTTAAAATGGAATTAGAACTCGGGAGGTTATTAACCAAGGTGATGTAAAAGCAAGTTGCAGATAGTACTTGATGAAAATATTGGTAGTTTGCTTTACCAGGCTGTGGCTGGGACAAATACACCCAAGGTTGGGAGGCACCTGCATGATGGTGGGACACTTAAATAACCCCACAGCAAAAAAAAGGGGAAAAAACCCCCAAAACCAGACACACAATAAAGAACATGAGAGGTGAATAGGTGAAAGGTTCCCTCTCAGGACTGGAGGTAATGACTGAGATGCCTGCTCAGGGATGGGAGGTGCAAAGGTCGTGCTGATGTTGGAGCACCTGGCTGCAGTCCTTGCTCATTGCTGCAGTAGCTATGGCACTTCAGCATGTGGACAGAAAGCTGAGAGATTCCCAGCACCAAAAACAGAGAAGTTTGTCAAGGTAGAAAAGAGCTTATTGGAGAGAAAAAACCCAATGGAACAATACATGGGCTTGTTTGAAGAGTGTTTTGGGTTGACAAGGCCAGTCTGTTTTAGGTTCTGCTCTCTAGTATAAGCCAACAGAGCCATTCTAGAGATCAACTATTATAAATTAAATCCCTTAATTATGCATCAGGAAAATTATTTGCCTGTGTATGTGGAGACGGTTTTTCGGTTTTCCTGTGGAGGTGAAAATGAGCACTGTGTAACAGCTTAGACATTTTTCAGAGTATTACACTCTCTACAACATAAGTATGTTAAAAAAGTCTTTGGGTTTGTTTGTATTAGGACATTCTTCTAGGGCATAGGGTTAGTCGCCCAGCAGGTAAAGTCTTCAGTCACTTAAAACCACACAACACACTTGCATTTATCCATAGCACTTTTGAATGTTTAGTAGGGAGTCTGGTGTGGCATTACACAGCACAGATACTGGAGTGTGTGGTGTGCAATGTCAGTAATGCCCTGATTGTGTTATGACCCTGTTTCTGCTCCCGCAGGAATCATAAAGTGAAATCCTGAAAGGCACAATGCTATTGAATTTCTCACCACGTTTTATTCTCTGCATGAAGCCCACCTACACATTGTTTTCTAGCTGTGCTCACGAGCAGAGAAAAGGCAATAATTCTTCCCTTTAATATTTCCCAGGTTATTCAGAGTTAATTCTCATGTCAGCAGTTAGCTCGACTGTCACAGTTCGTCTTGTCCGCTCTTTTGAGCACCGCAATTTCAGACCTGTGGTGTACCATGGAGTTCCCCTGGACCAGACCGTGAAGGACTTCATGGCTTTTGTGCGGAAGGGTAAGATGGGGTGTGCTCATTCCTTCCCTTCAGTCCCAAATGTTGCTGTTCCTGCACAAGAAGGTGGAGGGGCGCAAACAAATGGGAATTTTGTGGCTTTGATAGAGATGCCAAATTTGTGTTTACATGCCCTGTGTGCTTTCCTTCCTTAGATGAAAGGTCTGGAGTTAATAAGAACTTCCATGGTCGGTGTGCTATGCTTGAATTTGGATGGACTGCTCCCCCTGCCCAAATCCCCACATTTAGTCTAAAAAAAACAAACAAGGGCATTGCTGCATTTGGCTCAGTGCCTCAGGCTCCTTGAGTGGTGCTGTCAGGCAAATACTCATAAATTATTAGGAATAAATTAATAGAATTTAGAAAGTCTTTGATCCTAACTACACAAATATGTGGAATGTGGGAATGCAAGTCTGTTTGCTATTTGTGAGAAGAGAGAATCTTGAAAATTTGTTTTTGACACTGTGTGGTCTCACTGTGCATGTTTGTTTCTGAGTTTCTGTCTCCATCTTGAGCTCTGTGGTGCAGATTTATTATCTGTGGGCTTTCTCTTTTAGAAGCCTGGTTGAAAGTGACAGTGAATCTAAAAGTTAAGTACTGCAGACCAGCCCACACAGTGACATGGTAACTAGGGTGTTACCCTTAATCCTGCAGGTGTATTTCCACACGCCTCAGTGGAGACATTCAAAGGGTACAGAATAACATAAATTGTTTTTTTTTGCATGAAGTCAGCTTAAACAAGTCTTGAGCTGTTATAGATGATAACATTTGAGCAACTCCTAGGACATTGCCCTGGGACTCATGGGTGTCTTGTGTTTGGCAATTTCCATACTTCTAAACAGTGATAGACATGGCAAGATCTTAGGATGCTTTTGGAAAACTGCAAGCACTTTCAGAACATATGGCACAGCTGCTATGAACAAGAAAATAAAAAACAATGCTATGAAACTTGCTTTTGATGTGTGCCGTATTGCAGCTCACTGTTTTTTGAGAAAAAGACAGTGTTTTGAATAAGACTTTTTAGAACCTCATTCCACAGGGGTCCAAAAGCCTTGTTCCTTCCTTTACTTCTTTAATCTGTTTTGAAGAGGCAGTTTAAGATAAATGGTTAAACTACTGAAGAAATCATGGCTGTGTCCTGCAAGCAGCTAAAGAGTTAATTTTCTACAGTTTGGCTTCCTTTTCATGGCTGGTTCTCATGGCCTGAATGACAGTTGTTAGCTGTTTGTATAAGGTAAAGAGAGATGCTGGGCAAGCCATTAAAAGGATGTTCCTGGCAGATTTCTGAAGGATCAGACTCTCTTGATCATACCCCAATTGTACTGACTCACTGTCCTCATGGGGTGTTTTGTTCAGAGGGACTTCATGCTCAAATGAAGTTATTCACATATGGAGTCACTAGAATCTGAGCCAAAGGCTGTGTTTTAGCATTTGATGCTCAAACAAGTTTCCTGTGTTGCAGATTTATTTTGATGTAAAGGCTGCCCAGGGGATGCATACATGGTACAATAACGGAAAATGAAGTATTGGAAATAATTTAAAAAGAGAATTTTGTTTTAACTTTGTGCTTTTATTTTAATAGATGTGTCTTCAAGAGCAGGACTTCCTCCTCCTTTTAAAAATTACAAGTATGGTAGGTGTTTTTTATTTTTCTCGTTGTAATTACTCTCAAATGACCACACAGTATTTTACACCAGCATTTATACAACTTAAAAGATAACTGCTGTACAATACTAATGTTGGTACCAGTGCTTGCCTATATTTGCAGCTCTATCCAGCTGTTGTAGCTGGGGTTATGCCACTGGGATCTTGTCTTCAGAATTTGACCATTATTCTGAAGATCTGTTTTAATCTTTGAATTAGGCTGTATGGTTTACATTATTTGCTACTGAGAACTGATGGGTTTTGATATTAATTTTTTATTACTTTTATAGGTGCCTTTTAACTCTGTACCTAATGAACAGCTTGTGATCTTGAAACACTGAAATTGTAGTTCTCTGTGTACTTATGCACTTCAATATCTATTTACTGATGGTGAAGCAGAAGGCAAGAAGTAGAAAATCCTTAAGACTTATATACTTAAATAGCTTACACAATATAAGAGAAACAGGGGAACTTTGCTCCAAGTAGATATGAAAGCTCTTAAGTACAGGCTGGTGGTATGAAATAGCATGATGTGAAATTTAAGCTGACTTTATCCTCTAATGTAAAGCTATATGTATATTTCCTTTTTTGTGCAAATTGGCATGAACATGTCCAATTCATCCCTTTGGGGCAGAGAAAACTTTTAAGTAGACTAAGTTACTTCCTTTCTTGGAGTTTGTAAACTTGGATATCAGTCACATGTCTTTTCCTAAACTTGGCAATTCTCAAAGTTCCCTTGGAATTTTCCTGCAAGTGATCCTCTGTCTCCTATCTTCTTGGAGTTGACAAACTTCTTCCTCTATGGTGATTCAAAGAACTGAGCAAGAAATCTACTTAATACATGTGACGGATAATAAACTCTATTTGCCTATTAAAAAAAAAAAAAAAAAAGAAAAGGATTTTATATTGTGCTCCTGCTGATGGTGAAACAGAGAGTGCAAATTGGAGCCAGAAAAAGAGTTAGGGATTAATATTCATGATGCAGCAGTGGCAGGGATTTGAATGTTTTATTATTTTTAATGTGTTACTTAAGGTCTTAACATCTGTAAGTGTAAGTTGGAGTTTGGAGGTGCCTTTCACCCCATCTGTGGCTTTGGTAGTTTGAGGGGCTCCTATCTAGAACTGCTGCTGTCAGTTATATCCCTGGTGCTGTTATCCCAGCTGCTAGTTCTTTCATCACTTGGAGATCAATTTAGCTTTTCCCAAGACACATCTGGTGGCTGAGGGCCTGATTGTTCCATGTAGGACTGAGCATAACTTTAAAACCTGTTGCACCAGTAACTGGATCTTCACTCTTACTGTGATGGTGCCAACTGCAGGAAAATTTTCACACAGGAAAATCAAAGCCAGGTTCCTCACCTTACCCTCAGGCTGTGAATCATCCAGGTTCATGTTTTTTGGCATCTGCTGTCTCTACAGTGCTCTGCCGACTTTCTTATGTTTTTGTGAGGAAAGGGCAGTGAGACTTCTGCATAAATAGTGCCAGTAAGAGCCATACTTTTTCTGTTTTGTTTGGCAGTGCCAGAAATCTCGTATCTGGTTGTCTCTCACCTTGCCTGTTTTCAGCTTCCTTCCCTGCAGAATTCAGCACCACTTTGTTTTAACATCATATATAATGCCATCACATTTTTGCTCCTGTATTAGTGCTCCAATTCACATCTCAAAGCTTCTGACTTCCATTTTCTCTTCATTTCTTTGTATGGATTATTATTGTTCTTGGTCTAGAACTTTTATGAGTCGATCTTATCTTATTACCTTGTCATTACCCTGTTTTCACTGATGTTGGCAGTCTGGGTGGCAACTTGTTCCATAAGCTGCTTCTCGGTTTTATTTCTCTCATCCATGAATGTGGAGCAGTATGGCAGTAGCTCATAAAATTTCTTAGAAGGTGGTTTTCTTCTGAAAGTGGTAAGCTCATCTTATCAATTGTCATGATAGATCTATTATCAGAAAAGGCAAGATTAAAAATTGGCAGTATGATTGAGTAGGACAAAAAGGGGATGAAATAGCAAAGGCCAGTCAGAGGACTTACCTTATGAGAAGAGACTATAGTTTCATCTCTGTAAAAGGATTAATGAAACCATTTAATAGCTCAGATGAACGCATGGTAAAGTGCTGGGTGCCAGTAGTGGAGTTCTGAGGAAGTAAAACTGAGACAATATTTCAGGGCATGAATGGACAAAGACTAGAGAAAAGAGAATGTATCAAAGTAGACAGGGAAGCCTAAAACTAACAGGTACAGGCTGGGTTTATTTGCTGTAGCAGAAAGGTTTCATGATTGCAGTATATTTTTTCTGTGATTGCTTAGTCTTTTTGTAATGTTTCTGTGCAAGAAGGATCCTGATAATTGCAATTTAGTGTCTGTCTTGCTTCTAATACCTCAGATATTCCAACATACCATGGCTGCCTTCTCAGTGACCTTTGCAGTGAGAATACAGAGTACTTCTTACCTTATGTAATGTTTTAAATAGTGTTCAAAATGGGCCAGAATGATATGGAAACAAACCTCTGAGTGGGAATGTGATCTCTGTTATTCTGAACATCTGAATACTTGCTCCTGGTAATTTGAAAGTTGGTTTAGCCAATAGTTAACTTTGCTGCATCCTTCTCTTACCAGACTATTTCAACATGTAATGTTCACTCAATGCACAAAACTGAGCTAGAACAAGAAATAAGCAGACAAGCAGAACTGGTTTTTCTTCTTTGCTGGGAAGGGATTGATGTGTTACTCCAAATTTGTTCAAACACAGAGTCTTCAGAGTTCAATCTTTTTTTTTTTTTTTTTTTTTTTTTTATCATGTCATGGCTTTAAGCCATTGTCTCTGGATCTTTGCACTCATCCAGTTGCTTTAGTGACTGTGTTATTTTCCCGTTTTTCCCTTCTGTTAGCAAAGCCCTGCCCATGTTGCCAGAAGAAAGTAGTACTTTTAAAAAAAATTCCTATAAGCACTCCACTGCACAAACGAAAGATAAAAATTATTGAAGGTATAGCATTAAAGAGGAGAGGCTGTAGATGTTTATGTAAAATGTAGATGTTTATGCAAAATCAACTTGCTTAACGAAATTTCTACTGTGGATGGTGGGTGTTGTATTCATGAGAAGGAGAATTTCAAGGGATGATCTGAAGTGATCAGGTTACTATGTCTTAATCACTTGCTGCCTATCAACTTAGCTGTAGCAGTTGACAGTGCATAAATGCTGTTGGTCCTGCCCCAATTGCATGTGTAAAACCTATCAAGTTAAAACACCCTAAGTGGCATTTAAATTGATGTATTTTGACTGGCAATTGAGATGGTCATTAGTTGGTTATTGTAATTCAGCCAGCAGACAGAAGCCCAATAGGATGTGGTACCTTAACATTGCATTGACTGCTTTAAGACTGTGGCTGCAGGACTGTGAGATTAAGATGTTTTCTCCTCTTTCAAGTTGAATACACAAAATTGTTAATAACAAAAGATTTTGAAGCTTCCCCCCTTGTTTGTTTGTCTTTCTCCAAGTACAGCTTTCAGTGTTGTCTGCTTATTAAGCCTTATTTTAGGAAAACACTGTTTTTTCTTTCAGATACAATGAAGATTATTCACCAAGCACACAAATCTAAGGTAAGATTATTAGCTGTGTTCTTCCCCTTTTGCATGCTTTGATGCAGGCAGATCTCTGCACTGTCAAACAAGACAGGAGTAGAGGAAATCAGTAAATTCTTCTTATATTTGTATTCTGGTTCTCTGATTTGTAGACTGGTGAGCTTGTAGTGAGTTTGGAAGATGATGACAAACTGATTTTGAAGGAAGACAGCACACTGAAAGCAGCTGGAGTAGGTAGGAGTACATTTGTATTGACTGAAGATGCTGTACCTTGTGGTAGCATTAAACTGATAACTGGCTGATTATGTTTGGACAGGCTGCTGAAAAGTAAATGCTATTTCTGATGCTCTTTACACGACTTGATAATTATTCAGGGAAGCATTATTCAAATCATTGGTCTGAGGGCAGCAGGTATCTGCATTCCAAATGTTCAGAATGCAAATTGTGATTTTTAGAGGGTATGCTTATAATTCTGCTGAGAGTAATTTTAAATGATTGACAGATAGGTTATTAGTACCGTGTCTGCTTAGTCTTATCAGTAACATTTAAACTGATGTTTTGGTTAGAAATGTAAGTAGTGGAAACAGCATGGAATAATGAAGTAAGATTAGATTTGTTTAATGTGCAGCATGCAGTGCCTGATAGTCAGATTGCTCAGGAAAGCTTGAGCAGTATCATTTAGAGAATGTGCTGAACATAGCAAAGAGTTGAAACTTGACCTGATTTCTCATATTTTGACAGGAGACTACATATAGGGCATGTCTTTTGGTAATAATGTAAAGAAATGTCTGTCATGATAAAATTGATGGTCCCTGGCTGTCCTTTGGGTTTCTCATAAATGTAGCTGAATGACTTTGTGGCAGCAGGGCACTTAAGGGATGTGGTTGCATTCCACCTTGATATGGACATTTGCTCATTTGAATCTGATTTGCCTGGCTGGAAAGCTTTAACTGCCTGTGCTCTAAGTGCAGGGGCTTCACAGAGGAGGCTCCCTCCTGCTCCTGCTGCTCACTGATTGCTCCCCAGCTACTGAATGGGATTTCTTTCTTGTAGGTTATTTGGCTCTCCTGTTTCCTGCGGTTTATTTTCTGGGTTTAAGTGAACTTGGGATGTCTCTTCAATGTTTCTCTCTGGTGTGAGCTACAACTGGTCCCAATTATATCTTTCCTAAAGGTCTTTGAGTGTTCTTGTAATATGAATCATAGTTTTTACTACACCAGATCTTTTTGTCTGCAGGGGGCGGAGGGGGGAAGTGAGGATTACTGGCAGCCAAGCCTTGCAGATTTGTAATTTAGTTAGCAGAAGATTCGTTTAACCATGATCTTTATCTATCTAAGGCATAAGAGGCAGTGCAGGAGAAGGACTGATGACAGTACCAAATGTTGAATTAGAAATAATAAAGCTGTCTTCGTTCAAAAGGGTATGGATTAGTATTTGTATATATTATCTCTTTGAAATTAGGTTTGTAGCTACAGCAGTGAAACAGTTGGATGTGATCTCAAAAAAAGGTGTCAAAACATCAGATTAAATGTTACAGTGAAAGGAGATAGGAATGCAGCAGCCTGTTCTGTCTCTGTACAAAGGGAGGGGTAGTTAGTTTAGGACAGAAAATTATTTAAAGCTGCTTTTTTTTCTTTTTTTTTTCTGAATAACAGCAGTTATTAGTCATTAGTATATTTGTGATAGAAGAGGAAAACCCATTTTTTAAATATGCAATGTGCCGTTATGTAATTTTGAATTTGGATATGTTCCAGTGTATCTTGATGGGAAAATTAGCTAAGTTAGGAGTGAGGTCTTTTTAGTAAAATCTTGAAGATTTTACTTTTCTCCTTCAACAAGATGTAGAAGAGAGTAAGCCAAGAAAGTGATATCATGTATCATATACCACTGGTCCTCATTTTGTACAAAATGATAATTTTGTACATTTTCTTTAAATCAGTAAGAAAATTTGAACTCTCCTATTGAGATATGAAATTTTCCCAACATCTAGTTTGGACAAGACTTACTAGAATAAAACAATCAGAATCACCATTAGAAAATCTGGGAAATTCTGATACATGCAGAACATTTTTCCTAAGCTGCAGTTGATTGCCCTTGGCACTATACAGGGTTGGGCTAGAGAGTTATAAATTATGAGGACATTAGATAAGTATCCTCAGGAAAGCCTCTGTAGTAGTGATTATTATTACAGTTATTATCCAGTCAGCAAAGTTAATGCTTGCTTTTTTTTTTTTTAAGCAGGGTGTATGTTAATAAAGTGTTCAGTATTCATTACAAATAGTCTTGTCTGTTTTCTAGTTGAGATTCTAAAATCCCTTCTACACTTTTTTCTTTTTTTTTTTTTTTACAAGACAGGCAGACTTCATTAACTTGAGGTTTAATTTAAAAAACAAATGTGGAATTTATTGGCTCAGCACCTTAAAGAATTCCATGTTTAATAATTGTGAAGGCATTCCATCAGATTTGTCTCTGTTCTGAATTAGTAATGTTGCTGACTTATTGTTTTAGAAGAGGAAGACCTTGACCTACTGGGTTGAAAGAATTGTGACTGTTCTGAACCTTTGTGGGTCCTTTAGCTCTGCCATATCCCCTGTGAATAATTAGAGGTATTTGAAGGTATTGCTGGAGAAGCCAATTTGTGTCTCTCACTTTGCATATTGTCGAAGCCTCATGAATTAATCATCAGCAGAGCAAAAAATTAACTTCTTCAGACACATATTTTGATGGGTCATGAGGGAGAATGTAAAGTGATCTGTAAAATATTCTACTGATCCTCTAAGTATTAAATTAATATACCTACAGGCTAATTTAATGGAGAAAAAGAAGTTTCTTTCTCCCGTACCTAACAGAAAAATGCACAAAAAAAAGAGCGTATTACGCTTCATTACTTTCCTAGCATTTGATGGTGTTAGAAATACAATCACTTAGTTTGCTGAATGCTTATATAAACAATTCTGAAGACTGTGTTAAACAGATCTTGAGGGGTCTTATGCACATATTTACTTCTATACATTCATGTTCTTGGTGATTTTGTTTTTTTGTGTTGCTTTTTAATGAGGTTAAGTGACATCTTTAATATTGGCAACCTTTTTCAAAAATATGATGAGGAAGAAAAAAAAAGTATGTGGTGATTTATAATTGTCTTTGACCATGAAGCTGCTACTTGTCTTCTAAGGTTCTAAATAGCTGGATGTTGGTGGTTCATTTACTGGTGTGCTAAATATTTAATTTTTTATTCATTCTAGCAAATGAGACGGAATTAGCATTCTTCTGTGAGGAAGATTACAGAAACTACAGAGCTAATCCTGTTTCAGCCTGGTGAAGATCCCAAGAGATTGTTTTGTTTTCCCATACCTGTTGTAAATTTTCCTTATTCTGCTTAATGAGATTTTTCTTAAAGATCAATAAATCCTAGAGGATTTCTTTGCAAACAGTGCAATTCCTTTCCTATAGAAATTAATTTCTGTCAATATTCTAAGGCTGAAAGAAAAACTGGGGGACATAAATGACTTTTTTTCTTCCTCCCTTTTCTTTGTGCTGTGCTTGGCTCTTGAGCCTCAGGCAGTACCATCTCTGACCCATGATACACATTCTTGCTGTGATCCCACAGCAGACAGTAACTGCATGTGGAAATTACAGAATGCACAGGATGATCCCATCACAGTACTAACTTCTAATGAAAATGAAGTGAAACCTCCTTCAAATGAAATGAAATGTTTTATGACCAAATCACTGGGTATTTTAAAGAACTTGAGAAGAGAATCTCTGTGTTTCAAGTCAGAGCTTTACTTCTCTCATTTTATGTTTGGTCTCTTTTGTTTAAATAGTGTGAACTGCCCAGTGTTTCATGCTTTTCAGTGAATGCTTTCCATTATCCTCTCTTCCAGCCCTCTTTAGCATGCTGAAAGGCACAAATGTCTGTTGGGAGGCTTTTGTGTCCAAGTACCAGCTCGTTTCTAGCTTTACTTTATGGAGACACCTTCACATGGGGTAGCAGCTTGAGTTCTGCCAGGACATCAGTGTGCCTAAGTAGGAGTTGGGCATTTTTCCAAGGGGAGTGAGAGTTCATGGTTTCAATTTTAAGAATAAAACCTGAATGATTGCATTTTTTGCGAGGAGAGGCCCAGTCTGTGAGCCACATGTCTTCAAGACTGGAATAGATTCCTTTATGCTTTCCATGAGCCAAATTCTATGTTGCTATGTGTTTGTTCTTGGTAATGCTGGGCTTTCCTACTATATGAACCAAATTAAGATTAATAGAAAATAATCATGCATCCAATAAAGTACCTTTAGGTAGATATCACCTATGAAATGCTTTTTAGGGAGTTCCAACATGGGATACTGTGCCTTTAAGCCTTCCTTCACTGAAACAGGAATGATGCTGGCTCTCTGCCTTAGCAGGGTTTTTGGGCACAGGCTCAGCTGAATTGAATGAGACTTCATGTGCAATTGCTTTAGACCTACACATCTACACTGAGCTCTGGGTGAGAGCTGACAATGCTATGTCCATGAAACTTTCTGGAGGAGTAACCCTACCATTTCCTAGAGCTTTGATTATTGTTTTTATTGACATGTGTGGTTTCCAAAGTATCTAAATAAAATTTTCCTTTATTTTAGATGTAAGACCAAAGAACCCTCTGTGTATTGCTCCCATCTCATATTCCTCATCCTTCCTGACAGCTGTCTGGTTTAGGCTGTTTTACTCACCAACAGGTTTGCTTCAGAGTTTTATTCTCTAGTGAAAGAGCTCTACCACTTCTTCAACTGTGATTAAATTATTATATCTTTATCTTGTAAGGAGGAGTCCTGTGTCACTGAAGTCACCTCTGTTCTCCTGGGATGTAGATGTTGTTATGCATGCCCTGATGAATTTATGAGGGGAATTTACCTCTTGCCTTCTCATTCTGTCCAGGTAGCCTCTCTGTTGCTGGTACCTGCTCCCCAAACATGGGCCCATGTTCAGCTGCCTTCTTACACAGTCTTTCATGTTTGCAGATTTCTGTGGTTTGCAGATTTTTGTGCTCATCTTCTCAGATAGTTCAAGCATTGCACTCCAGCCTATCTCATCTTTGTTCAGCCTGATTTACAATAACGAAGGTAACTTTGTAAGAACAGAGAGTGTACTAGAGACATCAGTGTCTCAGGCTGGCCTGCCAAGGCATATAAATGCTGTCTGTCAGCACATGCAGGCTCCCAGACTGAGCAAGCACTGCCATTCTTTTCCTCCTGTTCTGGGGATTTGAATTTGGTCTCCAGCCCTTTCAGACAGATTTTGATTAGTTTTGTGATCCCTTTTCTCTTAAGCATTTGTGTTTGAAAGAGCCCCCAAATTTTAACAATTAGCCTTTCTGGACTTGTGCAGTTCCAAACTTGCAGTGTCACATCGAGTGTGGTACAGTGGAAGAGCATCAGTGAGAAAAACTGTAAATGTTCTACTGCAAATATTCAAGAATGATGTGACTGGCACTCCAGATTAACTTATCTTTCCAAGGAAAGAGTTAAACTACTGCTTTGTGAGCTCAGTTTGCTCTGGCAATGGCACTTCATTGGCTTCTTTCTCCAGCAGCACAGTGGAACCTTTTGTAATGCTCTCAATGGCCATACTTGTAAACTGGTTTCTTCCTGAAGTGTTTTTCTACTGGGTATTTTTTTGTTTGTTTTATGGTGGGGTGTTTTTTTTTGTTTTGTTTTGTTTGTTTTTTTTTTTTTTTTAAATAGGACTTTCAGTAATGCTTCTTTCGAGTAAACCCCACAAAACCATTTTCAGATAATAACTGAAAACTTGTTAGGAAAAATGCTGTTCCAACATTTTTTTGGTGGGATATGGTATGGCCTTGTATCAAAGTAGGTTTGATTCCAGGATTGTTGTATACTGAATGAAATCTCTGAACACTGGCTAATAAATGAGTAAAGACTGAGATCTCTTTGCCCATGTTGTTTTGACATCCTCTTTCTGTTGAAGGAAATCACAGAGCTGGTACTGTGGTTTGTTATCCTGGCAGAAATCATTAACTGCATTGGTTTACATCTGCTTTTAATCAAAGGTGTGGTGGGGTAAGTCATACTGCTTTGCCAGTGGTCTTAGGCATTATGGGGTTAATAAGGATTTATGTTATAGTAGGATGTTCTTGGAACTGTTTGCCATTTTTTTTGTTGAACAAAAGAGCAAATTCATCCTGGCTTATAACACTGTAGCAGGGAAAGGCAGTCAAACTGGAACCCTGGGGTAGTGTGTCAGGCTTAGTTGTTTCTTTAAAAAAAAAAAACAACTTCAGAGAGACTGGAGTTTTGGTTTGGAGGTGTGAAAGCATTGCTATTGAAGGAGAGACAAAATTTGGAAAGGAATTATCATAAATAGTTTGAAGAGGTAACAGTGTAACTGAATAAAGAGCAAAATCTGCACGTGCAACACTCTTGGTGCAGAGATACCAGAGCAGTGCTGCTTTCTATAGAACTAAAGGTATAAAAATGGTGCTTTTTAATAATTTTGGAATTGAATTAATGAACTGCTCCAATTGGCATCTTGTTTTTTCTGGCTTTGTCACTTTATACTTTCTGCATCCAACAGTTTTAATTATTTTTCTGCCAAGAGGTAGTTATGTTGCCTTTTGAAGAAGCAAAGTTAAGAAAAATCTGCTGACATGGACAGCTAAGTGGACCAGTGGCATAAAGAACTCAAAGATCTGATAAGCACCACTTTTACAGTTAACTGCTTTATCTGATGTAAACATTGTGACTTAAAGGTGATTCAGAAATATATTGTAAGCTGTGTATTCTCTTTCACTCCCTGGCAGTATTTAACATCCCCTGACAGATCACTTATTTAAAAATGAGCCTGCAAGTAGCAGTCCAAGAGTTCCCACAGCCATGATGGGACATCCATGGGCCCTGTCCTTGGAAGCTGATAGCTGCAGATATCCTGAGTGTCCAAAGATCAAGAACCTAAAACCAGAACATAGGATACTCCCTCTTGGTCTCCTGTGACTGATAGGATCCCAGATACAGAGCAGGAATAACTGGTGGCATTACAAATGCCTAAGGCAAACACATACTGTTGTTTATTGAAGAGTTTGGACTGAGCTTAGGCTTCCTGGTTGGCACCTGATCCCCCTTCCATTGTTTCCTTTCCATAGAACTACTTGGCACAGCTTTGCAAGTGATTAATGAGTCAAGAAACACCCAGCAGACAACTTCTGTTGCTTTTCATTTTATCAGGATATTGACTTTTCTCTACTCCCCATTTCCTATTGAGTCAGAGAAACAGACACATCTTCGAACGTTTCCCCAACCACTTCCCTTTCCTTCTTGCTGCTACTTCTGCTGATTTTCAGTGCTTTAATGGTGAGGTTTGCACCTCATCTGATATGCAATAGCAGCATTTCCTGTGGCAGTGAATGCGCATTTAAAAAAAAATCTTCATGAGAAAATATGCTTTGAAATGGAGACTTTCTACATTGTAACTAATAGTGCACAACAAAGGCTCTTTTCTTGATTTGCACAGGACAGCACTGTCCACCAGTCAGTGGAAACAAAAATGTTTTTATCATAATGCTTTGAATCTTGCAAGGAAATGAAGGAGTTACATCAGGAAAGCAGGGGAAAAAAGGGCAGTGAAAAGCTAGAACCTATTGCCATGAACTCTGCCTGCAGTGAAAGCCACCAGATGTCAGCACAGCCTGTTCTTTCCTTCTCCAGAACCTCTATAAGCCAAGAGATGTGTCATGTTTATGGAAAGTGCTTATCTGTGAATTGGTTTAGCCTATACTGTCTGTGCTAGGGTTCTGGTGATGAAAGCTGAGTCTTTCTTTGCAGAAAGTATTTCTTTTTATATTAAAATCAAAAAGCGGCAAATTGAACTGGTTTCAGTGCTTAAATTCCTCTTGTTAGAGAGCATCCTTTGTGGAGCCAGTTCCCAGCGTATCTAAATCTTTGCATGCTGTGAGGAGGCATTTGCAGAACATTCATTTGAAGAATTGTCTGGAAAAGATCAGTGCTAATTTGCTGAGGTTTTGTAAAGTAGATTTTAAGTATGCCTATTTCTTTTAAACACAAGGAAAACCATCTGGAACAGACACACGCGCAAAGCAGAGCAAAACATTTTCAGCAACACAGCTTAAACACACAACAAATGCATCCTCCATGCTTCTGACCCTAAGCTCCTACTCTTTCCTCCTTGTAGTGCATGGGCTAAGGAGAATCTGGTGCTGCATCCTCTGGGCTGTGCTTCCTGAGCTGGGATGAGCTGAGGTGGGATATGAATTTTGGAGCCCAAACCCAAGCACTGTGCACAGCTTTATGCTGTCAGTGATTAGAGCATGCGTAGATACTGCCTGGTTAAAAGGCTAAATTTGAATTTTTGCACGAGGACAAGGTGTGACAGAGTTTTCTGCTCAGATTCCCATCACTTTTCTTGCAGCAGCTTGCAAGTGCCAGGGAGGTGTTGAAGAGAGGGAAATTAAAGTGGCAGGTAGAGCCTGGGTGATGTAAATATTCCTTCCTCCTGTTTTGGGCTGCTTGTTTAGTTCCTTTCTTCTAGCCTCATCGCACTGGTGTCGTGTTAGGGGTTTGACACAGCTTGCTGTGTGTATGGGAACTTCTCAATTCCAAACTATCACTAGAACTCTCAAACACTGTTCACATCTGGAGGTGATGCAAGAGAAATTGCAGCTGTGCGGTCTTGGGCTGTGTGCAGGGGAAGACAGTGGTGTGCAGGTTGTTTGGGAGGTGTTATTCTGGCTTCTGTCCCTTCTGCACAGCACTGAGTTCTGCTTTGCAGGGGACCAGGACCTCGTCTGGAAGCTTGGCACAGAGGGCAGATAGATGAGAGGAGAGGTGAGTGTTTTAGGTGGTGATACAGTGGGGCAGAGGATGGGGCACTGGACTTTTATGTCCCTGTAGATGTGGTATTTTTGATCAGATATGAATTGTATCTTCTGTTTGTTACCATCCTCTCCCTCTGATACCAATAGATTAATTCCTTTGTAGTAGGACAGAAGCAGCTAGCCAGGAGAGTGGGAATTTCACTTGGTAGTGAGTACATTAAAGGGCTCAGTGGGACAGATTAATGTAGGAATTTACCTTTGTCTGTCCATTCCTGCTCTCCAGCAGGTGACTTACTGTGCTGTGTACCAGGAATGTCTGTACTGAATGTGAGTACTGGAAGAACTGCTGCTGTCTGCTCTCCTTCCACACCTGAGGTTTAATTCTGCTTACTAACCTACAGCACAAGGAACATATTCTTTAGAACAGTTTGGGAAGCCCCTTTTCTTCAGTGAACTGGGATTTTTAAAATGTTGGTCTGATTTCAAAACTACTTTGAAGTCATATCTTTGACTTTGAAGTCATATCTTTGCCTCTCTGCTTGCATTTGGGTGTTGGTCTCTTCCTTCAAGTTACCAGTGACAGGACAAGAAGAAATGTCCTCAGGTTGTGCCAGAGGAGGTTTAGACTGGATATTTGGAAATATTTATTCACCAAAAGGGTTGTGAAGCATTGGAACAGGCTGCCCTGGGAAATGGAGTCACCAACCTTGGAGGGATTTACGACTTGTAGATGTGGCACTTGGGGACATGGTTGAGTGATGGGCTTGGCAGTGCTGGGATAACAGTTGGGCTCGATGATCTTAAAGGTCTTTTTCTGTGCTTCTAGGATTATGTTCATCTTCTTGGAGGGCATCAGCTGGCTTTAGAGTCAAAGAGCAATCTAACCATGATAGCTTTGTATCCCAGCACTTACCATCATGGCCATTTCTTCCCAACTACTCCCCTGCCCCATCCCACCCAAATCAAATACAACTGGTTTTGCAGAACACAGACTTGAAACTTGCACAGCAACTTTGTTTTCTAGGGTGCTGAACGAGACAGCTACTTTGAAAGCAGATATCCGGCTGCAGACAGCTCTTTAGGGCAGTAGGCTGGCATGCAGCAGCTGAAGGTAGCTAATTGCAGATCAGATTTGGGAAACAGGTACCAAGGTAACTAACCAGCTGAACAGCAGCTGTAGTGCATCCTCCAGTGTTGAGATTTCTAAATCTAAAGCAGATTATCTTTCTAGGAGGATGCACTTGTGCCCCTTTAGGTCTTTGAAAGGTTTCAGTAATATGGCTTGTGGTATGTGATCCTCCTGACAGGCCCCAGACAATGCTTATTTTTAGTTTTTGATTATGAATGTCCTGTACATGCTCTGCTAACAAGAACTGTCCCTAATCATAGATGGTATCTGAGTATGCTGTGCTCAGCTTTAAAATGTGCGTGGTTCTCACACACACACACAAAAAAAACTTGTGCAGAAATTCTGCAAAGCTGATTCTGCTTATTAAGGCACAATAAATAGATAAAAGAAAACTGTCCTACTGTAACAAATCTGATTCCTCAAACCCAAGGCACAGTCTGCAAATCCAGCTAGCTCAGTGTGTGAAATTTAGAGCTCAAGAATAACAGCAGGTTTTGTTGCTTATTGTAGCTGGCCATCTTGGAGATACTGGAGGAAATATATTGCACAGAGGTGCTGAAGCAAGTGTATCCCCCTAAAGTTTTAACTACAGTTTGATATATTCCTTTGTGAGTAAATCCCTTAAGAGCAAGAAACCAATTGCATTGTTTAAAGCCTTATATTATAAAACTGAAGGAGTGAGAGAACTGTACCTGCAGAGGTTAATCTTCAGTCAGGAATTTAAATGAACTCATTAAAATCAACTTACAAATTATATCATTAAAATGCAATGCTGCAGATCCAGAAGTTGGTTGATCTGGCATGCCACTTGTATGAAAAAGTGACTTAAGAACCAGAGAAAAAAATTTTTAGTATTAAAATTCTTTCTTTGCAGTCCCCCATCTGAAACTCCTTGTTCCTTGAAGTCTGTATCAACAGAACTTTCTATTTAGTGAATTAAGCTTGTTTGATCCTGTGCTACAAGTACTGTGTAATATCAGTAGCCCCCTGTAATGAAATATATGTCTGTACACACTTGTGCCCTCTCACACACATAGGAACTCTGTAATTGAGCCCTAGCACCATGGGTCACAGCAATGATCATTTTATTACCTTGATAATGAGATTCTACAAGCTGCTGGCTGTAGTGGGTTTTATTTCTTAGTGGTTAAATTCTAGATAATCACACTACTCTGCTACTGCCATTAAAGTAATGGTTTTTTGGGGGGAAGGTGGGAAAAAAGACTCACACGAGTTCTGATATAATTATGTAGACATGTTCAGAATATCTTTATATAACTAGAGGCCAGTGATTAAAACTGGCCTTACTCTTACAGCTTTTCATTTGGTTCTTACATATCCCAGAGGCACATAGGCAGTACAGAAAATAAAAATACAAAGATTTTTACATTCAAGCTATATATTCTGCAATAAGATATATATATATTTATATGTGTGTGTACATATATACAGAGAGAGAAAAACTTCAAGTACAAAACCAGTTAAATGGTAAATTTTAAGCCAATCTCACTGAATGTCCTATGCACATCAAAAATGTTTAGAAAAAAATAGGAAAATTCCTTGGTTTCATTTTCAGCATTCCAGAATCAGAAGAAATGACTCAAACTACTGTGTCACATGTTTTAAGGACCAGATGCATACAGAGGGATCATGTGAAATGCTATTCTGCATTTATAAGAACTGGTTTTGGTTTTTCAAAAGGGATGGTGGGAGGCTGGCCAGTCTGTTGGCACAGGCATTACCTGGAGACAGCTGACCAGCTTTTTTTTTTAGATGCTGTAGAGCTGCAGTAGCTGTGGGGATTTTGAGCTAGCTTGTCTGTCCCTTTGGGCTTGTGTCCATCTGAAAAGCACCATGCTGACTCACTGACTCCCCTTCTACTCATGGAAACTGTCCCTTTGCCATGGGAAAGGGTTTGCAGGCGTGGAAGTCATGTAAACAAAGCGAGGGTGCAAACCTTCTGCTGGGCAGAAAGGTGAGTCTTTGACCTTGCAGTGACTCAAAATAAACCATTCTTTTCCCCTTGAAGACAAAGCCTGTGAGCCTATGTAACGCTCTTTCCCTGCCTCCTAATCTTTTTTGGCTGCCAGACAGTAGTCTTGCCTAAAGATGTGAAAAGAAACCTAGTTGGGAAAAAAAGGCATTGAAATACACCATAAAGAGTGTAAACTGATGCTTTTATGTCGTCTTTGCCTGATGATGAAATGGAAAAGGTGACTAAAAAACCAGGTTGAATCCAGTGAATTCAAATGAAACTGTCTCAAATCCATGTGGAAACTTAACCTATCACCAAACCAGAAGTAAATAGTTGGGTCATCAGTCTGCTTGGAGAGTGATCTGGTCAGGTGCCAATCTGGGCTAAGTTCTGGAGGTGGATGGGGAAACCTAATAAACTCAGCTTGCTGAGGGGGACAGTGGTAAAGAATGATACCTTCACCATGTTGTCCAAACCCCATCAAAACAGCAACAAAAAAAAAATCACCTGATAATGAAATCCAGGCTTTCCCCTCAAGGCAGTTTATTTTTATTCAGCAAAAAGAAGCAGCATTTGGAGACTTTATTGTAAGTGTTAGGCAAGAACTAATACTCAATATCATCACTGACCACATGAGTAATTATTTGGAGAGTATTACTCACTGTAGTTAGTTGAGGCTAAACAGGGAATTCTTATGAGTCTCTGTCTGTGTAGAACTCTTCCAGGTTATGGGAGCAATGTTGGTTTGTAGTAGGGCTTATGTGCCCCAAAGCTGATAATTCCCCCTGCCCTTTACATTAACTGGTCTGGTAATAAGTACTTCCTTGTCCCTCAAGCTGTACCTCATTTGGTGCTGACAGCTCTTGTTTCTCAAAGCAATACTAAAAAATGAGTGTATTTTCCTTAACTGTAGGAAAATGAGGCTATTCCAGGCATGTCCTTGTACCTGACCTTACTGAGGTAGTCTTCTTGGTGTCATCCCAATTGCTTGCTTTTAAATGACCTTTAGTGAATGGCTGTCCACTCACTGTTTGGTGATTTGAATGTCCAAAACGTAATGAATTATTCTGATAAAGAGAAAGAACTTCATAGAAAGCGACAGGTGAAATGTGAAATTAGGACAGAAATCTTCTTTGTCCTGTGCCTTGTCCACAGTGGGTGTGAAGTCAGAACAGCATTTCATACCTGCTTTGTGATCTAGCAAGTGACTTTTTAATGTGTAAGGCAATGAAGGACTGTGCCCAAAATGTACAACTGCCATGTTTTCATGTTGTGGTCAAGACCTTATGATCCCTTTTCAGGACTGTTCAAAGATCTTATTATTGCTAGTGAAACCACTGGGTTTAGAGCTGCTGTGTTTGCTTAAATGGGAATGTTCAGGTAACAGCGATTTCTAAAAGCTTCACCCTATTACTTGATGTAAGGCCAACTGGAAGGCCTTGGTTTTCTCCATGTAATTTTGTGAAGCAGCAGGCCTTTCCAATAATTATCCTCGCTCTATTTCCATCAAATACTGCTTGAAACTTTGGCTCAGTGTAACAGAGAACAAGCAGCAGTAGCTGTCATCTCAGAGCCAGCAGTGCAGACCAGACGTCTGGTATTGGGGATGTCTCGCTCTCAAATGCTTTTATACTGCTGGTAAGGGGGCTTTATTTCCTCAGCTTATAAACATGCATCAGGCACTGCTTCCAGGACCAGAAGTGCTGTCTGTATTTGAGAGAACAGGGATACTGGGCTTACTGTCAGATTTGATGTTTTTAGTAATATCTGCTGTCACAATAAGATGAGTATAGCTGTTCTGACTTGTCCACAGAGTTCATTGAGGAGAACAAAACCAGAGGCAATTGATCTTTGCAAACCTCACTGCCTTGATTGATCCATACACTCAAGATGCAGGGTATCTTTGCAGTCATAAACCCCAGAAAAATCTGTGCAACCTCGTATGAAAAAAAAAGGCATTGAAATTTATGAGAGCAGCTAGGAAAGCAACCGAGAAGTACGGGTTTGGGGAGCTGCCAGCCAGCAGCTCATCAAGTGACTAACAGAGTCCATCAGTTTCCTGTGTATGTTAGTGCTGCTAGCTGCTAGCTCGGTTCTCACAGTCATTTTTAAGGCAATAATTGTCCAAGCAAATCAGCAATATAATTTAACTACTACTGTCTAACCTAGTTTGATGGCCATCCATTTTCTAAAGTCACCAAATTTTATTTTTTTTAATCCACAATACCATTATACCAAAACATACATATATTTAAGAAAAAGAAACACCTTTATAGAAATGTTGATAGTGCTTAGAAATCCTCAAAGCTGGGGCTGTCAGACATTACTGGAGGTCTCCCCGCTTGAAAACTCCCCCGTTGCGCTGGGCAGAACAAACTTGACGTATCTGCCCTTCTCCCAGCCCCTCCTGATTCGCAGAAGTCTGTGCTGGATGCATGGCAAACTGAAGATGACTTTGGCTATGATCACAGTGCATGGGACAAGCAGTGTGAGGGTGTAGGTTGGGGGCAGGTAGAATTTGTACTGATTCTCATCGAAGGCTCTCGACCAGCCGTAGGTGAGTGTGTGCAGAGTGCTGACCACCAAGGCAACAAATCCGAGGGAGGACTAAAAGGAAAAGAAACACACACCAGTTAGCAGAGTACCTCGTGCCTGGATATCTTCCTGTATTTTTGACACTATTTTCTAAGTGTACATGACACAGATAAAGCAATGGGTATTCCTGTGTTTCCTGGATGGAATAAAGCATGGCTGGAAACCTTTCCTGGATAGTGTGCCAGACTGTGTTTTTCTATGTCTAATCAGAGGTTAAGTGTGACATTAGAAGCTCAGCATGAATTTCCCAGAAGGTGCTGCAAACTTAGCAGAGAGGAGGGCTCCTGCACCCTGTGAAGCATCCCCAGCCCCTGCTGAGCAGTGGGCACAGGCAGCTCCCAAGGGCTGCTCCCAAGCTGAGGCTCCCAGCTCTGCTCCTGCCAGTCCCTGGCTGGCTCAGGCTTCTGACCAGCAGGATGAAGCATCAGTGTTGTGGCTCTGGACCACAGCTGGCACTGCTGGAAGTGGGTGAAGCCACAGCTTCACACAGAGCAAAGACATCTGCAGGTGGCTGCTGTCATCTACAGGAAAATGAGATTGTGCAGGCAGAAGTGCTCTGTTCTGAGGTGAGCAACAGCCCTTAAGGGTTTCCTCCTCTGTCTTAGGGATCTGTGCTGGTTCAAAGGTTGTGTGATAGGCTAAGCCCTTGGAATGGGGAGTCAAGAGCCCTTTATCCATTCAGGGAGGCAGCAAGAACACAGCCCCTGTTCTACAGGCAAGAACTTGCTCCATTTTCAGTTGAAACCGTGCTCCAAGCACCCACAGAGAGAACATCTCCTCCTGAGTACTTTCAGCTCCCTCTGAGGGTTGCTCTCAAAGATAGGTTTTAAACTCCTTCCCTCACTAATGGTTTCCTGCCAGCATCAGAGGTGGTGGCTTCCAGAACCTGCTGGCACTCAGCAGCACTGGGCACTCGCTGTGTTTTCCTTTGTGCACACCTTCGCTGCTGTGTTTTCAGAGAAAAGCACAGGTGTAGCATCTTGCTCTGCTGCCCTACTTTGAAATGCTTGGTCTAAGTCTGAAATAACAACCAAATTTCAAGATGCCTAGACAGGGAAAATTTTGATGCTTATGTCTCTCATTTAGGGAAGAAAGCCTTTAAAAGCCAAAATATCTGTTTTGATGCAGAGATCAGCAAGAAGCACAGTCTTCTTGAAGATAAGTCCAGGAAAGAGGACATGGCAGGGAAATAAGCAAGCAAGGCAAGATGGGAGGAAGGACTCATCATCTTTTGAAAAAACAGTTTCAGCCAAAGAACTACTCAATTCATAGCTTCCTCTTCTATATTTGATTGCTGAGAAACAATTAAAAAACCCAGACAACTTTTAAAAATATACCACATTGTTACCAAAAAACCAGACCAAGAGTCCTCTAAACTTCAGAGCTAATCTTTTAAGTAGCTGAGGGGACTGGGCAAGGGAGGGAAGGAGAGCTCTAAAATGTGCTACCAGATCTAGGTACTTCACTTTTACAGTATCTGTCAGGCAGTCATGTGGGTGTCACTGGGTCCTGCCAAGGCAGAGAAAGACTCTTCTCTGTGTTACAGCTGAGCATTATTCAAGGTCATGCCAGGAGTTGAGAACAGAACCTCAGTCCTGTGTGCAACCCCACACTTATCCTTTCTTTCAGGCACAGATGTCCTTCTTACCAGAAGCCGTGTCCATGTCCTAAACCAAAGTGGTAACAAGCAGCAAACTCAACAGATTAGTTGCATTTGGAAAATTAAGGAGGAGTTTGCTGAAATATGCCATGGTCACAGTTGAACCTAACAGCAGGACCTGACCCTCAGATCAGCCATCATTTATAGGTTAAGATTCTCTCCAACAGGCAAAATCCCCCAGGGTGGCAAAAGGTTTGAAGAAGCAAATTAGGACTCATCTGGCAAAGCAGGGAAGGGAAAAGAGGACAGAGTGAATCCAAGAGCAGATGCTTTCTGCCCTGGGCAGGGGGTGCATTCACAGTCAGCCTGATCAGGGCTCTGTGAATGGCAGAGATGTCAGAGCTGGAGATAATTACCTTGTTCCACTACTACTTCTCTTTAAACAGCTGCTGGTACTGGGGGAGAGCAGGAGAGGAATTAATAAAACAGATTAAAAGGTGACAAACCATCACAGGCACTCCGTGACTGACCCACCTGTGTGTGGATGGCAGGGATGAAACAGAAAGGCTAACTGGCAGCAAACACATGGCAACAAACACATGGCTAAGGTGCTGGTGGCTGGAGACAGGGCTGGCAGCTCCTCTGACAGCAGCAATGGGCTGATGCACTGTTAACACAAAGGAGGAGCTGATGGGGTGAGCAGAGGGGGGTCCCAGTGCTGATGCTGGCTGAAGGAGCCACGGCTGCACCCGCCAGACAGTGGGATACAGGAAGGTCTGGAAGTGCACAAAACTCAAAAGTTTTGCTGATTGCAGCTTGGCTCAGTATTTACAGCTCAATATAGACTCAGTGTAGTACAATGCAGAGCCTGCTGAGCACCCAAGGGGACTGATTTGCCAAAGTGCTTAGCCCTGATACCACTTTTTTGTTCTCATTGATCCTCTCTGTGCAGTTTCTGGCTATGAAATATTTCTGGGTTTTGTTTTAAACAGTGGAAAAGTGTTTTTTTTGTACTGTCACAACATAGGGAATGTGGGGCCAGCAGCCCTGTAGGGTGTTAAAGCTCTCTGAAAGATGCTGTATGAAGACAATATCTTCCTGATGCAGGCTTTGCGGGTATTTTCTCTTCTGCATTAACTCTTTTACCCCCATTTCCTTGGTGTCTGCAGGCTCCCTGTGATGCATCAGCAAAGGTGATCCAATCACATGTGGCTCATTTAGAAATGCTTGGGCAGCACTGAAAGCAATGAGCCCCTTCCTGACCCAGATATATTTCTGACTTGTGCAGCCATCAATACTGTGAAATTATTATCTCAGTGGAAGCAGCTCAGGCCCCTCACACTGCCTCGACAGGAGGGTTAGGAAAGGTCTGATTACAGATTCTTTACATCTTATGCTACATGAACTATGAAAGAAACCAGGTCAATTCAACCTTCAAATTTCAGGATAGGAAAGTAAAGGCAATCATACACATTTTTACTTCTCAGGCAATTAGAGTTGATTTGTAAATCACTGGGGAACATTAAAAATGTCTCCTATAAGTTGAATTACTTACAAATCATTCCTGTTAGCCCGTGTTTCGATCCTGTACATTTTCTGTTAAAACTGGACATACAAGGGAACTGTGCATCCAATTTAACTATATTTAATTGAAATTTGTGTGTGTGCAGGAGCTAATGTGAATATTAACCTTTTTTCCTATAACTTTGGCAACAATATAAATGGGATTTTCCACCTGTCAGGCAACAGATGTGTATTTCAACACTGTGGCAGTATATGGCACTAATAGAAGTGTACACACTGGCTGCTGGAAAATGTCAGACTTGGGAAGCTCTGGGTAAGGAGGGGACTAAAGTGATTCCTGAATTTGCCTCACATGTGGCTTTTGGTACAGCATCTCTCAAACACCATCCAGTTCAACTGACATGGGAACAAACTGCTGCATTTTCTGGAAGGCATCTGGCTGGGGGTCTGCACTCTGCATTGCTCTCTCTTTTATGCTGTAGAAGTGCTAGAAATCCCAAATATTTGAGAAAGCAGCCTCATGCCTCACCCCTTGTATTTACACTGTGCCACTGTGCATTAATTCAGGGAGGCTCACACTGAGCTATGTGAATGTAACCTCTAGAGCATGGAAGCAGTAGCTGTAGCTGCTCTTTTAATTTCCTCAAGAAACGCACCACCGACTTATTGAGGAGTAAATAATTTAAAAGATATCTCATTAAAAAAATATAATATGGAAGCTAACATGCCAGGAGATCTGTTACCTGCTCTTTTCACATGGTATTTCCACAGTAAGGCACAATACCAGACGTGCCTCTCCTGCATGTGATCAGCTGGGAGCTGGTGTCACACTGTCACGCCTTATTCCATGCAGATAGAAATAGGTGTGAGTATCTTTCCATGAACTGAGCCAGCCAGTTCCCGTGTGGGGCAGCCAAGAGCTATTTTGGAACGGACCATCATGGATTTGTCTGGTCCCAGTGCTGACATGCCCTTAGAAAGGCTCGGGAAGGGGTCCCAAAGGGCAGGTTGGACAGTCATGTTACACGCACTACTTGCCACCACAACGTGTGTGTTACATGACACAACACCAGCACCCTCCAGGACAGCTGCCAGGCTGCCTGGGGAGCCAAAGGGAAATGCAGGGGGTTTCAAAGCCTCCTTCCAGGCTGCAAGGGGATACTTCCCTTCGTTCGGGATTCCTGGTATGACATGCATAAGTCAGGACTGATTATCCAGTGTCCCAGCAGCTGAAGCCCTCTCCTGAGACATGGTGGTGAGAATTAATATGCTCCCATTGTCCACTCTGAAACAGAGGTTTAAAGCCAGGTCTCCCTTTTCCTCCAGGGATGATCTCTTGGGTTCAAGCTCTCCTGGTGCAGCTCTTCTACTCAGTGTAAATAATCACTGGCTAGCCCACAGCAAGAGGGGAAAGAAGACAAACTGGATTACTTGTTTGGTGATTGGGGCACTTGTGGGAGAAGCAGGGGAGCAGACTTCAAACTCCTGCTCTAATGAATACTGAATTATTTATATACCACTGCAGAGCTTCAGCAGAGTTTAAGAGAGAATGGATGATAGATATTCACCTCTGCATCCCTGAACTCTGCCCTCCCCTTTGGAAGGGTTAGGTGTGTGCCAGTGTGGTGCAAAGGGAGGGGAATGGGGTCCCGGGAGGGCTCACACATATTGGGTGCCACAGGGGTTACTGCAGTGAGGCACAAAGCCTGGTGCATGCTAAGCAGCCCTGGTGTAGGAAGCACAAGCAACAAGAGGTTTTTAGGGCTGTGGAGTGTGACTGTGACATAGTGAATGGAATCTGGCCTCAAAATCAGCTCTTATGTGCAGGGGATACTTGAAAAGTTCATTCTCTGCTATCTCCATTAATTAGCCCTAAGCCTGGCTCCAAATGCATCCCTGAAAAAACTGCAGCCACTGAATATGGTGTCTGTGAACATCCTATGGGGTGCACTCAAGCCACCAAAGGAATTTGGCCCTTGGGAGCCTGGCCATCACTACAAGTGGGAGGAATGCTCCTAAACCACTGGGGAAAAACTACATTACTAATTCAGCTTTTAGAATCAGACATGGCCTTTTCATTGAAATCACACCCAGTTCTCTGTGCTGTGTGAGCTCTGGCAGTTCACAGACCACTCTAAGCCTTTTTGAACTTGTCTACAGAACACATGGGTGCATTCAGGCTCTGCCAAACCTGTCTTTCCCCTGCAGTGTCCTCCCAGGTACTCTCCTTTTCAGCGTCTCACTCTCCCTGAGCAGCAAGGGCAGGTCTGTGTCCTGTAGCCAGCTGTCTCCACAGCAGTTCCCTGACTGCCCTCACAGCCTGGTGCTCCCTGCAGCAGCTCTGCTGCTGCTGATCTGCATGTGCATGCCCGTGACACCTTGCACTTTCCCTTCTCCTGGGAAAAGCACCTTCCTTGGATAGGACAAGCCCTGTGTGAGAGCAGCACAGCCCCAGGACACACCACAGCCCTCTGCCCCTCTCTGCCTCTGGGTGTCTCCTCTTGGATGAGGTGTCTGTGGCTCTGGGGTACACAGGGAGGTTTTGCTGCTGACACCAGTGCACAGCTTGCAGCTGCCCTGCCAGAGCAGGATGTGCTGGGAAAGCAGGTCAGCTCCTGCCCTGTCTATGTGAGGGCCTGACTGATTCTGCAGAATCACTCTCTGGCATCAGCAAATGTCAACATTACCTGAATGAAACTGAATTCCCTCCAGTTGAGAGAGTTTGCGATGGATGGAAGTGAAGTGATGGCAAGTAACGACAGCAAGCCCAGGGCAATTATTCCAACAGAGATATAAATCTCCATCCTCCAGACTTCCTCCTCTACCCAGATTGTCATCTTCTTCTCCACAGCCTGGCATGACAATGAAGGTTTGTTAAAACAGGGTGCTTAGGGACAGAAGAACTGAATTTTATCTGTTTTGGTTTTGGAAGCAGGTTTCCTGGATGAGCACTGGGTCCTATTCACACCTCTAGCATTATTTGCCTGTTTGGGAGATGTGGAAATGCTCTCTTATCCCAAAGCCATTTGGCCAAAGCTAGACCTGATTTGAAGCCTGCTGGGAAGAACTGCTGAATGCTCTCAGCTCCAATGCCTGTAACCGCAGCAGCAAGCCCCAAAGTCACATTTGGAAAGATAATTACAATGAGAACTCAGTTTAAAGCCATGAAAACAAATACTGATGCTTGAATATGCAGTAGTCTCCTAATACCCTTTGTTTTAAGTGCATTTAAGGGGGAAATTGTTCATGCTAATGGAAGGGAAGATGGGTTTTATACTGCATGGCAAAGAGGAACATTTAGAACTGTCCTCTTTAGCCCATTAAATGGGTTTAATTTACTAAACAAAGATCTTGCTAGAAAACAGGAGGCAGAGGGGAAATGAACACAGGATACTTGCCTGAGATTAATGTGCAACTGTGGCAATTGAGAAGAACCTGCTCAAGGCTGGAGCTGAGCAGCTGGGAATGGTGTTTGATGGATGATCTGAACAGGCACTGCTGCCAAAATTAGACATCCTGCTCCCCACAGCCCCTCCCCTCCTTTTTGGGGCAAATATTTGGAATCACTTGGACAAATACCCCAGCACAGAAAGTAGAGTGGTTGTGGGGTAATTCCTTGATCAAATTCCCCCCATAGCTGCATGAAGCTTGTGCCATCCCAGGAGAGAGCAGTGTGGAGCAGTGAGAAGTAGGGGCAGCAAAGAACAAATCCCATCCTCCCATGGTTCTGGAGTTACAGAGCTGGCTAGACTGCCTGAAGGCAGCAATCTCACACTGGATAAACACTGGTGAGAGTGTCCATAAAGCAATAAAGTCCTTTTCCATTTCCTTGTTCTTATATAACCAGTTCTTCACCACCATTTTGTTAAACTCCTGCAGGCACACTGTGGTGAGGACACACAGCCTTCTCTGGGTTATGACTTGGTTACTCCAGCAGGCACAGTTATGAACATCACTGTGAACAAACAGGGATCTCCCAAGATTTTGGGAGCTGAAGGGAACTCTGCTCCTCCTACCACTGGATTTTCCCTCTCCTAGCATTTTTCCTGCCTCTGACCTGGTCTCATACACGCCAGTGCCAGGCAAGGCTGGTTTCCAAGGCTTGTCAGTGTTTCTGGGGAGCAATGACACAGGGGGTTGATCCTAGGCCCTGTGTAAATGCAGAGGGAGCTGTGTATCCAGGGAGGCAGCAGGTCCTCAGCACAGAGGTTGAAACCCTAGTCAGTGAAAATTTTAAACTTTCTGTACTAACAAGCACTGACCCCCAGAAAAAAGGTAAGTGCTCAGTCAGTGGCGTGCAGCTGACCTATGGGGAAGTGCTCCTAGTGCTTTTTCCCACTGTCCCACACCTGCTTTGGAAAATGAACGAAAAAGCCAAGCTGTTAAGCCCACCACCCAACATCTGTGTGAGTTTATAAGATTCCTGCAGGTGCTGAGCTGAGGAGCACCCCTGTTACCTGCTTGACGGCCGTCTCGATTAACAGGTAGCGGTGGGAGCGGCGCATGGGCAGGCACAGGCTGTACACAGCATGCAGGGCTGCACAGAAGAAGCTCAGGAGACCAATCTGCTTCCTGTGCTGGAGCCACTGGTCCAGCCAATCTGGGAAGCGCCTGTACTTGGTGCCATAGTAGAGCTGGGAGCAGGCTGCCAGCACCCCAGGCAGGTAGACCAGAGACAGCATGACGTAGGACACGCAGGGCAGAGTGGTGTTCACCACCTCGATGGGGATCTTGTACAGCTTGTTCTTCTGCTCCCTGATGTAAGGGTGAATGACCTGCCGGATCAGGTTGTAGGTGAAGAAGCAAAGAAAAAGCCCCAGAGCCAAAAAGATGGGGATTTTCCAGGCTGGCAGGAGGCGCAGGGGAATGTTCTCAATCTCACGGGCTGATGACAGGCAGCCCATGTCCACAGGGGTGAATCCCATGGCTTGGGCAATTTCTGCTATGGTGCGCTTGGCTTCTTGGTTATTTGAGCAGATCAGAACCTGCAACAAACAGAAATACACACATAGGGCAAAGAAATCAGCCTGCTGGGATCAAGTGCGTGGGGAGGATTCTGTGTCACAGGGAGCCAGTGAGTCAGTGGAGTTATTTCACTAAGCATCACGATTCCTGGCAGGCTTTTTGACAGGGATTTACCATGGCTGCCAAAGACCTCTCTCCTGGACAGGTTTCCTTTCATGCATGCACCGCCAGTTTGTTTTACTGGCTCCGTTTAAATAAACAGACAACTGAATATAGGCAGATGCTCCTAAGACTACAAAGTGTGAACTGAGTGAAGGTACTTCATTTCTGGACAAAGAAATGCAGAAGCTAAGGGGTGGTCTCTGGATGCCAGCACTCAAGACTCCTTCTCTTGGAGCCTAAGGCAATTTGCTGTTGCTGCCAGACTTCAGTTGCTGAAACAGCTGGGATTTAGCCTTTGCTGGAAGAAAACAATACCTGCTTATTTCCATCCCTGGCACCGGACTGCAGCGTCCACGCAGAAACCACATTAAACCCCTTTACCACGGTGCAGGCTGGGAACAGGGAGGCCAAGTACTCGGCGTTGGATTCCTTGTGATGGTTGATCTCAGTGTTGTTACTAACATCCACCAGGATCTTGCCCACCAGCACATCAGCCAGGTCACAGAGGGTGGAGTAATGCTCCCTGAAAATCGCCACAAAGATGACATCTGCCTTCTTCACCGCCTCCGCCTGGAAGGTGACCTCTGCTGCAGCAGGGAACAGGCTGGCTTTGCGCTTGGGGTTGCGGCTGCCGACCACCACCTGGAGCCCGGAGCAGACCAGGCGCAGGGCCAGGGAGCGCGCAAAGTCACCGCTGCCCAGCACCCCCACGGGGCGCCCGGCCGGCGCCGGGGGGCTGCCATCACCCTCCGTGCTCCCGTGGCCCAGCAGAGGTTTGGCCATGTCTCCTCCGGACATCCTGGCAGGAAGAACAAGGAGAAATGCAAGTTCACTGGGGAGCTCTCGCAGAGACCCAGACCACATCTGAGGTTATGGGAAAAATCCACTTAGAACGCATGGTTTTGGTCCCAATAGCCAAACCCATTTGCCAAGCCCACCAGGAAATGTGCAGTAATGCACAGGCACCATTGGAGGGGCACAAACCACCATGCTAGGTTGGAAGGTGAAGGCTTTTACAAAGGTTTGCCAGGGTTTTGTGATCCAACACCTGCTGGATGCACTCATCCATCCTCTGCTGTCCTTCGTGCTGGCATCTCACACTGCAAAGCCAGGCCAACACTAACAGCAATCAGGACCAGAAACTCATGAGAGTCCCATGGAGCTAACAGATATTTCCTAAAGAAGGGGTCCATGGAGATCCCTGAGACTATATTTGGAAAAGCTGGAGGGGTGCTTCTGATTAGCCAGAGCAGAATCAAGGCAGGAAGTTAAACTGAAATGAAAGTGTCCTAAAAGTGGGAAACGAAGAGAGTTGCAGCCCTTGCCTGTTCCAATATTTGGGTCTGGCAAGCATTGTTTGCTTCAGTTCTTTAATGAGTAATGAGAACTTACTCATGACATTTAAAAATATATTAAAACATGATGGGATTTGCTCATGAAAGACCTCGATGAGCTTTACAAATGTTAATGAATTTTGCCCTGTAACAGATTAGATATTGAGGGCATGGAGAGGTTTTAAGCAGATCAATAAATTCACAGGCAGCACAGCAGCTGAACCTGGAGGTCAGAAGAAACTCGAGCAGAGAACTGCCAGACTGCTCATGGGCTGTGTCAGTGGCTCAAATCTGCCTCCCAACTTAAAGAACAGCAAAGCTACCCTGAAGGAACAGCAAATTCCCGAGAGTGAGATTTTAAAAGGGCCCAGAAAGGCAGCCCATGGAACTTACACACCAGGACATCTGGCTTTTGTATTGGCACACTGCTAGAGATTATAATAAAGACCATAATTAACAGACTTGTGATATACTGGGGATGGAGACAAATTGGCTTTGGTGGACTGCAGTCTTGCTTTGTACCTGGTCAAGTTCTTTCAAAGTGAAGGTGACCATTTGGATGGGGTAACCTGGTCTCTGGCACAGGTGTGTTTTTCATAGGCTTTTGGAAATGCCCTTCACTCAAGGCTCTTCTGGGATTGGCACAGTAGTGGTGCAAAGGGGAAGGGCACTTCTGCATGAATAGTTACCAATGGGAAACAAAGGGTGAGAAGAAATAAATTATTTTCATAATGGGAATAGGTTGCCAAGGGATTTCCCTGAGGATTTATGCTGTTCAACATGCTCATAAGTGATCTGGGAAAGGGAGTGAATATTGAGAAGATGGAACTCATGTGTAATGATCACAGAATCATAGAACAGCTCAGGTTGGAAGGGACTGAAAGATCATCTACTTCCACCCCCTTGCCATGGGCAAGGACACCTTCTACTAGACCAGGCTGATCAAAGCCCTATCCAAACTGGTCCTGAACACCTCCAGGGATGGGGCATCCACAGGATCTCTCTGCAACCTGTTGCCATGCGTCACCACACTTATACTAAAGAATTTCGTCCTAGTATCTGCTCAAAATCATTTAGGACAGTCAATCTTTCTTGTGAAGAATCTGCAAAACAATCTCCTCATTTGAAGTGCCTGAGCACCAAAATTCACTACAGGCGCTACAAGAGCTGCCTGTGGGCATAAACTCCCCATATCATATATACACTTTATTGAGCTGTAAATTTGTTAAAACCACTCAGAAAAATGATCAAAAGGTCACATTACTATGAAAACACCAACTTGGTGGTCCCTGGCAGACAAACATCAAGCACAGCCAAGCTACTGGAGGAGATCTCTCACACAGCAACCATGATCTCAATCCTGCTCCTCTCTGAAAGCCTGCAAAACACCTTAAGTAGATGGACTTCGAAACTATAATTTACTGTCCTGGGTACAAACCCATCATGGTTTCAGTGACAATACTGTTTCTATGGCAGAGGTCTGTCTGCTCTCCTTGCCTCTCACCAAGCACCACCTTATTCCAGAGACCAGAACATGTGCTCATGAAGAAGTGCTATTGGGAAAACAAGTGCCAAAGAAGTGCATGATGACTTCTTTCCCTTAAAAACACATGAGCACTGTATAAATACACAGATCAAACAGCACATTGCAGTTCTGCTTATTCCACTGGAAAAAAAAAAAAGGGGGG
>VXBI01007285.1:580664-611155 GCA_013397375.1 Toxostoma redivivum
ACGGCCCGGCTCAGGGTGGGACCCCAGCCCCGTGCCCGCAGTGCTGCCCGGGCGGCACTGCCGTGCCCAGGTTAAACACGCGGGCAGGACGGCATCGCTGCCCGGCCAGCCATTTCCATTACGGACAGGAGTCGAAGCAGACCTTAATTCTCTATTTATAAAGGCATTTCAGAACCAGCCGGTGTCTCATTGTAATGGGCGGGTGCGGCTTGTTGCGCTCTGCCCCTGCTATCAGGGGCCGCGCACTTGTTCTGAAAAGCTGTGCCGCGAGGCGTGGAGCAGATAAAGATTCTTCCCCTCACTGGGAAAGAGCTGTCCTGATGCAAACACCCCAACACTGCCGCACGGCCCCGCTCCGACACACCGCAGGCAGCACGCTCCCAAAGCTGGCACCAAAGGCAGTCTGCAGGCAAAAGCACGGCCAAACCCACAGGGACTTGAAAACAAATCCCTCTGGAGCTTTGGTTTGCTCACTTAGTAGGGGAGAGGAGCACAGAGGGAAGGGATTGTCTCCTCCGCCGCCGAACCCCTGGGGAGGTGCTTGCAGTGTGTGTTTGAAGCCCGGGCAGAGCGATGCGCAGCCCCTCTGAACCCAGCCTGAAGTGCTTCACCGCCCTTGCAGTCAGGAGGGTTTTCCTAATCTTTGCCAACTGCCCTCTGTGTCCTCCTTGCACATGGGATATGTCTTCCTGGGATGAAAAAAGTCGCATTTTTTCCTCTCTCCCAGGCAGGCTGTGATTTTAACTGTCTCAGCCTATCCTCAGTGCTGTCCTGTGCAGATGTCCCCCCTCTCCAGACTCTGTGCTGCCCGCAAACAGGCCCAGATGCCAGCCAGGACTGTCCCAGCTTGCACGGGTACTCACCACCTCTCACATCCATGGGGTGGGAGGTACAGAAACCTGCAGATATGGGGAGGCTTCAGCAAAGATGTGGGATTGCTGGAGAAAGTTCCCGTTGGTGACTCTCAATGGCTGGATGCTGGATAAGAGAGAGCTCCAGAGGCCTGGGATGTTCAAGCTGCAAACTTTGAGATGCTGTGAGTTCCCTGGGTATTGGACAATACTGGAGAGGTGTGAAAACCTACTGACATGGTTAGGAGAAGGAGGATCATTGGGTAGCTGTACTTTTGCACAGGCCATCTGTGACTAAATGCATATGGAAGAATGAGATTACTCCTTAGCCCCTTCTTGCCTGCAGTGGCCCCTGCCTCCTCATGCCTATCACGGTGATAATTTATATGCCATGATCAGCTCTTTGTGGAGACTGAAGGACAGAAATCGTTGAACTCTCCTGCACCTGCTGTATCTTGTTACCTGCTCTCCCACATCTGTAAAGGACAAATTTTGCTTTTAAATTTGCTTACAGAATCCATAGTCATTGCCTTTGTCATTTCAATTCACATTACAGATTCCTCTTTGTCCTCTCAGATCTCTGCACTGTGTGTGTCTCTTCTTGTACCCATTTCCCTGCATGGGGTAAGGCTGCTGCCATGGCAGTATGATCATGGCAGTATGATTCTGTGAGTAATGACCAACCCTCTGGAAGTGCTGAAATCTACTTCTCCTTTATTAGATTGCACTTCATTTTTTGTAAATTAGCAAACTTTTTGCCGTAACACCTTCTGCTTTTCCTCCTTTATGCCACAGAGAAGTGCCTCAGAATGAACACAAATTTTATACCTGTTTTCTCAAACCTATGTCTAGCCCTGTCCAGGCCACCTGTTTGCTGGACAGTTTGAGTCCTGCAGTTCCATTTTTCTGCAGCCATCTCAGTAGGCAGCTAAGGCCTCCCCAGCTCCCAGACCTTGACTGGCTTTACTGGTTGCTCAAAAGATTCCCTTGGGAACCATGTTTCTGATGAGAGATCTGATGTGGGCTTGCAAATTGGCTTAATTTCTCTTCTACCCAGAGAGACCCAATGTGCCAGGATTATGCTGAACTTGGCCAGTGTTTCTGGGTGTATTTCTGGGTTTTTTTTTCCCTTTTTTCCTTGCTGGTCCTGAGCAAGGTCTTTTCTCTGTGTCATCTGGACTGTTCTCCTCCCAGCAATCCTCTTTCCTGGCCCATCACTCTCTGGTCAGAGCTGCAGCTCTCTGGCAGCACCATCTGTGTCCCTGTGCCCAGCTGGCTGTGTCCTGCTGTCCCCTCAGCCGCGATGCCACCTGCACCCCCTCCTCCCTGTCCTTCCCCTCCATGGGGACAGGGAATTGCCTTGCACCTGCTCAGGGCTAGGGCTGCCAGGCTTCTCCAGTGCCCGTGTGCTAGCACAGTGTGAGCAGATGAACCTGGCCAGGGAGCCATGGGGAGTCCCCACCTCCCATGCTGTTTTTGGGGGGCTGGAGCCATCCAAGGTGACAGTGTGGAGGGGTGCACCAGGCCAGCTCAGCTCCTGCCTCACACCCAATCAGTAAGGGGGGTGACCCAGGGCACGCCCAGGCTTTACTGTACTGAGACACAAAGGCAGTGTTCCCTGAACCTCCCTGTGCCCCTTCTCCCTTGCCAGCTCCCTTGGGTTCATCATGTGCCAGCCCAAGGGCTGCTCTGCACCTAGAGGTCTTTGGGGATGAAGAAGTGCTGGGCAGCACTGGCTGCACCTGAGCAGGTGCTGTGACAAAAGCAGAGTTTGGGGACATCGCCTCACCCTGCCCCTGGCAATGTCACAGCAAGGGAATGGCTCAGCTTCCCCCTGAAATCCAGGGGTAGTAAATGGCAAACTTACCGCTGGAAAACCAAACCTAGTTGGTGGGGCAGTCAGTAAATGCAGCTCCTCCTCTGGCTGTCCCAAAGCTGTGTTTTGAGCTGGAATCTGCTTTCTTAGGGCCCAGTGGTACCGTTTAGGTTGGGAAATTGGGTTATCAGCACAACAAGGCTCTGTTTACTCTGGACTGGCACATGGCCCAGGGCTGCCGAAAATGCCAAGCTCAGAAAGGAGCCGAGAGGCTGGATGTACAATGTACATGTACAACAGAGGTGGAGTGTGGAGATAACATCTGGTTAATTATTGCCAGCAAGCAGAGGCCAGGAGTTTGTTTGGCACAGTTGTGAAATAGAGAGCTCGTGTAGGGAAATGAGCTGGGGACTGTAAAAGTAGGATGTGGGGAGCTGTGCTGGCTCTGTGAAATCAGAGCTGGGAACACAGTGGCTTTGTTGGGTGAAGAAGTGGTAGCTCATGCTGTCACTTGACATTCTGGGGTTACTTGGGATGACTGGGAGTGATGCTGACACCTGACGGCTCTGGCTGAATCCTCATGGACGTGCCAGGAGGGAGCAGGCACAGGGGAAGCAGCCTGGGGGCAGTTTCCAGGAATGACAAAGCACTGCTGTGTCCCTCCCAGAGTATCCCAGGAGGGCAGAGTTGGGCTGTACCCCCAAAACCCTTCTCCCACCTGAGGGCTGTGTGGGGGCAGTGGTGGCTGTGTGCTGCTAAGGGTCTGGTCTGTAGCCACACCAATTCCACCATCGGCTACATGTCTCCTGCTGGTGATCCAGAAATGCCAGTGAAATGCCTGTTTTTTTGACAAGCCTTTTGAGGTGAGCTGTGGCTGAGTGTGGGTGGCTGCACAGCCGTGCCAGACACTTCAGCATCATCCTCCTTGCCACTGCCTTGCCACGACCGTGCTTGCCTGAGTGCTCGTCAGGATGTCTGGGCCCAAGGTGTCCATACAGGGCTTGTGCACACCTGGGCTACGCTGGATACAGCTTCTGGATGTCCCCCATTGTCCCCCTCCCTCCTGGGGTCAGGCAGCATCCCCTGGGGAAGCACAGTTAACGTGGCGCTACCAGAAAACGCCTTCCTGCTACTAATCAGCTCCCGGCAGGTTATCACTCTCTCAACTGCCTGGCTTTTCGGGGAAAAGTGTAATTTATCGGCCCTTCACCGAGGAGACCTGCTGGAGATGCTCCCCGCCGGGCTCCGCTCCGCCTGTCGTGCAGGCGCCATCTGTAGGAAAAGGAGAAAACAGACCAAAAGTCAAGGAAGGTGCATGCAGAAATTCAGTTTCTGTCTGGGAAAACTGTTTAATCCAAGACAAAACTGCTCTGGGACACGGCTCTAGGGCTGAGCTCCTGGTTTGGGTACTTGCAGCAGAATTCGCTGCTGAGAAATGATAAAGTGTGGAGATGCTCCAAACTGGAGCATGGCTTGTCCAGGATGGTCTGGATTTTTTGATCTAAAAATAGACTTTGACATAAAAAGTAATTTCCAGGCAGGTCCTTGATAACATTGTCGGGGCTGGATTTGATTAACTAGCTGTATGGGTTAATTGCATTATGCTACCTTCTGCTCTGGTGGGTGACATGCTCCTGTTTTGAGCACTGAGGTCATCCCAGTCATCTGGAGGCTTTACTTACAGCTGGAAACCTCTCTGTGCCATCCGTGCATGTACAGTTCCCATCGTGGAGGCATTCACTTTGGCCATATTGCATGTTTTGCCACAAATCCCATACTGGTGTTGTCATCTTCTAAGAGTCACATGGATTTTCAGTATGATTTCCCAGCCCTAGAAATCCTCCCAAAATCAACCCTTCCCAGGGTTGAATAAAAGGGGTTTATAACAATAATTTCCTTTGGACAAAAAAATAAAATAATTATTTTATACCAATATTGCTATTTTTGTGCGGCTTGGCTCCCCTTTCCCATGTGGGGAGGTGATAAATACTGGGTGTTTTTTATCTGCTGAATTCCTGAATTCCTTCAGGCAGGCACTGTGTCCCTCTGCCATGGATACACTGCTGCACACTCCCGTGTTTGGTTGAGGCATGTCACTCTCTGGTCTTTCCCCTACATCCCTCAAAATATCAAGAACTGATACAGGGATGAACAGGGATGCTGCAGTGTGAGGGATGTCACCCAGATCCTAGGGGTCCAGTGGCTTCACCCTGCCAGGGACTGACTGCACAAGCATCATTGCCCTTTGCCTAGAGCAGAACCTTAATTCATCTCCACTTTCACAGATAAAAGCCTGGATTAATTAAAGAAGAGAATAGAAACCACTTTGATTTCCAGAACACCGGAAACTCCTAATTATCACAGCTCCCAAAAGCACTGCTATAATTAAGGAGCTCTCACTGTTGCCACTGCAGACCCAATTTTTGCAGGGATTTACAAGTGGCACCTACATTTTTTGCTTTTGGTGAAGTACAGCAACTGAAGGCATGATTTCTGGCTCCAGGTGCATCCCTTAAATCAGCCAGAACACCACTGAAGCAGCATCTAATTCCCTCATGGATTACTTATTAGAAAACCAGAGTCCCCAATGGTAGTGTGCTACAGACAGCGTCTGCTCTCCAATTATAGTCTGATTATACAAAATAATAAAACTAGAGGCCTTTTTTTCTTTGCCTGGTGGTCTTTCCATCTTCAAAATACACTTGGGGGCTGTTTCTGTCTTTTTTACCATAACCAGCATTTATTAGTATTTTATTAGTATTTAAAAAAGGTGGTGGAAACTGAATTTCTCACCTGATCTCTGGTCCTCTGGTCCCTGTAACCTTTCCAGATGCACTGAAAGCATCATTATGACACTGATGGTGAAGCAGCCAGACTTTGCTATAGCATGAAAACAGCAAAACACCCCTAATGCAATAACTGAGTAAATCCCAAGGAGGATTTTCCCTGCAAATGCCAGGTCTCGTGCTACTGGGCAGGACAGGAGGGCTTTTTGCACTCTTGTGTCAGAGAAATGGCAGGTAAAAATGTAGCTGATAATACACACCTCTGTGTGCAGAGGTTTATCCTTGGGCTGCTGTGGCTTTTCTGTCTATCCTGAAATGGGGTAGGTTTAGATTAGATATTAGGAAGAAATTCTTTACCACATGTGAGAGTGTTGAGGCACTGGAACAGATTGCCTGGAGAAGCTGTAGATGCTCCATCACTGGAAGTGTTCAAGGCCAGGATGGATGGGGCTCTGAGCCAGCTGCTCTAGTGGAAGGTTTAAAACAAGATTATCTTTAAAGTCCCACCCAACCCAAACCATTCTGTGATTTTCTCTTCTGTGACCTCTTTGCTAAGTGTTGTCTGAAGTCTGCCCACTGCCAACAGTTTTCTTGATGAGTGTCAGCTTCACCACCAAGGTGGTTCTTTTGCTCCGTGGGTGTTTCACAGCTGTGCACAAAACTGTCCTAAAAATTCTCCATTCTTTTGTCAGCTGCTTTCCCTGTCTGTTGAATGGCCCTGGTTCTGTCCAGGTCTCCCCATCCTGACCAGGAGGTACTGTCTGACTGCAGAGGGCTCGTGGGACTTCAGAGCTGGGGCATGGCTTGCAGGAGGGATGGGTTTGGGTCCAGTATTGGGCAGTGAGCTGTGCTCGTGTGTCTGGAGTGCTGAGCTGCAATGCACTGAATATCAGACACGTGGAATCAGCAGTCTGACTTGCTCTGAGCTCTCCCAGGTACTTGTAACCCATGTTTAACACCATGCTTTCCATGGAACACTTCCTTTTCTCCCTTTAGGAAGGGTAAATGCATAAAGGCTGTGCTTTGAAGGGATACTTAAAAAAAGCAGAGGGATGTTCCTTGACCTCTAACAACAAGGTTTTCCACCTCCACCTGCTGATGCAGGAGCCTGTCCCTGCAGGCTTGCTGCTCTGTGACTCTGAGTTTCCTCCCTGACCATGGGGAGCACAAGCATCCTGACATCAAGCAGAGGCAGGTGGCCTGTAAAAAAAAATGTTTTCCCTCCCAGCAGCATTGTTTCAGTAAGCCATCACTTCTGAATGGGCAATGCAAACGTGATCAGAGCAAACCATGGCTCTGCTTTTATCCCATTGCTGGAAATTGGTTGTGTTAAGCAAAATGTCACCAGCTTGGGGAAAAAAAAAAAAGGAAAGTAAAAGGAACAAATGCAAAATTTGCTTGTATTAGAGATGCAGGGAAGTGTTGGAGCTTAGGGAGAGCACAGACAATTGAATTTAATTGAAAAATATGATTAACTAGAATGAAACTTGAATATGAAGATCTAATGTGAATTAAAGAAACAAGCTGATTGCCTGAAGAAAGAAGTTTGAGAATTAAAAACTTTTATATAAGTTCCAGTATAATGGGTTCCTGCTCTGCTTATATAGGATAGCTCATAAAAAGATCTCCAACTCCATCCTCAAAGTGGTTTTTATCATTGAAATTACAATTTTTTTTTATATGGTCACAGGGAAATGGGGCTCTTACTTGATCCCATGGGCTTAGGGGAGATTTGAGCTATGCATGGTAAATGGGAGAGATCCAAGCTTGATCCAAGACTTAGAGCTTCCCAGGATCATCTCAGGTCTGGTAGCAAGACTTACAGCTCCTGCCTTACAGGGAGGGGAACAAAACACAAACCCTGGGAGCAAGCCAGGGGCCAGTGACAGGTGGACCCTTGCCTCGGGAAGGACAGTGGAAGGAACATTTCCAGGACTGTCAAAGCCTGGTGCAAGTGGCTCTGAGCAGAAGCCCCAGGGGCAGGCAGTGCTGGCAGCTCATGTGCAGTGCTCATGGCCAGGCTCTGTTCCCACACCAACTCCTGAAAGCAAAATCAACAAGAAAATAGTTTTAGGCAAAATGAATAGTCTGTATTCACAGCACAAACAGGAAAATTATATACCAACAAGTAGCACAAATGGGAAAAATAAGAGTTTAATTTACAGTATTTTTGTATAGTTATAAGCATCTTTATTCCAAGGGAGTTCTCCTCAAAGTGGCAAAATGGTTTAGTGCATCCCCCTGCAGCTTTTTTAATTTCCACTTGGCTGCTATGCCCTCTGCCACAGCATTTCCAGCCACCAGCATCCTCCTCCTCACTGAACAGTCCCACTGGCCATGGTGACACTGCTATGGCCATGTCCCTCTGCTCCCCATGGGCAGGCAGGATCTGCCCTCTGTGGGATGGGTCATCTGGGAGCCCATGGGAGGCCATGGCCTGGCTCTGTGCTGAGAGCAGCTGGGGGTGCTGGGCACTGTAGATGAGCCAGCAGAGGTCACTTCCAGTCACCCTGTGGCATGGCTGGCCAGGAGAAAGCTGCAGGTACAGTGTGGCACAGAGCCTGGCCAAGGGGCTATCAGAGCCCGCACCCCAGGGGTGGGGATGGGGGAGTGTGAGGGGCTTCAGGAGGATGGAGAATTTGTTGGACTCTTTCCAGATGATAATTTTGACATTTTGTTGTCTCTTGAGGATTTTGAAATAGGAATAAATGCAGCGTCAGTGCTCATTTGTACTGGCTGTCACTGCCAGACTGGGGGCTGACCTGAGCATGCTTTTAATGCATATTTAATGGGTACAGTAGTCCCTCATCCCCACCTTTAGCTGCTGCACATCTGCACTTTGACACCACACACCTGAGCTGATCACAGTGCATCCACTGCCTGCCCCTCCTCACCCATCTCTGCCCCGTGCTGCATTCCCAGCCTCCCCTCACCTCCTGCCCCACCAGTATCTCTCCATCCCAAGAAAGCACAGACAGGGATGTATTTCCTCCAGTGTTCCATGGCAGACCATGAGCAGGGTAGTGCACATCCTGCAAGCTGGTCTGGTAGCACATTCCAGAGCAGGTGATAACCTGCCCCACACCCCAGGAATTACCCCACATATACTCTCTCCCAATATTGCATGAGGATCTCATTTCTGAGCAAAATCCAGCTGTGGTTTCATTAAAGAGGCTCTTGCTCCTTGTGCTCAATATTTAATTTAGCACAAGTGTGTGCGTGTTGAGTTCAGGGTGTTGATTAAGCATGACTTGAGATAGAGGGAAATTAGTAATATGGGAAAGTGCAGTCAGTATTTCATGGCAAAGAGTAATTGAGCTAACAGTTGACATATGGAGTTGTGTGGGCAAACTAATTAAATTTTACATCTTCCCAAGCATTTGTGAGTTTTATAAGCGTTTGATTTATATATTAATTAAACCTCAGAGTGAAATAAAGAGGACACAACCATTTATACTGCAAATGTGTCCATCAAGAGGAAGGGCTTTAATGTATTTTCAAGCAGATGCTGAAGTACCTCTGTGAGTCCCCAGCTCAGCTTGGTGGTGACATCCCCTATGGTGTCTCTTCCTCCTCTTCATTATCAGGAAAAAGCTCTGTGCTTTTTGGTATCCCCCTGATGGGCTGCAGAGCCCAGGTTTCCCACTGATCTGGGTGCTTTACAAGTAGCTAGTGAGAAAGCTATTACATGATTTAAATATTTTTCTGACCCATTAGTAAGGCACTAGAGGTAGTTATGGCATGTCCTGGGATGATCTTGCTGAGGTTTTCTGGAGTTCTTATTCGCATTATTTCATACTTGAAGGAACTTGCATTGTGTTTGCAGATGGACAGAAGCACATGTGGAGCATTCATGGTGGTCAGCATCGTTTTCAGCCTGGTTGATGCTCTGTGGAAAGGAGTTCCTGAAGCTATAGGATCAGTGGTGCTCCTTGGGGTTTGCACCCTGGGATCTTGGGCATGGAACGAATGCTGCAGCTGGGAGGAGATGGTATTTGGGTTCAGTGACAGTAAGGAGTCCTAAAATGAGCAGCCCTGGCCCTGATTTTTCTTTTAGGCTGTTGTGCACTCCCCACTTCTGACACATCTCTCTGGAGGCCAGCACACATCTCACAGGTCTGTTTGGATGAGCTGGGAGGCCAGTGCTGGGCTAATGTTGGGGCAGTCCTGGAAGGTGCAGGGCTGGCTGGGAGCTTCTGGCTGTGCTGTGATGAGCTGAGAGCCTTTGTGGAGAAGAAGCACTGAGTTTTGTTCCAGGGCTGAGTTCCAGTGCTTGGGCTGCTCCTGCTCAGGGCAGTCTGGCTTATTGCTTCAGTGAGTGTCCCTGCTCCTCTCCAGAGCTCCTCCTTCTAAGCCTCCAAACTGCCCTTACTGCCAGGTACATTTTATTCCCAGGGGTTATGATGCCTGTAAACCCCTCTGATTCCAAAATAAATAAAATAAGGAAATGTTTCTGTTCTGCTCTGCAATGATGCCTCACCAGCAGCACAGGTGATGGGGCCATGCCATACACTTTCATCCATTTCTATATCCTAGCTCTGAAATTCTGGTGATGCTAAAAATAAATCTACCTTTTATATTCCTATTACTTATGTATTATTTTTTCCTCTTTTGAATGGAGAAACAGGAGCTGTTTATGTCAGCAATGATATAGGATTCAGAAGACATTAGGTTTTGATAGGAAAGTGGAATTACAGCTAAAACATGGGTATTAGAACGCCCTTAAATTTAATAAATTATTCAGATATGTAACATATTTAAATCTACAAATGCTGTGAAATAGATGGTAGCTATATTAGGAGTCATTCTGTGTGCCACCTCACTGTCCCACCTGGCCTCTGGGGACTCCATCAGTCTTGTGATGATTCCTGTTCACAGTGTCAGTGACTAATACATTGGCCCACTGGAGAGGAGGAATTACAAAAACTTAGTGTTTGTGTGAAGTTAGAAGCTGTGGGGACAGGAGCAACTGGGACCAGGTTGGAATGAAAATGGGAGGAAAGGAAAGGCTGGTGCTCAGCATCAACTACTTTTAAGAATTGGTGCTTTGTAGAGCATCTTCCCCAGAAACCTTGAGAGAAGGAAGATGCAAAAGGCTGCATGTCACATGGCACAGGGGGTCGTGGTGCCTCCTGCAATCTTGCATTGCTAGCAACATCTCAGACCATGGAAGAATGCAGTCCACTGCCAAATATATCCTGTGGGCTCTGCCCTGGCTCTGAAGAAGGATTCACCATGTGAGAAGCAAACATCTGCTGAAGCCTATGCCTGTCTGCCTGGATGGGACTGAAAGGTATTCTTGGTGCAGGGACTAAGAAACAGAAAATCAAAGCTACCTGGGAGCTTACTGTCTGGGATGAAAATCAGATTCTGCTATAGGCACATGCTGGGGTTTGGAGAAGACCAGAGGCTAATTCACCACCAGTGATTAAACATCCATAATTAAATAGTTGACAGCAACTGTAGCAGGACTTGGGGTATTGATGATCCTTGAAAAACTCTGGGGCAAACATGCTCTTGCTAAGGATAAATGACCTGTGGTCAAACAGACCAGCACCGCTTTACCACCTGGGATTTCAAGAATATTCAGCAGCAAACTGACCAACACCTTTTCCCCCAGTTCAGCCTGACTATTAATACACCTAGGAGCAGCTCACATCTCTCTATAAAATATTACATTTCATTGGCATTTTTTGCTCTAATGTTGGAGCGTGATGTGCCACCAGTTTGTGCATTCCTCATCCGTGAATCCGTGTAGCCAATACAACATGTGGCACCTCAGTTTTGCTAGCAGTGCCAGTACATTAAACCTAGGAATGCAACCACCACAAAGTGAATTTTAATTTCATATAATAATGGGACCTGCAGACCTCTTCTTTATATGGTATTAAACTAGAATATTAGAATAGGGTGCTTTGGAAACAGCCATGTGCTGTGTGATGGAGGGGCAGAGCTGGCAGATCACCTCAGAAAGGTCTAACTTGATGTGCTGGAGTACAAGAAATTGTCCTAAATGGTCATGTAGTCCATGGGGGCTTTTGTGTAATGTCACCTGTAGAATCAATAACCAACCTGTGGGACTAAATAGGTGAAGCAATGTAAAATCTAAACAGCCTCTGTCCTCTGCTGCCACTGATTTTGGACAGGCACATGCAAGGCTGTTCTTGGATGTCCTGCATAAGTGCTGTTTGTCCTGCTGGAGCAGGTACCCAGGCCAGTGCTGCAGCCTTTCCCAGGACGGGGGCTCTGAAGGAAGTGAGAATGTCCATCCTGGGGCCTCTCTGCTCCTCAGCATCCCTCAGCCCTGGTGGCATTGCTTGACTTTCTCTGCATAGTCCCTATGCCCCTAGCTGCTTTCAGAGTAGAGGGAACTGGAAGCGTTGCTCCAAAATAACACATAAATAGGAAGTGAAAGGTCAAGACTTCCTACAGAATAGTTTTGCCCAGAGCATCAGAAAACATAAGAGATGAAAAGAGATGAAGACTCAAATGGTGATCAACCACTGAACAGCTCCAGGTAGCTCAGCCCTGGCCCTGGGCAGCCTTCTGGTTTCTGTTTCCTCTCTGGTTCTTGCAAACTGTCCTGTCAGACCTCACTTACTGAGAAGACTCATGTGCAGTTTTTAAGACACCATTGGCTGCTCCCTGTTACTCCTCCATCCTAATGTGAAATCTGTCATTGCTCTCTATCAGGGTGCTTTTCTGCCTGCATCCTGTGTGAGCTCCAGATTGCTATTGATAGGCAGGAGAGCCATGACAATCTTGAGGAAATTTGTGATCTGGTTCTGGCATATTTGACAGATAACACTCCAAATACAAATGTCAAAACGCATTTAGGTTTTTTCCCTTTTCTAACTTGCCCTGAAGAAAATGCAAACACTTTTTGACAGAATCAGTTCAGGAGCCTCCTCTAAGCCAGGCCCTGAGTGTTAGAAGAATCTGCCTCTTAAAGCCATATAGATCCACTGCTGCTGTATTAAAAAAATATTCTTTACCCTGAGGCAGAATTACTTAAGAAAATCCTGACGTGATTAGACACCACTCTTTTCTGAGAGAAGAGTAACTATACTATTAAAGGATAACTGAGATGCTGCATAAACTGACAGAATTTAAATTACTCAATGTTGCAGTTTTGAAACGTCATTTGGCATGAGGGCACAAGGAAGGACTTGAATATTTTCTGGCTATCACTGTGCAGCTATTCTGTATCCTGAATATGATCTGCTGGAAGCACTTGCAGGTGCTGCCACCACCCTCCACCTGCTGACATGAGGTATATTTAGGCTCTGGGTTTGCAGAATTTATAAATGCAGGCTTGAACAATTTATAATAATTAATAAATAAACAGCTAGCAATTTTTGCATATGTTTTAGCATGCAGGAAATCCTCTTGCCTTAAATCAGAGTAATGATGTCAGTTAAACAATTATCTTACTTATAGTGCCTAAGAGCCTGGCCCCACCACTCTATTCAATGATACAGTTTAAACACAAAGCCAGGATCTATATTTATATGCAAACATCATCAAGTTCAAGCTTAAATCACAGTATTTTTGAAGTCAAAATCGTGTGTTAAATAATAATCCATGCCTGTATGTAATTATATATCAGTGGTGTAAAACCCTTCAGACTTCAACCCTAAACCACAGCAGGCAGAAGAGCTGAGCCCAGAGCACATGGATAACTACAACCCCCCTGGCTTGTGTAGATTTTGGGGGGCAGTATGAGTATTTTGTGTTAGCTCAGAACTCGGATCCAGCCAGCTTTGATAGCTCTTGGGCATATGTGTGATTAACCAGCCCAGCCACAATATGTCACCAGCACTCCACACAAACAGCTCTGCTACTGCTGGAGAACAGAGAGGGAAAGCATCACATCCTGCAGACAGGGGAGGGAAAAATAGCATTAAACGACAGGGAAGAAACTTGAGAGGAAGGTGATAAGGGACAAAATGGAGATTCCTGGAAAAATGCTCATAGGGAAGGTGAGGTCAGCAGCAGGTTAGGTGGAGCTGCATGAGTATAAGAGGAGCTGTCCTGGTCCCTGGGATACCCTGACACCTTTAAGTTGCAGGCTTTAATTTAAAAGCACTCATTCCTTCAACTTTGCTTTCCATTTTGAAGGATTGTTTTTCCTCCTGATCGTATTAAGCCTTGCCTGTTGTGAAGTGAAACCACTCAGTACCCTCTCCTCTCCTCTCCTCTCCNGCTCAGCACCAAGCACTGGGTATTACCAATAAAAAAGCTGTGTCAGAAATAAAATGCATGAGAATAATGGAGCTTCAGCAGCTACATGCAAGTTTAAAGAAAACACATCCTGATGCAATGAGCGTAGAGCCCGGATAGAGCATGACCTTTGTCAGGGGCTAGTAATCATTCCTGGCAGTGTTTGCTCATGAGGATTAGGAAATGCATGCAGCCCATTAACCTGTGCCATTCAGGATCCCCATGGCTGAGCATCAGAAGCACAGAGTAACTGAAACAGCCCTTCCAGCTCCCAGCTCCCTGTGCAGGGTCTCACAGCACTGATGGGACCAGGGAATTCACTCGAGGTCTCCTGGGTTTGGAACAGAAGGGATGCAGTGCAGCCCTCTCCAGCCCTATCCTTCCCTTCATCATGACTGTGGCAAACTCATCAGGCCATGTTGCTGCTTGGTGCCAGGGTAGTTGGTCAGTCCTTCTGCAGACACCTGGAGATTTGGGGAGCCCAGCTCTGTGTGTTTGCATGAGCACTGTACCTGCTGATACCACTGGAAACACAGCTGGGGTGATTACCAGGCACTGCCTGGGATTTAAGCAAGCATAATGTATTCAGAAAAAGAAAAGAGGATGTATCTCTTCATGGATTTGCTGTCTTTTTGCTATTGGGTTAGAATTTAAGGATCTTTAATTCCCAATTTATAGGATAATATGCAGTTCATCTATAGATGTGCATTACTGTGTTTCAAATATACCACTTGGTGCCTCTCTCTGGGGGGCAGAGCTGCAGAGAGGGAGGAGGAAACCATTTTGGTCAGACACTTAAAAGCTTAAATCAGCTTGCCTGGCACATATGAGTTTGGGGATGCTGAGGAAGTAGAGGTGGGATGTTAAAGTACAGTATTCAGCAGGTGTAATACCAGGGTTGTCTCACTGGGGAGTGACAACCCTGTCAGTCCACCCCAGCTGGGATGCAGTTCCTCTGGTCAAGCCCCAGGAAACCTAGCAGCAAGGCTGGGGTCTCTGTAGCTGGAGGTGAAGGCTCAGCTAACCAAATTTATCATGCAGTATAGCCTGAGATGTGTAAAGATGTGTTCTGGCTCTATTTTTGTATAAAACTTTTTTTTCTTTAATGTGAGCTACATAGTAAAATTATTTACCAGATAAGTGGTGGAGATAAAAACATACAGAATATTCATGCTAAGGTGATGCTAAAAGGCTTGGTGTCTGATTCTCTCTACAAGTGACTGAGATGTTCCCCCAGAACACAGCAGTGTTGTGGGTGCGCTGAACTACCCTCCTTTTCCCTCTCACTCTGCAGAGACACTGGTTGCATGTGATCCCTGGAAGGAAGAAGGTCTCTTCCTTGGTATCCAGGTGGATGCCCTGGTTTCACAGTTCCTGAACTATTTTTAGTTGTGTGCACTCACCCTGATCCGCAGCCCTGCAGGCTGCCTGCTGTGCTGGCTCTGTTGGTGGCAGTGTGACAGGGTGTCTGACATGGGCTCGGGGGGGGGCTCCACGCTGCCCTGTGGGGACATCAGCCCGGGAGCAAAGCCAGCTTCTGGCTGACACTGCCAGAGAGGTAAAACCACGGCTTTATGCAATGCTCTGTGCAGCATGCCCGGGCCAATTAACTTGGAAAAGGATTACTGGGATGCCACTGGGATGCATCTGTGACAACTTCAACCTCTGATGGCCACTGTGTAAGGCAGTGCTGATGCTAATATGCAAAGCATCCCAAATTGTCAATGAATTATAAAAAAAAAATCCTAAAAACTAGGAGCTGGAGCTTACTAAGGGTGATTAAAACATTTAAGTCAGCATTAATTCAAGGCTGACAACTCTCATGGGCACTAGGGAGGAGAGGAGGATTTGGGGGCAGGGTCCCTGCAGTGGGGACATGGGGTGGGAATGGCTGTGGTGCAGGAGGCACAGGTTGATCAGGAGACCCTGGAGGATATCACTGTGCTAAAGCTAAGTGCAAGGCAGAGATGAAGGAAGGGCACTGACAAATTTGAAGTGCTTTGTTTCTGTTTTTGTATCTGTGTTGAGGACGGATTGTGCAGCTCAGCTCTCGCAGCAGAGCTGTCGCTCAAAGCGAGCCTGGAGCAGCTCAGTGTGCGGTGCTGCTGCCAGCCTTTGGACATGTCACGCTCTCCTGAGCAGCCATACAGGGCTTTAGCTTGCTTAAAACAGTGTTCAAGTCCAGGGGAGGTTCTCCAGTGCTGGCTCCACAGCAGGATTCTGTCTTTCTGTGGCACCTTACAACCACTGCTAGTGGATTGCTTAGCTGTGCCCAGCTCCCTCCCACCTGTGGCAATGTTTTGTGTGCTCCTTGTCCCTCAGACCCCTCACTGACAACCAGTGTGCCAGCAGGCAAAAATATGGGGGCATTTGGATCATAAAACTTTTGGACTTTTCCTCCTGAGGATCCTCGTGTCAGTTTTGTCCCAGCTCTGTCTTGTGTCTGCCTGACTGTGGGGCTGAGCATGACCTTGTGGAACTAAAGTTGAAGTGTCACGGTCCCTGCCTTAACTGAGGCAGATCCCTGCCTTGGCTTTGTGTCCTACCCAACACGGCCTAGGTCCCAAACTCTGTGTGATGAATAAGGATGGGACTGAACCAACCATGAGGTCTCCACACTCCATCAGGGTGTCAGCAAGCGAACAAGGCATCAAATGGGACTGGGAGCAGAGCAGTGGGGATAAGATGGACTTGATGTGAGGACCTGGTCTCACATCCTTGTAACAGCTGAACTTCAGTGTTACACTGTGTTGTACACAACTGCTCTGTCAGAGCAACAAGAAAAGCCCGCTAGATCCTTCCAGCACCTTTGTTCTACATATTTTGCTGTTAATAGGGAAAGGAATTGAGGTGGGATTTCGTGGTGGCTCTGCAGGCTCAGCAATGCTGCATCTGCAGCAAAAAACCCCTTCCATCCCCATGTGGGGCTGTACCACCGTGCCAGCTGCAATCCACAAGCAATTAAAACTGCTTAGTAAGGCAGACAAATCACTTATTACATTTTCCACTCTCTCCTTTTCCATTCTTATATCTGTTCAGCAAGCAAACATAGTTTTTGCAGAAGTCCTCAAAGGGAATTTTAAAAGCCATCCTCCCCTCCCATTTGTTTAAACGTGTTTGTAGTGAGATTCTGTCAGTGCTGGCAAACTCAGAGGATGAGAATCCTCCAGGGATTTCCCCTAAATGACACTTTCAAAGTCAGATCTGCATATGCACTGCATCAGACACCATTTAGACAGCACATGTAAGATCCCAGTTAAAAGAATCACATTTGCTAATATTTTCCCTCTGTTATTCTGGGTCAGTGTGCATTTATAGAAGAGGCAGACATGACCATGTTGCAGAGTTTGATGGGCTAATGGCAAAGAGAGAACAGATGAGTTCAGAGAGATGGGAGATGCTGATGTGGTTCTGTAGGAGAAGGTAGGATTTGCAGGGCATCATTCAAAATAATTGTGAAAAGTATAACTGAAATGGTGGAAGCAGAACAAATCTGATTGTGCTTTTTTTGTGGCAAAGCACTATTTTCAGCTAACATTGATTTGATTTGATAGGGAGTTTCAGTGGAGTGAAGAATAAATGAAATATGAGCATTGCTTTCAGAGTGATGTAGAAATTAACCTTACCCTGTTATAAGTAATACAGACTGTGATGACTAGTTAAGATGTCTAAACATGATAAGATTAAGGTTTTCACTTTATAACTTTTTTATAACTTTACTAAACATTACCTCTTTTGATGGAAGTTTTTCAGCCTGTAGTTGGTATAAACATGGTAATTTCATATTTGCTTATATGTATCAATGCAAATTTTCAGGAATAGAGAGTATAGTTATTCTTGGGAATAAATTTAGAGAAATGCAGGTGATTAATCCACATTATAGAAGTTGTTATGGATGTTTTGCCTAGAAGAAACTCCATGCTTTGGAGTCGCAGCTCCAAGTTTGACAGCAGGGATGCTCTCCAGGTGGTATCATCCCCATTTACTACCCCAGACTGGGTGAAGTGATAAGCCTGAAAAATCTCAATCAGATGAACATCACAGAGAGACAGGGGCCCCAGTGGCTTCTGCAGCACCCAGCAGAGCCTCTGAGTGCTGCATACCCTGCTCTGGAGGGTGATGGGAGAGACCTGTACAGGTTTTCCCTGTTCCTGCCCTTCCCTCTGTGATGCTGGGCACAGCCTGGGGAGTGTCTCCAGGATGAGGGATGGACCTTGCTGGGTTGCTGTTTTAGGGAGCTGTGTGGAGTGCAGTGTTTAAAGTGTTAAATGAGAGTTGGGGGTTAGATTTGGTGTAGGTGACAGTATGCTTCAATGTGAGGCAGAACCACTGACAAAGCCTGGGTCCAGGTTTTCTCCAGGGCTGGTTCCCAACAGGATGCACTGCATTCAGCTCATCATCATCCAGAGTGGCAAAATCTGGGCTCTAGAACTCCAAGTCCCCTGCTGCAATCTGCCCCCATCCTGAACTCTCCCTGACCCATGGAACTAGGAAGTTCCTCATCAGGAAAGTTTAAAAATCCTTTGCTTTTAAAAATCAGAGGAAAAGACACAGTGCTTCACTTCAAACTCATTTCCAGGGGCAAGGTCTCCAAAGGCCAGGGACTCTACCCAGTGCCATTTGATTTCCTCCTGCATTAGCATTACATGCTGGGATTTGGGCTGATGTTCAAGTTTCTTTTCCAAAACACCAGCCTTGCTTGGTGCTGTTTTGCCTGGTTTTGGGATGCAGGCTGGGGAGCCAGGGCCAGTGGGGAGCCAGCCCTAGGTCTTCTCTGCCAGTGAGAAGCTGAAGCAGATTGAGGTGGTGTTGGACACCACCAGAGCAAGGTTTGCTGGAGCTCATTTAATGTCACCTCCAGTTAGTAACCCCAGCTGACCTCAGGGGGTGTTTTGAGGTTGCATTCATTAGTGTCTGTAAGAAATTAAGATGCTTCAGTGCTACAGCTGTGGAAAAATACAGGATGAAATTTTTGCAGGATTTAGATGCACTGAGTAAGATGTGTAGACTGATGGAGAACAGAAGCTGGTTTTCCAATGGATTTGCACATTTTTCTTCCTCCGTCCACCTCCTCCCTCTGCAGTGCAACCACCACCCTTTGTGTGACACTCCTGGTGGCTCAAAGTGGCCTCCTTGGCTGGCCTGTCCTGCCAGAGATGGTGTAGCCCTTGGGGACACTCTGTCTCCTTCACCAGAGCACTGATTTGTGCTTCTGATTTTCATGACATTTGTAGGATTTGTAATTTTTTGAAAGGCATTGCCAGTTTGGTTGAAGCTGTGATATGGGCCTTACCCACTGATGGAGAGACAGTGTGGTTACTCAATTATCACTCCTTTTTTAGTAACCTGGATAAATACCCTCCTCACCACCAAGGAGTAAAAACCATCCTTGTCCTGGGGGCTCAGGGAGGCCTCAGGGAGCCCCTGCATTGTCCTCCTTGCAGGCAGGCAAGAATGGAAGAGTGTTACTTTGATGTATATTTAATGTAACCCATACAACAAGAGTAAGCAGGAAAATTGCAAATTTTTAATGTCCTTAATTACATTTTTAGCTTCACATTCTCTTGCTCATTCTTAGCATCATTTTGGGGTCAATTGATACCACCACAGTGCTGGTGCCCATTCAACAGAGTCATGCAGATGATTTGGGATTGGGCCCAGCGACTTAAAATAATTTTACTCCTGATGTAAACAAGAGCAGAATAGAGCTGTGGAAGTTTATAAATAACAAGAGCTGGATTTTGACTAAATCTATAGTATTTTTTTCTGGCATTCACCTAGCATATATTAAGACATTTCCATAAATAAAAAGGAAACTTAATAAGCCTCAGAAAGGTTAGACTGTTTCCATTGGATTTTATGCCTGTTGCATAAATCCTACCCAAGTAATTCCATACTTTGTGTGGACATAATTTTTTGCAGTATAAATTCCATTAACACATTCATGCTATATGTACCATATATTAAAACAAGCAGCCTTCTGCACTCCCAGTAAATCACTAGCATCCATGCCTGCTTCCCAATTCCATCAGCATGGATCTGCTTGGGCAGTGTGGTGGTGAGAGATCCTGTATGGAGCCTCAAGGCTGCAAAACCAGCCTGTCTGAGCTACATCCCCGGCTCTAGTGAGCTTTTCCATGCTAAAGGACTACATCCTTGCTGTGATCCCATAATAAAGAGGATAAACCCATTGCACTGGCTTCTTCTCTTCTCTTCTCTTCTCTTCTCTTCTCTTCTCTTCTCTTCTCTTCTCTTCTCTTCTCTTCTCTTCTCTTCTCTTCTCTTCTCTTCTCTTCTCTTCTCTTCTCTTCTCTTCTCTTCTCTTCTCTTCTCTTCTCTTCTCTTCTCTTCTCTTCTCTTCTCNCACTAATAACCTGACATGCAAAGAATTGCTTTAATTTCCAGATGTTCTGAATATCCTGAGAATTTGTAAAAGAAAATTATCCTCTTTATCCTAATCAAAAGTAATTAAAAGCACACTTAAATAGAGCACAGATCTGTGCTTAATTCTAAATGTTTTGCATGTATAAACAACAGGAGTTGTTACTAACTCTTCAGCTCCAGAGGCAAAAGCAGAGCCCATGTTTTGCTGTCACAGGTGCTTTGCAAACATACAGTCACAGACTTTCTGGCTGGAATACTTTACCTTGGTAATGGCCTGTGCAGATCAAAACTCCATGAAATAAGATGATTTCATTGCTTGCCACAACTAGTACCATGATTTAGCACTTCTAAAAATTGGTTTACTCTGCACAACAGGAGCGGTGCAAAGTGCCACAGTCTCAGTTACTTTGCCTTGCAGCCTTGGAGATAATGCATTTTACTCATTCATTTCACATAACTATATCCTTGCCATTTTTCCTTCCTTTGGACAGAGCTCTTGGCTTTCAGACAATTCCTGCAGACCCTGCAGCAGTTGTGGCACCATAAGATGTGTCACTCAGACTGGGAGCAGTCAGGTTTGAAAACCAAGGAGCTGCCTGACCCGCATCCGAGCTGGAGCAGGCAGTGAGCGAGCAGACAGCAAGAGGGATGCAGGCAGACAAAGTCTTTTAGGCTTAAGCAAGGCTTAATGCAGTTAAAACCAAGCCTTAGATGTGGCTCTTGATAATGCTGGTAATAACTACCTTTTCGAGACTTCTAGAAAGAAGTGGTCATGTCATTTTGTGATAAAACAGGTGTGCAGAATGAATGGTCTCATTTTCACAGATGCAAAGTGTGGTAAGGAAGGAGTTGGCATATCCTTTTGGGGTAAAAAAAAATAAAATTCGATTGTTAATTTCTTGGGACAGGATCCATCTTTCATTTCTGGTTTTAGCACTCTGCACAAAAGGGTGCCAATGCATAACAAGCTTCTTGGCAGCTACCAAACCATGCAACACTCATGTGATATTGGGATAAGTGACAGCCAGCACATGCATCTGGGTCTGGTACTACTTAGATCACTAGTAAAGGCACTGATGATGGGATAGGGAACACTTATTAAACTTACAAGCACATGGTGACAGCTGGCAGGCTGAAGGAGAGGCTGAGAAGTCCAAATAATAGCAGCAAATCATGAATTGCATGAGTAAACCAGAATGTCATTCAGATCAAAAAAGATGTGAATCATCAGAGAAAGTCCAGGGGGAGCAGTGGGAATGAACAGAACTCTAGGGAAAGAAAGTGATGAAGAAATGTGGAATGGACTGAGCATCTGGAGTGTGGACTGATCCGGGAAGCAAGGTGGCAACTGTGTCAAGTGTGTGAAAGGATGTCACAGAGAGGGAGGGAATCACCTGCTTTCTCTGTCCATGGTGGATAAGTCAAGGAATCAGAGGCTTAAACTGCCTCTAAGAGCAGATAAATTAAGGTCAGATCCTTATGCAATTTTTTTTGTGTGTATGGTTGAGGTTATGAAGCATTGCAGCAGATTTCTTGAGGAAGTTAAGATGTTTCTATCCCTGGAGAGATTTCCATGCGTTAAACATTGATCATACCCAAAGACAGAAAGTGGTGGAGTACCCACCTTCTGGAAATGTCATTGACTTTCTGCTTCTGGGAATTACAAGACGCTGACTTTGCAATCAAGGCAGTGCAAAAAAAAATAAAAAATTAAAATTCAGGTTTAGATCTTAGGTGTGGCAGATTTCTTTTGTGAACTTACCCAGAGAGACACTGGTGTCTCAGAAGCCACCTGAACCTAGGAATCTGCTTTCAAGGTGGCTTGTTTCTGTATTCTAGGAATTCTTGGATTTTCAGAGAAATTAGTGTCTGTTGTCACTGTTTGAGGTCACCATTGAGGACTCATTCTCAGACAGAATTTTGTGTGATGTGGAATCAGATCCATAGTAGTAAACTTTGTATTGATGACAATATGTGGCCAGACATCTGTGATATTACCTTTTCTGACAAGCAGGAGCTAAAACAGATGGATTTAATATTTGCTATGTACAGCTTTGTCTACAGAGCACAGTTACAAGAGTCAGTGGGCTTCAGATCTGCCACACAGGGTGGACACTTCTGGCTCACAGAAGTCCATTAACTCACCCCAAGCTTTTATTCCACACCACATGAGGTGTGGAGAAGGGCTTGCAACCCTGCTGCCCTTGCAGGAAGGTGACCAGCCATTCCTTCTGTCATTGCCTTGCTTTCTCCTGTGTCCCTGTGGTCTGCAATTGGCCCTGCCTGCTCAGGAAGAGATGGCTGGAGGTGAGCACTTGGGGAGGACTCTCCTCCTCCTTCCACCTGTTTTTCATTCCTTGACTCACTGGCTCTAAGCCGTAAGCAGTGACGTGACAGCCGAGTCACGGACACACCACCTGGATGCTGTCAGCATCAATCTCTCTTATAAGGATCATAGAAGAACAAATAGAGAAGACTCTTAGAGCTTCTCATTCGTCTTTCTGCCAGCGGGGCACCGAGCCCTGCAGTGCTGTCTCTGGCTTTGCCCAACCTTGCTCTCAAAATCCCAAACAATGGGATTCCACTGCCCTTCCCCAGGAGCTGCTCTGTGATTCAATAAACATCATTACCAAGGAGAGTGATGCTTTTCTGTGATTATTGTTTACCCTAAGTGTTCCTAATGTGAACAAACAGCTTCTTACTGATATCCACACTAGAGGGTTATTTTGTTTTCTTGTGAAGTTTTTTTGTTTTCTTGTGAAGAAATTCAGTGAAGTTGCAAAATCGGAGATGAAATGTTTTATTTGTGTTCTGTTTAACACTTTTAAGAATGTCCCTGCTGCATGCATTGTTGTACACAGTGGATGAGAAAACCCAGAGATGCAGCCCTATGCCCTGAAGAGCTTACACTTTTCATTTAAGCAAGATACAGTGACTGAGAATGACAAGTAACAAGAAGGCAGGACAAGAGTCATACGAGAAAGGTCAGGATATTTCTAAATAAAACCTATTGTCATGCTTTTAATTTGAGTTTATACTGAAGACATCATACATGGCTACATATTTTTGAGACAATTTCACTGTGTTCTAATCAAACATTTTTAATCTCACAAAATCATCTTGTCTACTTTGGTTTGGTGCTTATTTAAAGCTTAATTTTTATATCAATTTATATTTTTCTCTCAGTTACTCTTTCAGCTTGGCGGGGCTTTTGCAAAAACAGTTGTCACAGTTAGTCTAGTTATTAATTCCCTGGGTGTCTCAGAGGTACAGGAGGTTTTCTGGCTGATCCATGCCACTGGACTGCTTCTCCTTGACCTTTGTCTCCACTTCTCTGTCTCCTCTCTGCAACACCTCAAATTGCCCTTACTCCAGAGGTGGCAGTCAAACCTCTTCATCTGTTTGCCTGAGAGTAACAAAGCAGCTTCTCTGTGCACAGACCTTACTGAGCAGCAGTGGCTCCTCTCCTGGGCACCAATAAACCAGAGCAGAGCATCAGGGAGCCAAACCATCTGCCCCACCTCCCCCATATGCCCTCCCCAGCTTTTACACCCCACTCACTGTGAGGAACTATGAAGCCAATTCCTGCCATCCTCAGCTTTGGATTTCCAATCCACACATCCTCCTCTTCATGCTACTTGATTAGCAGAAGAGCACCTTTAATTTTGGGGGATGCAGGGTAAAAGTCTATCATGGAACTCAATGTTATTCCAACAGATGTCCATTCAATGCCATCTGTCCCACCTGTGGCTTTGGCTATTATTTCTTACTAATTTTTAATCTTGTCTTTGCCTTAAGGGGACAAATTCTTTCTGGTACCTGACTGCAGGCTTAGCAAACTCCCTGAGGGAAGCCCAAATGCATTTCAAAAGCATTTTTAATGTGTGTCTTTCATCCTGGTGAAACCAGCTGTCCATGCACATCAATTCCCTGCAGCAATTTTTCCTTTCATGGAATAGAAATATTCAGCCTCATGGTTGGGTATGGAAATTTTGCTGAATTGAGACAAGGGGTCTGCATAAATGGACTGAATTTAGTACTCTGACTTTCCAGCCTCCCTCTTAACTCTTCTGAAGGAAGTCATGAAGGCTTGAGAGCTGAATCCTGTGGGGAATTTCAGAGGGCTTGGAACAGAGGTAGGTGATTTTCAGCTGGAGAACTTGCCAGGGGTTTGGTTTTATGCACACACACTTTGCTGAGCAGCTTGGCTTCTACTTCTACTAAACCTCCCAAATAATGTTAAAAAATTATGCTTAACTATTACTTAATTATTTGTATTTTGTGTGGAAGGCTCTAGCTCAATTAAAAACACAGATGCTTATTTGTATAGATAGTGCAGAGTTATTGCAGCAGTCACACTGGAAAAGCATTAGTTACCTAAGGAGACAAATTAAACAAGACTAATCTAGGGCCAACCTGTTTCTCCTCAAGCAGTTTGTAAACACATACTGAGAAGCAGAGAATTAGGAAAGAGTTGAACTTGCTGTGACCTGGATTCAGCTGGTTAGGGACAAACTTGTTTTTAATTTATTGTTTCTAAGCAAGACTTCATTCAAAGCTGATGCTTGACAGGTAGTGATGCTCATATCCTGCTGTTTCTTCAGAACAGTTTTGTTTCTCTCTAAACCTACTTTACATCCAACTGAAGACCTGCTCTGGGAGCAGGGAGCTCCCAAACAGCTTGGAGCTCCTTTGATGTTTCTTCCACCACCTCAGCTGCCGGGGCCAGGTATCAGCTGCTGCTCCCAATACAGCTCCTAGCAGTTTCCTGGGCACAGGAGAAGCCACATATTCTTGGACCAGGCATCTTCAGCACCAGCTTTAGTCATTGTCTGAAGCTGCTCTGTTCTCACAGAATTTATCTAATCTTTGATGCATTAACTTCAGGGTGTGACCCTGCTATGAGAGAAGGCAAGGGTAATAGTCCCAGTGGGACAAAAGTGGGAAGAAAGGTTCAGTTGCTCTGATTGATTTTTTCCAGAAAATACAGGCTGATTTCGTCTGAGTTTGGTGAACAGTACCTATTTTGGGAATATGAAGGCATTTGGCTCTCACTGATCCTCTCCACACCTTTTGGTATTTCTCCAAGCAGTGCCCTGAAGGCAGCTCTGAGGTTTGAATGCTGCGCTCTTGTAAACACTCAAAGGTATTTGTCCAACAGAGGGAGAGCCAGCTTCCCTGTACAGCAAGTGGATGTGGCAAAATGCAAATAGCAGCAGTTCACAGGGATCGATACATCCAACAAAGCCCATGCAGCTGCAGTGTCTGTTTGGGTGGTGTGCAAGCTTCTCCTTGTGCAGGATCTCTGATGGACACTGTGCCAGTCCAGGGAGATGATTCTGGATATATGGACAGAAATTTATGCATTGCTACAGCAGCTCAAGTGCCTCTGGGCTATTGCAACTCTGCTTTACAGACAGTCACATAAAACCAGCTTCCCTCCTTTTTCTATACAATAAAATGCTTTTGCTGCTGTGCAGGACCTCATGCACCCATGGGGTCCATCAAATGGGAGTAAATTGAGCTTTGTGCTCTTAAAACAAGTCCTGTTGGAAACCGTGGCATAGGTCATAAAGAAGTGCACAATATTTGTGGGGAATGATGGCTGCTAATACAATAAACCTAGCCATTTCTAAACTTTCCCCTTCCATTAAGCAAAAATAATCAGTGTCATTACATTTTATATTTCGTGAATGAAAATAATATTATATGCATTCTGAACATTAACAGATTTGAATTTGCTTTTAGCAAGAAATGTGTAAGGACTATATGTATTATGTTTTACTAGCTGTTGAGTACACCAAGTTCCAGATAGTTAATTTCGGCAATGAGAAATATCTTGTGATGTGATAAAGGCAATGAATGAAACACTTCAGAGGATCAGAATGTAATGCTGTCCATAACTTCCATCAATTACGAGAAAAGACAGCAAAACAAAGCTATACACTTTGATTGGTGAGGGTACCAATCTAAGGGTACTGTGCCTTTACTCAAAGTAATTTTGATTTCAGCTTCTTAAAAGTATTTTACCATGGCTCAGGAAGTCCTTTAGAGACTGGTTGATGGAGATTAAGGGAAAATAACAGGGAACTATGAGCACAGACTTACTTTGATCTTGACATTATTGCTAAATAGGGTACCTGAACTGGTATGGCTCTTACATTTTCAACTTAATGGCCAAATCCAAAAAGTTGCTAAAAGAAGGAATTAAAGCAGAATAGAAACATCTAAATCCAGCATTGAAATTAAAAGGCTCTCTTAGCTCCAGTCCAATCCTAGAAGCACCTACCTCAGGAGGTATCTACCTTCTGTCTCCAAGAACTTCAAATGCACAACAGTCATCTTTCACCTGTGCCTGGAACCTCAGTGGGTCTGCATCCTGCTGTATCCTGCCAGGGATGGTTCAGCTCTTGTTGGACTTGGAACAAACTACATGCAGGAGTTCATGAGCTCAGTTTGTGCTAAGGATGTGCAGCTGAGAAGGTGAAAAAAAAAAGTAAACCTTCTGAGAGAAAAGAAAGCAAGTGCAGAAGAGTCTTTAGTTCAGTAGTTGGGATTGATCTTTCAGGAACAGGAATTGTGTCCTCCTGGCTGGAATTCACAAACAGCTTCTGGAGGAAGACTGAAACTCCAGGTCAGGTAGGTGCTCTCACCACTAAACTAAAAATTATACTCACCTTTGATCTTCCTCTTATTGCTCAATGAATCTTTAATTCTTTTTATGCAAAGAAGAGCAGGTTCAGCATAAGGGCATACAGTGCTCTCTGCTCTCTCCATCTTCTGTGGGTATCTTGCACCCTGGAAGATTTTTGTAGCTCCCCAGGAAACACAGGTTGGTATTTCTTGCAGCAAATCAAGATGAACCCATATCTTCTCCTTGTCACCCTGCTGACAACCTCCCTGAGAAATACAGATGGCCAGCTGCAGCCTGCAGGACTGTCCTATGTTTGCTTCTGGATGGACAGACTGCCCATATCCTGAAAGGTGGCTCAGCCCCAGTGACAGGCATGGTTTGAAAGTTCATCCCTGAGCTCCTTCAGTCATCAGATTCTTTTCTTTTCTGTCTCTTGGGAGAGAGCATTTTACAGCAGAATAGATCCTAGAGAACAAGCTGAAGAAAATCCAACTCACAACAGCCAACATCTGGAAGTCTGAGACTATGCTCCTGGAAGACTGGAAAGAGTTTTAAAAACATGTTCCAAATCTAGTAAATGGTTAAACACTGGAAGAAACATCAACGTCCCAGGCTGGTGTCCTCATCACTGCCTTGTATGAATGTAAGTGCATGCAATATTTGTGAGAAGCTAAATCCAGCAGACCCTCTGGAATGATTGTGGGAAGTGGATCTGATGGAACACAGTATCTCTTGAAGGTCACTAGCAGCCTGAGGTGGGTGGGTGACTGTCCCTTGAAGTGGAAATTAAGGAATAGAAATTCTTGTGCTCTTGTGGAATTTAGGAGCTTCAATGCAAAGTGTCTGGGTTCTTTGCCTGTCCAAATTTGGGAACAGTGTCTGAACCATCAAGTGCTTCCCTGATCAGTCAGGTTCCTATATCCTTACACCACATCTGAAGAAGAAGTTTCAAGTTAGATCCATATAAGCTTTTAGGTGCTTAACCATTGCTTTGGCCAAACAACAGCAATCACCAAAGCTCCTGCTCAGCCAACATCTAGTGCTGAGTTCCAGACAGCCTTTGTGTTTCACCAGGGATGCCCTGTGGGTGCCTTATTCCTCTTTGGGCACACCCAGAGACACCTGAGTCTTGCCAGCCCTCAGCAGCCAGCAATGGAACACCAGCCTGGCTCACTTTTTGAACGATGTGAAGTGCCTGACTCTCAGAGGGGCTTTGGGATTTGTCACCCCAATTGAAGAAAGGTACCTCCCTGCAGGGCTGGCAGGACCTCAGACACTGCCTCATTAGCTGATTTGGCAATTCCCTGCTCCTTGTACTGCTGTGGTGCATCCCATTGCATATGGAAAGCAGGCTCCCAGCAGTGTAGTAGCAGCCTGTATCAAAACTGTAATCTAAGTGTTGCCATGTACCTTTTTGTGACTGTATTCCAAATTACCAGCGTAGGTTCAGTAAATGGTGCCAGCTGCCTCAAGGATCACAAGTGCTACCTCCTGGGGCACAAGATGCATCAGTCAGGCAGTAACTCCAGGTCTCCAGGAATATAGATCCAACTGGAATTATACATTAAAGTCACATTGTGTTTACCTTAAAGCAATTTGACGAGGGATTAACTAGGTGATCAGTCCATCTCACCACATCACAGAGGAATAATTCAATTATTCCCAAACAAAATTGCTAGAATTTGACACCTAATCTAACTGCTGATATCTCTGTAATCTTTTCTTCCTACTTATTCAAGTGCTCAACCTTTCTTAGTAAGAACAATGCCGATTTTGTCCTGCAGAAAGTTAGAATATATTTCTTTTTCTTCATCTGTCCTTGTTGATCTATGGGAATAACAGACCCTGTCACATAAAATTATTCTGGCTTTGCAAAAGGGGCTGGTGAGTCTTTATTTGGAATATAGTTCCCAGTACCAGTCACCTCATTAGAGAAGTGAGTTGCTGAAAATTGGGACGTTGCAACAGAGTCCAAATGATGCAAGAACTTAATTATTCAGAAAAGGTTTAGAAAAGCTATGGTGTGGCTGCTGTCTTTGGAAAACAGGAGATTAAAAAGCCACTTTAGGGGAGTTTGCAGAGCTCTGGGGGAATAGCAAGGATCCACATACACGGGAAGAACAGAGCAAGTGACAAATACCAGAACAAAAGGGAAATTAACAGAAGCTTAAGTAGGTATGAGCAGCAAAGCATTGTAATTTATTTGTGAATTTATTTGTATTTAGCACAGTTAATATATGGAAAATTATACTAAAGCTGGAACAGAAACAACTATTAGAAATAATTTTACAAGGCTTTAGACACGTGTGGGGGCTTAAAATAACTCTGTGGGATGCAACTCATAATTCGGAGGAGAGGAAAAGGATTTACATCTTCTTCATAATCTCGTCTCTTAAAACATTTAGCTTCATTGTGCTAAGAAATAGACATAGTTACTTTAATATGACTATCCATACAATTCTCAGGGGAAGGTTTCATTTACAAAATTAATTTCCCTTCCAGCTTCAAGTATATAGATGTGGGTGAAAATAATCAGAGACTCGAAAGGACAGGGCTGAACCCTGATCTCAGCAACAGCAGAGTAAAGTCCGAATAACTCCAAGAAAATTTCTGGATGCACGCAGGGATGTAACTGAGATGAGATTTGGTCCTGAAGCGCTGCACTCCAGACAGAAAAACCTTGATGTCCCCTCCTTAAATTTCAAGAAAAACTATCAAAAGAGTCCCAAGTCCTTTCAGGGCATTTCCACAGTTCTTGGAAGAAGCCTGTGTGTTCCTATTTGCATACGATGCCTCCAGGCCATCAGCTTCAGCAGATCTGGATCAGACTGGGCGGCTCGCTCCTTCGACCTGCAGCTCTGCCGGCTTTAAGACCAAACAGACTGCGCTCAGCTCAGGCGAGCCCGCGGGGAATTCACCCTTCTTACGCACGGAGGGAGCGTGGGACACCGGATTGTTGCCCTGAGGCAATCCGTGTAATCCCTGTATCTCTCTTTTCTTTCCTTCCAGGACGGGTGCTTAACCCGCCGCTCGGAGACACGTGGGTGAGATCCCAACTTTCTCTCCAGGGGAGATCTCCGCAGGTAGTTTACGATGCCAGAGCTCCCGCTGTGCTACCACCGTTTACTCGGAAAATCACAGGCAATTAATCACAGTTTTCTCGCGGGAAAACCCACTTGATTTGAGCCCGTCATTACGCAGGGAAACTACAGAATACCGTGCTGTAACCTAACATGAACTGTGCTAAAGGCATTTCTTCCTAGGGCTCCCCTTCCATTCGGCAAGCCCTGCCTGCCTTTGGAATACCGGGAAGGGTGTAACGGGCTGTGGTTACACTCGGATGTGCAGAAGATCAAGATGCACCCGCGATGTTGTCCCGCCCGTCTTTGGGCCGCCGAGGCAGGACGCGGGGAGCCTGAGGAAGCCACGGGGACCGCGCTGAGGTGACCTGCTGCCTGGCCGGGGCTTGCCCCGGGCCCTGCCGCAGAAAGCTCTGCGTGCCGACGGCGGCAAGGAGCTCATCCCGGCAGGACCGGGGCTCCGGCCGCCGTCCGGGCATCGCGCAGGGGCCGTCCAGCTGCGGGCAGAGGGATGGAGGGACGAAGGGATGCAAAGACGCGGGGAAGAAGCAGTTCAGGTGGCAGGTGAACAGGACAACGCGATGCGTCCCCGACCCCGACCGTTCCGGTTTCAGTGGGGCGCAGTTTGGGCGGCACCCGCAGTGACTCCGCCGGTGCCGGCGGGGCGGGCGCGGTTTCCCCCCCCCGCATCCAGAGTGCCCAGGGACGTGCGGGACG
>VXBI01007285.1:611958-634636 GCA_013397375.1 Toxostoma redivivum
CACCTGCCAGGTGCGCGGCATCTACTTCTTCACCTACCACATCCTCATGCGCGGCGGCGACGGCACCAGCATGTGGGCCGACCTCTGCAAGAACGGCCAGGTGGGTTCCGCCGCTCCCCCGCCCGTCCCCCTCCCACCGTTCCCGTCCGGCGGCTCCGGCCGCCGCTCCCGGGAAAAGAGCCAGCGGGAGCATCCTTCGCGCCGTCGGGCTGGGGGTGCACCTCTAGAGCCGCGACAAATTCCCAACTCCGGCTTGCAAACTTTCCTGCCGGGTTGGCGAGAAGGAGAAGCGAGGAAAGGGGCGAGAGGGACGACACGGCGTAGTGGAGGGGTTGGGAAAGAGGGACTCGGGGCATTGATGGAGAGGCTGAGAAAGGGGGGCTGGGGGGACTGGGAAAGGGGTGCGTGGGGGACTGATGGGGGGCTGCAGAAGAGTGACTCGGGGGGCTAATAGGGATGTTGGGCAAGAAGGGCAGGGGGCTGATGTGCCCAGCGGCTGTGTTGGCAGGTGCGGGCCAGTGCCATCGCCCAGGACGCAGACCAGAACTACGACTATGCCAGCAACAGCGTGGTGCTGCACCTGGACTCCGGCGATGAAGTGTACGTCAAGCTGGATGGAGGCAAAGCACACGGAGGCAACAACAATAAGTACAGCACTTTCTCTGGCTTTCTTTTATACCCTGATTAACACACGAGTGACATGACACAACTGGCCCTGCCACTGATGCACATGGGGCTGTTTGGCAATTCCATTCCCCATCGTGCTGCTGTTCCTGCTGGTGTCCACTGTCTCCACAGGTCACTTTAGCTTCATTATCAGTTGTATGTTTTTATTTTCACTCTTGTGGAAAATAGAAATGAAACAAAGTGAACCCCTTCCTTACTCTCCCGCATTTCTTCTGACCCCCACTCTCCCTTTGTCTGCCTGAGTGTTTCATGTGTCACATGAGGAACTTGGCAGCTTGAAACTCTCAAGTGGTTCCAGGAGGGTTTAAAAGAGCTCAGAGTTTGGACTGTGTCACACATGGAATTTGAACAAGTCACATTTTTTCATCAATAAGTATTAATGACGATGATGAATTTTCAGCTCGACTATTCACGAAGTGGGACTGGATCATAACTGTTTTTTCCTCTGCTGCTTTGTATGGGGTCAAGTGTAAACTTTTCTTTCTGTGCAATGCAATGCTCGTGTGAATGGTGGTGTCATTAACGTCAAACCTGTTTCTGTCTGCAAAAGAATTTGGTCATTGACCACAGTCACCCAAATACCACATTAAATTATGTTTTTAGACAATGCCTTCTTGCTTTCTGTCTCTTCCAGTGCTACAAAGGAGCACTGTGGTGGTGCCACAGGAGGGTGGGAAGTAAAGGAGGGGGTCACTTCAGTCCCTTAGGCTTATAGTAATGTTTAAAGTTAGGATGGGGTTCCTTGCCTAGGTCTTGAATATGGTTCAAGGGGGCTGGAAAGAAGTAGAGAGAGAGGAAAAAAGCTTCACCTTTTTGCATTTTTGTGAAAAGAAGGCACACAGTTATCAAGAGGTGAAAGTGAGGGTGTGGAGCGAATCTCCTAAACAGATTTACTGGGTTAAAATCTGATCCAGAGGTTAGATGAAGTACAGGAAAAGCAGTTTAATCAGTGATTATGGAAAGCCATGTTTCTGTAACATGCTTGACAAATGTTAAGAAGGCAGCAGGGGAGAGAGTTTGTTTAAACCCTTGCACTTGCAGTGTGTGTATGGGTTGGAAACCACCCCTGACTGGAGGTGGGTCTGCACAGTGCCTGAGATGGGCTGGGTGAAAAAGCTCGCTCAGGACTGATGCATTCAGAACATTTAGAAGGGTTTTCCCCTGGTGGTCCTTTGTAAATCCCAGCCACCCTTGATCTTTTTCAAAATGCACAGGTGTGTCAGTAGTGCATGTGGTTCTGAGCCTTTGGTGGAGGAGGTGCATTTTTCATCATCACCCCCTTTTTCATCATTTACCGTCCTCAGTTAGGGTAAGTGGGGACTGCTGAAGGTAGAAGAGCTAAATAGATTTACAAAAGCACTTGCTTTCATTTTACAGTCCTGTCATTTAATTTTTCCCTCCTGAAGGTCTTAGCTCCCTATCAGCTCTCTGCCCTTTGCAGCATTAGTGCAGTTGCACAGATAAGAGAGGCAGGGGCTGGTCTGAGACAGCTCTGCCAAGGCTGGAGCTTTGCCCCTGCCCTGATGTTGCAGGAGGAAAGGGAGCCACAGTCAGATGGACTTGTTCCAGCCCCACTTTGGGGCAGCCCCATGATGACCAAGTTCTTAGAGTCACTCCTGTCTCCTACCTAGTCCTCAGTGGGTATGGTCTTCTTGTTGGCTGGAAGAGGAGGGTCAGAGGGAGAAAGCAATCTTCCAGCCTGTCCTCTAACAACCCCTGCTGAGGGAAGCAGAGTTCATAACCGGGTACACGTGTTAGACACTTATCAATCTCTTATGTCTTGTCGATTTGTACTATTTAGAATATGATTAAAACCAGTGTCTGAGACCATCCAAATGAAGTATAATTGCTATGGATCCTCAATTCCCACTGGATCCGTAATCCTTTTTGACTATTCCTTCCCCCTCCTTCAATGAAATGGAGCTTAGACACAAAGCCCTTGGTTTAAATTTCAAAAAATTAAAATTGACATGCAGCAGCATTAGCAGGAGCCAGGAGGAATTCTAAGGAGGTGCCTGGGCTCTGCTTTATCCTTTGCATTAAGAAGCAATTTGTACTTCTAACAAAGACCCAACTGTTCCCCCTTGGCAAAAGGGCAATGAAGATGCCTTGCAAGGGAATTGCTGTTCACAATACTTAAACAAATTTGAATCTTAGATTTTTAAATCTGTATTCCCTGGTGGAGCCTGCTCCTCTCAATTCAAATGCAGGGCTGGTGGTGTGTGCCTGCCAAGGTGTCAGTAGCTAAGCGGATGATGGATTGATGAGGCAGTGGGAAGACACAGGCTCACAGTGGCAGTTTGCCCCGACAGTGATCTATGTATCTGCACATTATCAATGTCATGAGGAGGCTTGAACCACCCTCGCTAGATGTCTCATTTTCCACTTATCTCTTATGTACTAATTATCAGGCTGGATTATTCCCCAGGATAGAAACAAAAAAAAATTGCTCATCGCTACTCCACTGACAGTTTACACAATCGATAGAATGAACGTCTCCCTCAGCTGCTCACAGGCTTTTTTGTTTCCTCTCCTCATTGCAGGGTCTTCCGAGATTGCCTCTGTGGGGGGTTGATGGCTCTCACCCAGCATCTGTGGCTGCGCTGCTTGGACAGGCTCCTCTGTCCCAGTCATCTTGGTGGTAGCTCAGTGTGTGGGTTGTGTTTTTTTCCTGAAGTAACACAGGGAAAAGCAATTGGGAGATGAAAAACTTCAGTGCTCAGTGGTGCAGTTATCCAGAAAAGCAGAAGCAGCACTGCAGATGGAGATGGTGGTCCCTGTGCTGCCAGTGGCTGTGGGTGAGAGCAGGGTCACACACAGTCCAACAAACAGCCTGAGATGGCTTTGTAACTCTCTGGGCTTCAACTGAGCCTTCCTGCCCTTGGGAATGTTCTGCGGGGTCTGCACTTTTCATGCCACAAAGAGAAGGGATTGTTTGTAAGGGGTGTACCCTGGTCCCCTGGTTTGGATGGGAAGAGGAGAATTAAAGTGTACTCAAAGGGCTGGCTTCAGCTTTCTCTGGGACTGGCTTTCCCAAATAATACTGCATCTCAAACATTAGCCAGTGTTTGACCCCTCAGAGGTGGTATTTACTTGGTGAGTTAAGCAAATGCTTTTAGGAATTGGGACGTGACCAGGTGTGATGTGAAAAGTCCCCAGAAAGGTGTGGAAGATTGGAGTTTTAGACAAAAGGTGCTCTCTGTTTCGGTGCCCAGCCATGTGCTTAAGATAAAATCAGAATACAAAACTTAAGATTAAAACAAAACAACAAAAAAAAGAACAGGTGTTCATGCTTTCAAAGTAACTTAGATACTGCAGCAGGAAATATTTGACCTTTGTGCTACCAGTGTTATCCTTGACTCTTACCCTGTGCCTGGTCAGTACTGGCTATGGAAGGGAGCAAGGAGATGCTGAAGCACACAAACATGGTGAAAGGGGAAATGGGGATGCTCTGAGAGCCCTGAGGGGTTGCCAGCACCCCCTGGTCTGTAGCTGTTCCTTGCAGGAAGGTGTTCAAGTTACTCTGCTTTCCCACAAGCCAGTGCATTTGTGGCTGGGCACTTGTTTTCTTCTGTCTTGGCTTTCTTTGGTTTGGGAAACTCCTGGCAAGTCTCTAGGGAGATGGGTGAGGAAGTCCTGCTTTGTCTAGGGTAAGAGGGTGAGCTGCTGGTGCTGTTTTCTCCAGCCGGGGTACAGAGTTGAGGAATCCATGCTGCAACAGCAGCTGGTGTTGGGTGTCCCATGCCAGGTCTGGTGCCTCTGTGTTTTGCAGGATCTCAGCTTGCAGATTTACTCCTTGATGCTCATGCTCTTGTGGAACAGAGCCTGGATCAGTGGGGCTCCCTGTCTTGTAGCAGCAAGAACAGTCTCATGTTGGGTTCTCCTCTTTCCCTTTTGCTGTAAGAAGAGCAAAGTGTTGCTTTTTGTGCCTTGTGTCTTCAAACACATGCATTGAACCATGCATTGGTCTTTGTCTTGCTGCGTTTGAAATTCACTCTGGGCATTTTTCTTGGTGATTTAATGCTTGTTTATCTCTTTGCTTGGCTCCTTCAGTGGCTCACAGTGCCTGGACAGGTTTAATTTGTGAACTCAAAAAGTATGGAGGGTTTTGGTGGATGCTCATGTGTTCTTTTTCTGTTTATGCCACAGACTAATTATATTAAAGGGTTTGTGACAATAGAGGCAAAATGGCATATAAATATATTTCAAACCTGTGTTAAATACATTTTTTTGGTAACATGCTGTTTTTTTCCCTTTTTGTGATTGGACTGAACTCTGGGAAAAAATCCTGGTAAAATCATGTGTCTTAGTATTGTCTCTGGGATAAAGAAGCCTGTCAGAATAAAATAAAGACTAACTGAATCGTCACTGACTTTGAGACTGCAAGAAGTTTTGTCCTTTTTACTGTGAAAGCCTACATGATGCAGAGACTTGGAAGATTAATTACAGACAAGAGAGGTAAATTGTTACTGTGTGCACACCCTGTCAGTTTTGGTGAGAGCCTGCTCTCAGCTGGTTTCACATTTAATGGCAGAAGGAGGTTCAGCTTGTTTATAAACTGCAGGTAATGTGCAAATGGGGTCCCACTTCTCTAGACCAAGCCCGTGCCAGTTCAGAAGAGAATCCCTTGGTCCCAGAGCAGGTGCCACAGCAGCAGTGGAGGAGATACTTCTCTATTTCTTGAGCCCTCTTGCTCTTGAATGAGCTTCAATTTTGAAGGTTGTGGAGGCATTGCAGCAGGAGCATTAAAACCAAAGGGGCTGAGCTCCTGATTTGTCTCTGTTTAGGACCAGTTTGTTAATTGCCTCAATAGTAAGTTACAAAGAGGCCAGTAAAGGACAAGGCTTGTTCCCTGGATCAGCCAGGGGAACGGGGGCATTTGCTCCAGGGTAGGTGACAGGCTGAGGCTGGGGTGGGACTTGGTGTTCTAGGCTTGAACATACATTGAAATCCCCCTTCTTTCCCCCTGCATTTCAGGCTGAAACCTTGAGCGCTGGTGCTTTCAGGTGAAAAGTCGAAGGGTGCCAAGCCACTTTTGTGTCCTGGTCCCTGCCACAGAGTGCTCAGCATGATCTCTCAAGGTTTAGCAGAGCATAATTCAGAGGGAGCTATGAGTGATGATCCGGTTTCCTTGCAGAAAAAGCCACAAATGCACACAAATTGGGTTCTTCCAATTATAAAGTAGCCTGAATTAGCCATTCAGCTGTGTGGCACAGCTCTCTATATTCTGGTAAATGGGAGTAGATTTTCTTCTCCAGAGCTGATGGCATATCCCTCTCTCTGTGCATTTGCTCCCATTTTGTTTTCTTTTGGCATGAACTAGGGTAGAAACAGAAAAGGCCTGCTTGATCTCTATGATCTGCTGCCCTATTAATGCAGGATTATTTCCTCCAGGGCTCTGTGAGCACGGTGACACAGAGAGCATGGCTTGCCTGCAGCCTTTGACTGCGCTCCCCCCAGCGAGGGCACATTCACATGATCCTGGCTCTTCGTTTTGCTTGCAGCTGTCAGATCATGTCTAGAAAAACAAACAAAAAAGTATCCAGCCCCAGTCTTGAATGCAGCTTGGTGACATTTCCCTTTGTCAACAAATTGCTTATCACTTAAGTGTTGTGTTTGGGTCCCCATCCCAAAAAGGAGAGATCTGCTGCTGAGAATGGGGGGGAGGAACACCCAGGAGAATAACTGGTTTGAAAGTGTGTGCACGGGCTTTATGAACAATGATTCTTTGTTGGATCTTAGCTCTAAGGTGCAATTTTGGTGGTATGATAATGCAGAAAATGTTTTGAGTCCTTGGGGAGGAAGCTGCTTTTCAGGTGGTGTCTTGCTCTTCCCTCTTTATTGTAATGCTGTTCCTGAAGCTTTGTGTCAGTCATTCTGTGCTGCAGCATGTGAATGCTGGGGGTGATGGAGATCAGATCCAGGTGGATCTCTGTTTTGTTTTGGTATACAGTTGAATTCTTGACATTTGCTTCCTGTTCTTCTAGCACCTTATTTTTCATGGAGCTGTACTGCTTGAGAGCTGGGAGCCCAAGGGCCAAAGTTTGCTTCCAGGTACACTTACCTGATTTTTTTCACACTGGAGTCAGAATCAATCCTTAAGTATATTACACGTATCTTCCCTCTGATTGCCACTGTGGCAACTGGTTAAGTACTGTTTGGGGATGTAAGGTGATTCTCAGTTTTTGTACCCTAGAGGTGGAAATGGTTCAGGTCCATTTTTTTGTCATTCCCAGTGTCACTATGTAAATGCTTTTCAGAAAAAAACACCCCGAGAGGGCAGGGCAGCTCCTTCTGCCGAAGTCTAGCAACCTGCTGAGGAAAGAGAGGTGTCAAATACCTTTGAAGCTCAGCTCCTCCAAGCCCCTGCTGAGTGCATCGCTGCAGCTGAGAGGGCTCGGATCGTAAACTTCAGCCTCCCCTCTCAAAAGGCAAAGCATCCTTGAGGAGCAACACTGCTGCTATTTATCAATTTGTGTGAGAATGAAGCCTGAATACTATTAGAGCTGAAACACTAATTAAGCCAATAAATTAGTTTGTCTTTTTGGGTGTGTTTGCAATTAATATGCAAAATCCCATTGATTCCAGCAACTCCATAATTCACGGTGCAGTGTTATTACATATTGACAGCATACCCTGTGAAACATCCAAAAGACACTGCTGTGCATAGTAAGAATCCTGCTGTGATCCCAGGTAAAGTGTTACAGGCTGGGTGAGTCATGGCACTCCACCAGGTTCTTCCAAAAGCTTGGCTGTCAGTGGAGGGGGTAGCAAGACCACACAGAAATGTCTCTGCTGAGCATACGTTTTGTCTCAAGGGCTATTTGCACTTTATATTTCTTTCAGAATCACAGTGGAAAAAAAGGAAATATGTTCCAGCTGACCCTAAAAAAGGCTGAAACCGATTCAAATAGATCATAAAGGAAATATGTATTTTGATCCAAGCAAGGCAGTTCTTTAAAGCTGCCTTAGCTTTAATTTGCATCTGATGGGGCAATCAAAATAATTTTTTCTCAAGGTTTGTTCAAAGCTATGAGAAGGGAAACAGGACAGGAAGGCTTCTGGGTGAGGGAACACTTTCTCTCTTCCAGAGTAACATTGTTTTGCATCCTGGAACAGAACAAGAGTCCTAGACCACTGAACCCTGTGGTGACTCTGCCTAGACCTACCTTTTGCAGCATCAGAATAAGTTCTGCCCAAATATTTTTCAGCATCCTTCCCTAAAGCAGCAAAATCAGGAGGACATTGTAAGGAATGATTGGCTCTTAGTCTTGGAATATATACTTGAGAGGGCTGCCTACCTGAGGCTTTGTTGCTGTTTTTACTTATATTTGGACTCCTTTGCATCCCCAGGTCTGTGGCAGCTCTGCTCTCAAGGTGGAAGGGCTCAAGAGGAGGGGTGTGGTTGGTAGAGTAGGCACTCTACTCCATGGGGTTGGTCTGATCCCCATCAAAACAGGTGGGCAGGTGCTTGGTGGCTTTGGTGAAGCAGGAGCCTGGTTAAGATTAATCTTGGGCTGGGGTTTTGTGGCTGTGATCTTTTTTGTTGCTATTTTCAGTTCTCAGGAAATTATTCGATTTGGTCTTGGCATAATCAATAAACCTCTGTATTGATATGTGCAGCCTCTGGAGCAGAGCATGGCACAGATGTGCTTTGAGTTCAGAACAGCACAAATCAAATACACAGTTGTTGAATTAATTTGTGATTGGTGTTTTCTGATAACTGCAATTCAGATTTGCTCTTCCTGTTCCCACTTCCGTCGTTCCAAAGGCAAAAAAAAAAAAAAAAGAAAAAAGGCAATCAGAGTAAAACTGAAGCAAGTATAGATGCATTTGATCCCCATGTATGCAGAGGTTATATGACAGCTTTAGAGAGTGGAAGATGAACAATATACAGGATGCTATCTCTGATTTCAAAGATAGCATGTTTGATTTCAGGCACAACAATAAAGCAGAATTCTTGATAGCTTGTCCAAGCTAATTTTCTTCTGAGTTAGTGCAGTAACTACCTACCTAACCACAAGCTGTCCTTTTGCTTTTTCTTTTCTATTACTGGACTAATAGGACTGCCAAGCTTTACTTTCTAGATGGGTCTTAAATGGGAAGCAGTTTGTTTCATGGAAGAAATATGCTTGGGGAATCAATTTATGCTAGCTTGTAGCCACCGGAAACCTCTGTGCTTCAGCAGACTTTAAATTGAAAAATGGAGCTTGCTCTTCATACTAGATTTCTCAAACTACTTACTCCAAGCAATAGAGAAGCAAACTTGTCAGGTAGGCAGGGATTTTTTGAGGTATCTGTATGTGTTTGTCACTTGGTTCACTTCTGGAAATCTCCAAGTGAAATACAGGAGCCTGAATTGCTTAAGAAGGTCAAATGAGGTGAATATAATAGTCCCTTCTGGCCTAAAAAAAACCATTAATTATGCTGTCAAATGGAAGTATGGACAATGGCAGAGCTGACTTTTAAAAAATTTGTCTTAGCTCTTACAGACTGGTGGTGGGAGGGAGTGAAGTGAGAGGAGTGAAATGATTTTTGGGGTAGGATTGAGCAATCACCTCTGTCTGCAAAATGAGGTCAATTTCTGTCCTCAGACCTTTCTACAAGGCACAAATACAAGGGCAAGTCTTCTAGGAGCAGAGTGGCCTAGTGATTTCCCATGTGTTTCCCTGTAAGGTTCTCTGTGGGTGGCAATTCCTTAGGCAAGCATCAGAGTTGGCATCAGGTAATGCAGAGAAAACCACGGATTTAACAGATGTGAATGTGTCTTCTTCCTTTCTCTCTTTTCTTCCTCATAAATAAGAAAATTATCTGCAATTGTAGCAAATGACATTCAAAACTACTGTGGAAATATTATAAATATTGATCATACAATTGTGATTGTTGAGTACAGTGAACTCAAATCCCTCTGAGTATTGTACCAGGAGACCAGTTATGGATGGTACATTGCTGGGAGGAACAGTGTTGTGTGGGACAAATTGTGTCCTGTGCTCTGCTCTGGTCAGTGCCATTGTTAGTGCTGGGACTCGTTAACCAGAAACCTGTTTGTTAAATTTGCAGATTGCATAAAGGCAGGGAAAACGATTAACCTCAAAGTGGCTTTGGCAAAATAGAGGAAATAGATGTAAGAATACCAGGAGAGAATTAAAGAGATGCAAGTTACCTCTGCCTGGAGGCAGTACATGGCATGGACATGTGCTGGAAAGTCAGAAGGGATGGTCCTTAAGGACAAGAGAGGAAAGCAAATGTGTTATTAAGATAATTTTGGTTAGGAGAGAGGAGGGCCTTGAGAAGTAGTAGCAAGGTCGAACAGAAAGGGAAATTTTTGGATGGTGAGGCAGGGGAGCATGTTGCCTGGGAAGGCTGTGGGTCTCTGGCACTGAAAGACTCTGAGAGTGCTCCAGACATCCATCAGACCTGGCTGTAACATAGTTGTCTTGGGGTGGGGAGCTGAGCCAGGCTCCTCAGGCCATATGCACTATTGATTTTCCATCACCCTTCCTTTCTCCGTGGATCTGCAGAGATATATACACCCCTCTGCCTGCCTGTAATAAAGCCCTCGGAAAATGAAGTCTGGTATGTTTCTGTGCCCCCAGCAATGCTGTCTCTGCACACCAGAGTGACTCCATCTCTGTTGGGTCCATTTTGGAGAGGCAGGTGGAGGAACCTGGGGTAATGGTGTGTGGGCATGGGGATGCTGGTGGAAGGACTCTTGCAGGGAGTGAGTTCCTAGAGCCAAGCTCTGTTATCATAGCTCCAGGCTGCCAGAACTCATGATGTCCAGGATCCCCCCAAGTCCTGCTGAATGACTGTCCTAAGGAAGTTCTCACCACACTGGGTGCTCTTCTGGTATAGCTTGTACAAATCTGACCATGTTGTTTCTGCATCTGAGCATGTTATTTTTGCATGTGTGGTAAGAAGATGGAAGTATGGACCTGCTGATCAGCAGCCATCCAACACTCAGGTGTCTTTGAAGTTCATGAATAAGAGAAACTTAAATACCTCTGAGCTCCAGGAGTGCTGTGTGTATGTGCCTGAGGCACCAGCACCGTTCCATTCACCCCAAGCAGGACTGAACACTCAGTTTTTATACAATAGTGTCTCACACCAAGGGAGAATGCCTCTGAATTTTTTACTGTTTTTTTTTTTTTTTATTTGTATAATCTGCAGATTATATGTTGAAAACAACCAGCATAACCTGAAGTATTTTCCTATGTAACTCGCCATTGGTAACTGTGATTGATGCAGAGGTTTATCACAAAGTTCTGTATCTCTGCCACTTAATTTTCCTGTTCCTGTAGCCCCTTTGTTCAGCATATCTGGTTTTGTGGGGGCTTTCTGAGGTCTCCTCTTCAAGTCCTAATGCACTTCTAGGTGTGTTAATCCTAAATGTGGAAAATACAGTGTTCACTGAAAGAAAACTTTGAGATGTCAAAAGAAAGGGGATGGCATAATCTGGGTATCATGCTTGTGGAATTTTTTGTTTTTGCCTCCTATCAGCTCAGATTATCAAATGAAAAAAATTATAATTTTTTTTTTTCAAAAGAAAAAAGAAACCCCACTGTTATAGCATTCAGGCTTTTCAAGTCTCAGCTTTAGTTTGCTTTGATTTCATTCACAGGGATATGACTACCCTTGTTTCCATCCCAGGGCAGAGCTGCTCTATTTAAGCCTCTGCAGGACAGGGTTTACAGTAGCAGTGCTGACTCACACTTCACTGGGAGTCACAAACAGTGACTCCTGTGATGCATCAGCTGCCACCAGAGCCCTGGAAGCTGGGCAGGGCAGATCCCAGCCCTGGCAGGGCTGAACCCCCTGCAGGAGCAGGAGGATGTGGTGCCACCAGCCACTGCTGCCCTGGAGTTGGGCTGAGCCAGCATCACATGGTGGGGCAGCAGTGGGGTGTGTGACAGAGACTGAGATCACTGGGAAGTGAAATCAGGTTCAATTGCATTAGAAATTCATGTCAGATAAAGCCAGCAGAGGTGCTGCAGAACTATACATACATCTGCTTAATATATTTATTACATGTCCCTCCCTGATTGATTCTGGGCTTAAATAAAAAAAATATTTTTCCTCTTCTCTGTTACTCATCTGGTAGTTTTGTAATATTTAGCTCTTCCTCACTGTTTGATTGGATTTGTGAACCTCCCAGTTGTGTCGGTAAAGCATTCAACAGAGAGATGGAGTTAGACTTGGCACAGGGAGGTAGCATGGCAGATTTTCCTGCTCCTGCACACCTCAGGTCTGGTGTCACTGGCAATCACCAACAGCAGGCTGGACTGACCTGTGAGCAGCTCATCTGTGCAGCCCAATAGTAACACTGGTTAAAATCTGGCATTAGCAGTGTAGATTGGAGTGTACCTCAAGGCTGCTTGACTTGCAACATGTCAGCAGAGTACAGGTGTAAAAGCAGTCTCCAGCCATGCCTGCTTTCTGTGCCCAGCAGAGGGTTCCTCCTCCAGCTTCTCTCTGGGGTGTTCTACCTTACTCCAGGCTCACAGGGACTGCATTTATCTTGGTGATAGCAGCATGCAGGGCTGTAGAGATATTTGTGACTCATGGAGTTATCTGGACTTTATTCAAAGGCTGCAGGAACACAATCCTGAGTAATGTGTTTTAGGGGACCCTGCCTGAGCAGGGAGATTGGACAAGATAACCTCCAGTGGTCCCCTCCAGCCATGATTGTTCTGTGATTCTGTGACTTGCCACCTCTATAATTGAAGTAGACCATGACCCATATGTGTCTCTAGGAAGACAAATCACCCTTCTTTGGGGGGTTTACTCATCTCACTTCCTCCAGCACACACTTTGTCCTCTGTGCTCTGGTGTCTGTGAAAATGTGGCTGGAGCAGGGGTGCCCAGCTCACTGCCATCACCCAGACCACAAGCTAAATGTTGTATTTCCAATGCTCCTTGGTCTCATCTTGCTGGGCCTGGCTCAGACCTGCTGAGCTTGCTGTGGTGACTTTGTATGGTTTCCTCCATGAGTTCATCTGCTTCCCAAAGCACATGCAAGGCTGGTGTCCACACCACCATGCTGCAGTGATGAGTGGTCTGTGCTGTGCACAGCAGTTCCTTTCTGTCTGAGCTGCTGCCATCCCATCACTTCCTTGGCTGTGTCCCTTCTTCAGTCTGCTGGGACATGGCTGCTCCCTCTGGCCTTTCCCACCTTTCTCATGCTCTCCCCTTTCAGCTCCTATGGAAAAAAGGGAATCTAAGCATGGACCCAGAGAGCAATACAGGTCACTGTGCTTTGTGTTTGGGGTCCCTGTGCTGCAGTCCATGCTTTGCTGCAGGCGGCCAAGCCCTGTCTTTGCAAATACTACAGTGCCTCTGAAAAACACGTGTCTGGAATAGAGAAGCGAGAGTGTCTTCAGCATCACTCTGCAAATTTGCATGTTTTGATGCATTCTGTGCCACCTGGGAGCAGCCACAGGGGTAGGATCTCCATGGGATGATTTTATTTTAGCTTGTGTAGGCACTGGGAATCCATGTAGCCAGAGGGTGAGGAAGTGAGGCTGTGCTTCACAGAGGGTGAAACCTTGGCAGAGCTCCCACCTTCTTCAAAAGGGGTCTGTGTGGTCTGCTGATTAAAATTATTTTAATGCAGATCAACATTAGCCTGTTCCACATTGCATGGAGCAAGGATGGAGAAAAAAGAGAATGGTTTGACATGGTTCTTTTAGCCTTCAAATTCTGAAATTATGGTGCAGAGAGAGGAAACTTCTGCTAATAGCAACCCTCAGGATAAAGCCTTTTTAAAATATTCCTGGTAAGTTTTTAGCCAACTAAACTAAACCAGAAAAGGTCCGCCCCTATATTCAGCAGTTACTCTTCATGAAGGGTATCTCTCAGGTGTAATTTCATCCTTGATGTCACCCAAAAATTAGAGAGATAAAAAACATACCAAAATTGAGGCAAACTAGTGTAATCTGGAGAGATTAAAGCTGGAAGGGTCTGTGGGCTGCAAAAAATCAAGAGTGCAAAACAAACAATACTCTGTGTGTAAGGAACACTGATGAATATATATGGGGATGGGGAAGAGGAATGCATCAAGCATTACCTGCTGATGCAGACACCCACCAGGCTGGCTCGTGTAGTGGTTTGTGCACACACTGACTGGGCTCAATGGTTTTGCCCCCACCTGCTATTTCAGAGGAAATCTTCATGCTGCCTCTTCCAAAGCTTAGTGGACAAAAACTGTGGAGGAATGATGCATGGTCAGTGTGAGAGCAAAGAATGTTATATTATCTTCTACTTGTTCTACCTGCACCTGAATGTTAATTTTTGCTTTCTCTTCAAGGGAAGCTGCTAAATGCAAATTACCTCTCCACCACCAGAGAAGCCGATAAGGTGATGTTAAAAAATATTCAGAATAAATGATGCTAAGCACTGCATTATTCTAGAGAGAGCAGGGGAAGGCAGAGGGCAGTGTAAATATCCTTTATGTACATCCCCATGTAATCCCAGTGGTGTAGTGCAGGAGAGGACACAGAGCCTTGGGGTTCACCCAGGCGCTTATATAAAATAAGATGCAGCAGCAGTGTGTGCTACAGCTAAGCCATAATTAAACACCCCCAGGTAGTTTAAATGAGATGTGCACATTTAGAAGATAGTTTTTAACGGATCATGTCATCATCTGACTGGCAGAGAAAACAAACAGCTGTGGCTTGTACTTTCCAGCACTGTTGTTTGTACAATGAGCATTGAGGGTGTGTTGGCTGTGGGTCCAGAAGTGTGTTGTGCTTGTGCAAGGATGTCAGAGGGTTTCAAGCTGGTGCCTTCTGCTCTCCTTCCCTGTCCTGGTGGGTGTAACTCACCCCTTGCTCTCCCTCCATCAGGGCAGGGTGCCAGAGGGCAGCTGGGGCTGTGATCCAGAGCACCTTCACTCACCAGCCACGTTCCTCTCCTGATGGGGGGTGGCACTTGGCAAGGAGCAGCCAGACAAAGCCTGACACCTGAAGCTGATCTCACTGTCATGGCAAGGATGCTGGAGCTGATGGTTGAGGTGCTGCTGCCTGATGGATATCAGTGCTTGGTGATTGTGAGCAACTGAACCAGGGTGTTCTAGAAAGCAACTGTCCCATTGGCTGGGAATTCACCCCTCTCATGTGTGGGGCCGTTGAACTAAGGCAAATGTGTTAGCCTGAACCTCCAGGAAGGTGATTTCCTCAAGGCCTGAGCCACTGGAGCTGGTTGGATCCAGACTTTGAATTGTTACAATAATGACAGGATTTGCACACGGTTACCACTCATCAGGTGTGAAGAAGAAACTTCCAGCTGAAGGGGCAGCTGCCTTTCTGCCCAGCCTGCCAGAGCTGTTAATTTGCTCCAGCTTAATGACTGGGAACTCCTTGAGCTTTTCCAAGGAGACTATCTGATGACAATGTGCATAAGGCTCTGGAATTCCATTTCAAGCCAAAAACAAGGAAAGAAAAGTTTACCTACAGCACTGTAAGCTCCTGGTAAGATTCAAAATGGCTAAGCCATGTGGAAGTGCTGGCAGCCTGTTCCAAACATATTGAAGCCTGCCTTTTTGCTCCAGCAAGGAACATGAGATCAGCCCTGTTGGTGCCCATCCCCTGTGCACTACTGGGGTGCTGCACTGATGCTGACCTGCTGGGACCTCACAGAGTTTGAGACAATAGGTTTTGGCAAGGTTATGCTCATTATTTTTACAACCTTGAAGAAATGAGCAACTTCTCTGTAGGATCATTGTGTTTTCCTCATCCAGTCTTCTGCAGAGCCCCTGCAATAGAAAACTGCAGAACAAGAGGCACCCCCTGATGTCACCTGGCCACTTGTTCTGCAGGTTTCTGCTGCAGGGACTCTGCAGAAGGTGGGATGGGGAAATGCAGGATCTGTCCAGCAGTCAGCTGCCTGATGTGGCAGCAGTACCCTTGGTGCTGGGGGAGATTGTCCTTGCCTGCGGAGACAGGAGGGAAAAAAGCCTCTGTTCCCAAGGGCGGTGCTGGAGATGCCGGCCAGAGTTAGGACTGGCTTGATGGCTCCTGACGGTAGCAGGACAGGAGCCTGGAGGTGGTTTAACTGTGCCTTTGCCATTGCCATGGTGGTTTCTTTGTGTTCTTGGGGGTGTTGTGAATTAAGGGATGCTGTTAGGATGCCAGGTAGGGTGGTCGGGTGAGCTCATTGCATCGCAGCCCTGTGACTGCAGGGGATGTGCCTCCCTGCCTTGGAGCTTTGCTTCAATATTTACAGAACACATTGACACATGTTTAAAAAGCTTCAGCTGGTATGAGCAAGACCAAACACTGCTGTGGGAATGCCACTGTGTCCCTTTTTAGAGACAGTGTGGGGGACTGGTTGTGGGGCACAGAGCTCTTTTGGGAGGATGGTGGTTTGAAGGGAAGCTGAGTAACAACGGATGAGCTTTTGCACAGACAGAGGTGGGGGACATGGAAGGGAAGGGATGCTCAGGTCTGTGGTAGTAGAGTGGAACATGAGGCCAAGACCCAGCTTGAAAGGATGTATGAGATGTCCCAAAGAAAGCAAAGACCGGTTTGGGTTAGAAAGTGAATCGGCTTTGGGTCTTCCAAGGAGTTTTTAGAGATACAGCAGTGCACCCTGACTGGGAATAGCCCTGTCCTGCCCAAGGGGATTATCCAAGGGAACCCTCAGAGCCACCTTGAAATAATTCCTTGGTCCCAAAACACTTGCTTCCCAGCATAATCATTGTCGTGATTATTCCATGCTGGGAAAGCTTGATTTTCCTAGGCATTAAGCAGACAGATGAGTAAAGGGTGGTGTCAGCTAAACACTTCCAAAAGCTGTTATGGATCTTTTAATGTTGCTGTGGACTTGTTTTTCAGCTTTCTCTAAAAAACAGCTTGAGGTGCATATAGATGCACAGTGTTTAGTGTCCCTTCAGAGAGGGAAAGGAGCTAGACCATCACTTTGCTATTCATTTCCAAAGGCAGGATGTACAAACAATATCAATATTTATTAAACATCTTTGTTTATCCCAGGTTTGTAACAAAGAAAGTGACTTAGATTGTGGTGTTTGTCCTCTTTTCAGTGTCCTATTCATCACCTGGGTTTCCCTCTTTTGAAGACAACTTTATCCCAATATATTAAAAAGGGAAAGTGGGACTTGATTTTTGGTTGCCTCAGTGGTTATATCATTTATGCTTTTAAGAGTCCCTGTCTATGAGAGGCAGCAGTTCTCACTACCCAGGCTTACAACAGAAGCTTTGTTGCCTGATTTTGCCCTTCCACTCTTCCTTCCTTGCCCTCCGCTGCTTTAAAGAAACAGGGAAGTTTTAAGTTCAATGAGACCAGTAAATTTACAAAATCTCCTCCTATGAATGGCTTATTTTTTACACTTCAGCTTAAATCTGATTTCAAGTGACATCAAGAAGAAGAAAAATACTCAAAAACCCCCAAAGTCCACTTACAGCATTGTGAAAGTGTCCAGCCAGCAGTTTCCACAGCAGCAGCTTTGCTGGAGGCTGTTTGCTGTGGCCCTTGCTGATGGGCACATGGAGAGTGCAAAGAGGGATTTCTAGACATCTCCTGCACTACAGAGGTGAGAATTTAGGAATTTTCTAAAGATGTAAAAAGCCACTCCCGTGCATGGGTTCTCTGCCACTGCTTGTTGCATCCTTACACAAGACAGAAACACACTGTAAGGCACAGTGCTGCTGCCTCTGAAAGATCAGGACTGTTACCAGCTGCTCCCTTTAAATTAATTTTCCCAAAGTCAGTCACAACATGAGCAGAGCAATGATGCTGGTGACACTTCCCGATCAATTAGCACCGGGAGTGAGGGGCACCAGGGGACTCACGCCATGTCCTGTGCTGCATGTCTTTGGTATAAATAGCCTAGCTGGAGGTTCTTTTGCCAAAAATTATGATGAAAGGGTGATTTTATGTTAATTCAACCTGTCAGTTGTGTTTGAAAGCGGGGACACCAGAGCTTTCTGCTCTGCTTCGATCAGGAACTCTGGACTGATTAATCTGAACATCAGGAGACAGGAGGGGTGTTCATAGCTGGCAGGTGGGCATGAGGCCTCCTGGGCTGGGCAGTGTTGGGCAGGTAGCTCCTGCGTACTTTACAAACTGCCTGCTGTGTCCTCATGCATGAGGAGAGGCCATGCTCTGCACATGTGGATAAATCTGGGATAAGGAGCACTCCTTTGGAACCGTGGGGGCGGTGACCTTGTGATGAGGCACCAAGGGAGACCTCAGGGCTGTCCCATCAGGAAAGGTCCAGGACTGTAGCCAGCAGTGCAAGGGCTTTGCACTTCTTAATCCCTGGTTTATTATCAGCCTCGTGTGTTTTCCCTTAGAGCCAGGATTAACAAAAACATGATTGAAACAGTTTTTCTCGTGTTCGGGCTTGAATGTTTATTTTATCTTATCAGAAGGTACAGAAAGTATGACAGCACTTCCAGCTTCTTGCTAATGGCTACAGAGGCAATTGCTACAAGGGCTTTTAAGGCTAAACAGTCTAATAGAGAATTAACATCTATATTATTTATATTTTTGACCCAAGAACTAGTTTCCCATGACCCTTAGAGTGACACTAACTGACCAACTAGAAACTACTACTTAAAAACCACGAAGAAGGAAGAAGGAGAAAGATGAACTAAGAAAGAGACACTATCCAAAATCCACCATATTGTTTCGTACCTATTACTATACTATAAAACCCTCAAATTTAAAACCCATCACTCTGTGAAAGCACACACTTCTAATTCACTGCACACTTGTGATTTCTACTTCACTACTTATATTTAGAAGCCATCTCCAAGGCTTTAGGTCAACAGCAGTGTTTTCCAGGGGGTTTGTGGCTGAAAGCACAGANTCTTGCTAATGGCTACAGAGGCAATTGCTACAAGGGCTTTTAAGGCTAAACAGTCTAATAGAGAATTAACATCTATATTATTTATATTTTTGACCCAAGAACTAGTTTCCCATGACCCTTAGAGTGACACTAACTGACCAACTAGAAACTACTACTTAAAAACCACGAAGAAGGAAGAAGGAGAAAGATGAACTAAGAAAGAGACACTATCCAAAATCCACCATATTGTTTCGTACCTATTACTATACTATAAAACCCTCAAATTTAAAACCCATCACTCTGTGAAAGCACACACTTCTAATTCACTGCACACTTGTGATTTCTACTTCACTACTTATATTTAGAAGCCATCTCCAAGGCTTTAGGTCAACAGCAGTGTTTTCCAGGGGGTTTGTGGCTGAAAGCACAGAAAGCTCAAAAACTCCAGATTTCTGGGATCCAATACAGGGTGACCTACCAGCCAGCTGGGTTGCTGGGTTGAAATGCTCAGCAGCATCCTGGCTCTGGCTGTAACTGCTGACAAGCCCAGCAGTGCCTATGGTTTGCTGAGCTTTACCTCCAGTTGCTCTGCAGGGCAGGTTGGCAGCCACAGTGACCTGCTGCTGGTCCTAGAGGAGCTGCATTTGCAAGAGGACACTTGGCCATCACAGATCTCATTCCTGCACTGCCTTCCACAGGTAGAAGTCTGTGGAAAGGATGTGAAGTCCTTGGGATGGAAAATACTACTTACAGTGCCAGGAGTTTGCTGAGTCCTTGGCAGAGGTAAGGTCCTTACTACATAAGAATTAGCACCCAGCCAAAATGACTCAGACTGAAACTCCTTCAGAAAGTCCCTTAGTGTATGGTTTTCTTCTCATTCCCTTTCTGTATTTTGGCCAGCCGTGGGCCAGTGGAAGGAGAGAGGAAAAAGTGTGTAAACCAGTGGGAACATCAGCATGCCCAAGGCAACGTGGACAAACTTCAGAGGAGGCACTGAGAAAAGTGCCAAAAGTTACATGGGCAGAGATCCACAGTAATTTGTGTTAATTAGCTAATGAGCAGTCTGCTGGAGACACCCAGACTTACAGACCTCTCAGCCTTTACCTCTTAGAGAGATCAGTTGCAGTGTTGAGGTCAAGAGTCAGGGTCCACTCTAAGTGGTGGCAGCATGCTTAGAGAAAGATCCCAAAGACTAAGAAGACTGATAGCAAAGGCTTGTGGAAAGACAGCCTTTCTCACCTGCTTACAAGGCCTGTGGAGCTTTTGCTTGAGTCACTCTAGTGGGGAGAACATGAATGTAGAAATTGGCTGTGGTGTGTTGTAGCTCAGCTCTTCCCATCAATGGGTGCTCCTGGCTCATGCTTTTAAGGCATCTGGTCCCTTCAGCTCATCTTCTCAACTTTAATAAGAGATGTGCATGTGCTTCCCCTTCCCCCCAATGCGTTACATTTTCAGATCAAATTTAAAAGTAACCTCTTTAATATTGAATTATTCCTGATCTCTATTGTCACTTCTAGCTGATTAGTTTAAGGACTGTGCTTGGTTTGTTTAATAACCTCTTGACACTAAATAAACAATCCTGAAAAGGGAACAATTTGCAAAACAGAAGAAAAACAAATATCCTACAAGGGCATCCTCTTCAAAATAGAAAGACTGATTACATTAAAATGGCAAGATAATTCTGGACATTAAAAAAATGTATATAGATATTGGCTTATCTATATTCAAGGAAGATTTGAAAACACCGCAAAGTTAAAGTTTTCATTAGCAGTACAGTGAAATCTCTCAATTAGAATTCCTGAAGCATATTAAATGGTATTTAGTTTCTAACTCAATGCATCATTTTCTGTTAAATAATTGATCATGGTGCAGAGATTGTGTTTGTGTAGTTTAAGAAAGCGATTAGAGCAAAGAACATTTGGTAGGAAAGTTGCATTGATAACTGCGACACTACCCCAGCTCTGCTGTGGAGGTGCTCTCACAGCAGGGCTGGCCACTGAGGTGGGCAGGTGTAGGGCCTGAAGGGATTTGGGGCAATAAAAGCTGTACTGGACCACAAGGGACTAATCTTGAACACAGTGAGGAGAGCCTGTGCCTTCAGGGACCCAAACTGCCCAGGGAGAGATGCAGATGGGAGGAGGGAAAGCCCCTCACCCCAAAACCTCACTGATAAATGGAGCAGAGGGTAAAAGGCTGAGACTCCAGAGATGAGAGAAGAAGCATGAAGAGATGATGAGAGAGGAAGGATCAATAGGAGTCCTGGAAATGGGGTGTAATGAGGTTATCTTGGAGGACAAAACCATCTCCAGGCTCTGGCACCTCTGTGACCAGTGCCTGAACCTCAGGGCTGGTATTTTTCTGTGTGACATTAATGTACCCTCTACCCACTAGGTGTCTGCAGTAGAGGAATACTGTGATGTTACACCTCTCTGTTGCCACAGCACAAAAGACTCTGTCTCCAGAGGTGTGCACATAAATAATATTTTGAAATGCTTATTTCAGCCTATCCCTCAGCTGTGTTTGGACCAGCAAGGGTTTAATCTTCCTTTGTGGCTCTGCCATGACTGGCATGATGCAATTGCAGCCACATGGAAGGTTCTGGTGAATTCCCACTTGTCTGAGGTTAAACCCAAGGTTTCTGTTTTGCCTTTTATGTGGACAGGTCTCCTTGGAAACTTGCTGCCTGGGTGAGCAAAGCCATCTTCTGGGCTGCCCAAACACCACCCAGTTCTTCAGGGCTTCACCCGTTTTATGAGGTATTTAGGCTGATTGAATGGCACAACACAAAGCCAATAATGTCTAACCACCAAGACTTTGGGTAGCTTCTCCCCCCGCTCAAGTTTTTAATTTTGATTTGCTTATATTCTTTAATGAGATGCAATTACAGTTTCAGTGTAGTAGGTAGGAGGCTTTATATTTGTACTGCTTTGTAGTAAAGACATAATTACTGCGTTTATGAATCAAATCCCTTTATGTATCATAAATACTTATTAAAACAGCCACTGGCAATTTTACCTCAACATGTTTCTTCATGAAGTAGGATTTATTGCCTATATAAAAATGCCAGTCTTCCCTGGATCTCCCTCCCCTACAATTGCTTGGCTTGCAGAATCCCCATGCCTGGTTCAGAGTGGTTCAGAAGGTGAGACATTCTACATTAAATAGCTGTGTGCGTGCGTGTAGAGCTCGCGTGCCCTGAAGACACCTTCGTGATTGCTGTTTGTGATATCTCCTGCCTGTCTTGCTCAGAGTGCTGGGAGCAGACAGTAGTAGATGTCATCATCTCTGCCAAGTTTGGGGCTGACTTGGCTGTAGCCTGAGCTGTACCACCTCAGCCACAGCAGAAGTGTTTGCCCAGTCTGTTCTGTGCACTGAGCACGTACAAGTGGATTGATGCTTCAGAGGAAATTTCTCGATAAGTCTTTAAATTCTTCAGTTTTGTACAGAAAGGTGAGTTTCATGCAACTGGAGAAAGTTTCCCTTCAAATACAATTTTTTTCAAATTCAAGTGTTGTTTCACATTCTCTTCTTAACCTCTGACTGGTTAAGTGAAGTGTCTGCCCTGTCTTTAGGGGGAAAAAAAGGCTGGGGTGAGAGGTGGGAACACACAGAGTAGAAATCTGGGAAAGACTTGAACATGGTGAATTGTTTGACACTTCAGAGGCTGCTGTCAGAAGGAACATTTGATTCATGGACTATTCAAACAGTAGGAAAGGCAGCTTTGATTTCTGTAGACAAAGGTTCAGAGTCCCAAACAGTTTGAAAGGAAGGCTGGCAAGGCAAAATTCTGCAAGGTGTTGCCAGGAAGTTCGTGCCAGATTAACCTGATTTGTGTTTCCTTGGCTAAGTTAACAAACACCCTCAACACAAGGGCTGTAAATCTCCTCCTTGAAAATGTAGTCTTGAGAAAGTACTTTACAAGAAGTCATTGGTGAAACTAGAAAAGTTGTTTCTCAACAGATGAACAAATAAGGTTGATAGGGAATTCACTTACAGGCAGACAGCAGCAAGCAAAGAACTTAATAAACATTTCCCTCAAAGATAGATCTTGGGACAGATTTTCTTTAAGGACATTTGTTTAATGGCCCAAAAAGCTAACATTTTTTAAATTTCATTAGCCACTGAGATACTTTCAGGAAATCTGGTCAGTGGAGAGCAGAATCACACTTTTTTTTTTTTTTT
>VXBI01007285.1:634686-704810 GCA_013397375.1 Toxostoma redivivum
TTTTTTTTACCCCTAAGAAGCAGCAGAAATGGAATGAAATGTGAGAAGTGCAAAGTCCTAGTGAGGACAGCCACCCTCTTTGGCCCAGTTATCAGAAAGGCAGCAGTAACCCAAGGATGGCACAGACTTTCCTTGGATACAGTAAAATGAGATATCATTACCAGCACACAAGGTCTGTACACGTCCTTGCCTGGAATAGTGCATATGTGGGTCACACATCCTCAAGAAAAATGAATTTACCCTGGAATTCAGGGAAAGGCTGATAGAAAGAGAGCAGAGGGGTGAGCTTATCCTGCAGAGGAGGCTGGTAGTGCTCAGTGAGCTGGTAGAGGAGTTCTTTTGAGTGCTCTCTCTGACAAAGACATGGGGGTGCAGAAGGAACTGTTTGAGTTAGAGGACAATGCTGGGTAAGAAGAAAGATGGATATAACACCAAATAACTATAACCTTGAAGAATGAGGGGGGTCAAGATTTTCTACCTACTAGCTAAAGAGCTGGGTCAACTCCTGCAAGGACGTGAGGAAGGGCACAAAGAGCTCCTGGCTTACCAACAGGGTGTGTAACTCAGATACATCTAATAGCATGGGACAGTAATCCTGGGTATCTCTTTGGTCACCAAGTCACTCTTAATGAGCCCCTTTATGCTCAGTCCTTCACGAGCCAACACATGCAATTTAGGCACACTGTGAAGGTCCTAACGTGCCTGCCCTAATTTATCCGATGGCTGTTGCTCCTTTTTCATCAATAAGGAGTAATGACACAATGAGGCCCGGTAGTAGGATCATTAATTAGAAGAATTTTCACCTTTCAATTAACAAAAGAAAAACAAATGCCTCCTGTATCCTTTTGCTGTAGTCCCGGGGGAAGGGAAAGGCAATCACCCCACACAGGTAGGGCAGCAGGGGAGTTTCATTGAGCAACAAGAGGTGCCGTCTCCCGAGCTGATTGATTGGCCCAGGAAGCTCGTTTAACCTGATATCTATCTTCAAGACTAATCAGGCGCGATGAATAAAAAAGAAGGCGCCAAGCTCCTCAGTAAGAGAAGGCTGGTGGCTGATAAACAGATAATTACACAAAGCAAAGCTGTCACAACAATAAATGTGTTTTAGCAATAAGTGACATAAGTGACCTCGCCATGCGGGAAACAGAAGAGTTGCAACCTCACCATCATCCAGGAGTGAGGGGAATGAAGGCAGATTTACCACATGGGAAATGGCGCTGGCATTTGTCACAGAAGATGTGCAGAATCTCTGGACACTGCTTCAGCAAGCCCTAGTGCAGCCAGTAGGTGGTTGTTGCTCAAGCATTTGATCTGCAGTTTGTTTTTTCATAGAATCATTGGTTTGAGGAGGAAAGGACCTTGAAGATCATCTCATTCCAATCCCCCTTTCATGAGCAGGAATGCCACCTGCTAGACCATGTTGCTTAGGGCCCCATCCAACTTGGCCTTGAACACTTCCAAAACTCCTCTGGACAACCTGTTCCTGTGCCTCAGCACCCTCACACTGAAAATTTCTTCCTAGTATTTAACCTAAAACTTTCTCCTCTTGACCTAACACTGTCTGCCTGTGTAAAAAGCTGCTCTCCCTTTTTATAACAGCCTCCTTTAGGTACCGGAAGGTCTCCCTGGATCTCTCTTCTTCAGGCTGAACATGCCAGCTTTCTCAGCCAGTCTCTGCAGCAGAGGATGCTCCAGCCCCCTGGGCATCTCCGTGGCCTCCTCTGCCTTCAGTCCAACAATTCCATGTCTTTCCTGGGCTCAGGAGCCCAGACCTGGATGCAGTACTCTGAGTGGATGTATCACGGGACCTGGCAAACTCCGGAACCATTGGATGGACCCAGCTGGGACATCTGCAAAGGGCAAAGTTGTGTTGCACAGTCCCGGGGAGCTGCCAGCACTCCGAGCTTTCACCCCGTGCTGTTCCTCAGGGGTACGGGGAAACCTCAGTGGGATCCCTTTGGGCATCCTTCGGGGAAATGCACACCGGGGAAGGCAGAGGCTGCTGGAGCTGGTGATTGCTGCACGTTTCCGGAGATGTGCTCTCTCGCAGGGGACAGACCCCGGCTCTCCAGCCTGGGTGAGCTTCTGCCGAGGGGTCCCGAGGGTGCCAGCAGCGCCGGGAGCCGCACCCANGCCCTGGGGACAGCGACACGGGGACAGTCCTGGGGACAGCCCTGGGGACAGCGACACGGGGACAGCGACATGGGGACAGCGCTGGGGACAGCCCTGGGGACAGCGACACGGGGACAGTCCTGGGGACAGCCCTGGGGACAGCGACACGGGGACAGCGACATGGGGACAGCGCTGGGGACAGCCCTGGGGACAGCGACACGGGGACAGTCCTGGGGACAGCCCTGGGGACAGCGACACGGGGACAGCGACATGGGGACAGCGCTGGGGACAGCCCTGGGGACAGCGACACGGGGACAGTCCTGGGGACAGCCCTGGGGACAGCGACACGGGGACAGCGACATGGGGACAGCGCTGGGGACAGTCCTGGGGACAGCGACATGGAGACAGCAGCACCTGGCCGACCCTGGCACCTCTGGCTTGGTGCCTTTTCAGCCTCACGGGGTGCTCCTCGCCCATGTCCGCACGCTGGGGTGGCTTTTGGTCCATCCGTGGCCATGCTCCCCTCTCTCAGTGCCCATCTCCCCGGGTTTCCACCAGCACACACCGGGTGGAAAGTGTCCATGGTTGGGATGTCTCTGGAGTGGTTCAACACCTGTGCAAAACCCCCATCATACACTTGGAAGGCAGCAAGATACTGGTGTTTAATTGGGCTTTGTGAGTATGTGTGTGGCTCTAATTCCAGGTTCTCTCCTGCAGAAAGCTGCCGAGTGGCAACAGAAGGAGCTGCTGAATAGCAGACATTAAGTAGATAAACATTAAAATTGTGATGTAAAGGCAAGCACTGGAAAGGCAGGTTTAAGGAGAGGAGAAGCTTTGGGAAACAATTGAAATGAATTCTTCTGAAGCAGCTGCAACCATTTGTTTATTACAAACTGCATATCTCCACACTCATAAGAGGATGATGTGGCCAGGCACAAGCTCACACCACTCCCATGGCCGAAGGTGAAGCTGTAGGACAGACACAATCCCTGTGTGAGCTGAGCAGAGCACTGTCCCCTGGTGAACAGCTGGAGCCCAGGCCAGTGAGCAGGGCTGGGACCCCCCAGTGCTCCCGTCCTCATGGCTCAGGAGCAGCTGTGCCATGGGAAGGCATCCCCCAGGCTGTTCTTTTTTATAACTGGATATTTGCAATATGCCAGCCCAAACAGCAGAGGCAGGTGTTGTATTTTAAGGCATGCAGGAGGCCGAGTAAGTTGTGTACATAATTGTTCTCAAGACTGAAGTAAAAATTCAACCCCATCTCCATTTCTGCCACAACAGGAGAGCCCAGAAATGTCCTCTAACGATGTCATGTGTCAGAATTTCTTAATGACACTTTCCCCTCTAATTTCTGTTTAATTTGCTCCCTCTCCTTCCGAAGATCACTCTTTTTACATCCCTCCAAATAAAGGGCGTTTAGTTAGCAGGAAGAAAAGATTGCCATTGAAGAACTAAGAAAAGCACTGGATTAATTCTCCGCCTGCAGCTAAACTGAGAGTTCGTCTCCTAATAGGCCATTTCAAAGCAGTTAGATTTACTCTGTTAGACTAACCATACTGTCTGAACAATATTTTATGCCTGTGTTAAAATATAATAGGCTAGAGAGACAACTCAAATGTCAAGAGTAGATAGTGCTGTCAAAGTAATTTGTCTTGGGTAATAGATAGAGTGACATGACTTTGAAACATTCTGAGAAAGAAATCATTCTACATTTGAATGGGTTGTTTCTTTCCCTTTAAAAAAGCCAAGACTGTATTATTTAAATCATGTCTATCAGGAAGTCTTTATTTTCTGTGAAAATTACATTGGTATTTCCAGTGATGAGGACATGGCACAATGACACTTTGCAGTGTTTGACAGGGGAATTAGGTGATGTGAGCATGATGCTCCCAGAGCATCCTCAGACCACCCCTCATGGAACCTTGGATACTTGGGGAAGTTTGGAAATGGATTAAAAAATTAAACCCAGTGCTTAGGGAGGCAGCAAAAGTGCAATAGAGTTCAGGGGAGATGCCATTCAGCCAAGGTGTTTTGAGGTCCCCTAAGGAGTGTGACACTGGCAGTTTTTCTTCTCCAACATTAACCATTTAGATCAAAAATGCTACTAAATTGCAGGGCTAATTGTTTGTCATAGGTCTTCCAATGGCAGAAATCTTATTCTTACTGTTTATGGATTTTTAAAGCTTTCATCAACTTCCTCATAGGCAGTTCAGTGAATACATTTATACTTAAGGGATATGGACGACCTATTATCTAGTCTTGTCATTTGTCCAAATGTTCTGGAAGAAAGGCATAACTTAGTTCTTTGCTGAGAAAGTCTGTGTGAGGACTTAGAAAAAGTCAGAAAAGTCTTAAGAGAATTCATTATCTTGTGCTAAAAAGATAAAAAGGAAGTTGGTAGGGTCTTGTTTGGCAGGATACAGACTAAGTAAGATTTTCAATGTTTATTTAGTCCCTTCACACCACTGTGCCAGGTAAAAGAATGGTTGAGAAAGGAGCCAAGAATGTTTATGTTCCCTTTAAAGTCTATTTCCACTGCAGGTATAAATATAGCCAGCTAGCACAGCTGACAATCATCTTGTTTGGCATCTTCCCTAGTACTTCATTGTGCTCTCCTGGGCTCATGCTGAGCTGTCTCAAGGCTGAGGGGGTTCTGCTGGGGCAAGGGTAGGGTCAGGGTATTAGCCATCCATGGGGTTGGGGATTGGTCCTGCTCTGGGATCAGAGTCTGCAGCCATCTCAGTCATGCTCAGAATGGAAAACCTCTTTAAAGGCCCATAAAAGCCTACAGGTCATAACAAAATAACCAAATGACGTGTAAATACTTCCTTCACCAGGAAAAGAGGCATCTCATTTGGAAATGGGTCCGTACAAACTCAGTGTTGAATGCTGTAGAAATGCACTTGTCATTGTGACTGTGCCTGATGGCAGCACGGTGTTTGGATGGGGACCAGCTTCCCCAGGCAGGGAGGTGTCCACAGGGCTGAGCTCCAATCCATTGGTACCTCCCCCTTGGCAAAGTGTTTGCAAAGCATCCAACACTAACAGCACATTTTATTCCCACCTCCCACACACACAGGTGTAAATGACCACCAAAAACCATGGGGCTGTAGCAATAAATGGCCTCATTTGAAAGTTTCCCAGGAGCTTTCTATAGGGATGTAGACAGACAGCCTGGACATCCTTGTTTTATGGAGGAACAGACTGAAGCCTAGAGAGAGGCTTGTCCTATTGGATTTAGAGGCAGTTTATGGGGAATAGGGTGTAGGTGTAGCTAGGGAGTCTCATGTTTTAGTGACAGCACTGACACTTGTGGGCAAAATGTCCCTTTCCAATCACTATTTTACTGTCACTTGCAGTTATTTCCATTCAAGGCATGTTATTAGCAAATCTTTGGGGAACCCCTTGAGATTTTTGGTTGATAACTAAAAGAAACTCCTTTATGTTTGTAATGATGAAACAAAGCATCAAGTCATTCGAGTTGATTTTACCCAAGACATTTCCTGAATTATTGCTCTCTCACAGCTGTCATGGGCTTGAAGCTTTCAAAAACCCATTTTGTTTCTGCTCGTAGCCCTTTCATCGTCAAAGGCTGATGCTGTACCCCTGGGTTTGCTTGTGCAGCTCAAAGAGGAGCGAGCAATGCAGCTCCTCAAAGTTAAACAAAAATTCCTCACGGTTAATGAACTTGTCTAATTTTATGCAGAAAATGCTCCTGTCTTTCCTTTTAAAACTCACTCCAAATTCCAGGTTGATACCAATGGGGATAGTTTAAAAAGCATCTCAGACTTGGATGCAACTCCCTTTGACTTTCAGCCAGACCTATACACTCTTAAACACTTTCAGGGGGGAAGATTTTCAGCTGTCAAAGTCTTTTAGGCAGCATCACAAACCCACCTGGCTTCTCTTCAGAATTGTGGCCAGCCAGGAAAAATCAATGACTTTCTACTTAGCTGTGTAAATCCAATTTACTGTAATTACCCATGTAAGAAAACGATATGGCTCTACTTTAAGGTTCTCCAAAGTTGCTTTATGATCTTCCAATGTTGTGCTATTTTTTTCCTACGCACCTTGATCAGTGAGTGAATAAGAAACTAAAAAACCCAACAAATAGCCCATATACAAAAAGACAAATAATGTCCCTAAAATTATTAAATTCCTTTACAGGTGAGTGGGTAGAAATGTTCTTGCCTAGTCTGAAATCAAGTTGACCTAAATTATACAGTATAGATTATTGCATTTAGAATAATAATGGTGTGCTGGATATAGTGGAGTGATTTTAAACCAAGGGCGTACAGCCTTTGCTGAGATCCAGATGGGTTTCTTAATCTGATTTATGATGCAAAATTTAGGTCAGGTGGATTGATTCCTAATAGAGATATAATGAATCAAAATTTCTAGAATGGCTTTATTTTGCACAGAGGTGTCAACAAGCTGTACTTCTCTATTTGTGCGCTTGGCGTGTAATGATTCTCTTGCAAAAATCATAATCCATCAAGTCTTCCATTCAAGAATATCAATCAGTGCCAGGAACAAGACTATTTTAGCCAGGAGTACTCAGTCATTTTGTTTTCCTCTTCATGAGCACATAAGGTGCTGTGATATTTAAATTGTGTTTTGACATGTAATCATTAGATGTTTGAAAATGTCTCACTCAGTTTTTGTTGCCTCATCCATTTGTTTACACTGAGGCCTTGTTTTGCCATTGTTCCTGGTGTTTTTAGTATACAATACCCATATTGTTGCCTTAAATAGCTGGAGGCGGAGCCATCTCTGTTTTCTGAAAAGAAATTTGGTTTTAGTATTAGGAGGCTAAAATTAAAATTAATTATATATCGATTTCTGCTATAACAGAAATTAAGACAAACCATTCCAAATCTTTCTCTTAACATACCTATCTTTGACATAACGAGCCAACATCAAGATGATCATCATAAAACTTGTGATGTAAAGAAGAATATAGATCTGTGGGAGCTTCTTGCTAAGATTATGTTCTATGTGTTTTCCTGTGTTATGCTTTTTTTTTTTTTTGACAGAGTGAAAGCAAAATTACATGATTTGGCCACTGTAATTTCTAACCTTCTGACAGTGTTTATCTGCTGAGCAGTTTTCTGGCTACATGTGAGGATCTGATACCAGGGTTTGGGTTGGAAATACAGCAAATCCCTTACACTCAATAGCAGTTCTGGGCAGGGCTGGGTGTGAGGAGTTATAGTTATGTACTATTAGTAGATGTACAGGCATGGCATTATTTATTATGGTTGGAATTGCTATAAACAATAACAGATACTTCTATTTTTGCTGAAACAATGTGAAATGTTTAAGCCAAGACAACAGCCTGTGCAGCAAGGATCTATGGAGTCACCTATGAAGAAGCAAAGCCTTCCCTAAAGAGCGGGGCTAAGCATCCACGTTATTTTTGGTCATTGAGTTACGTAAATCAATTTAAAAGAAGATTAAGGTGGAGACCTCTAGAAAGCATGTCGAACTGGTGTCTGGAAATGGCATTAATACTTAGTGTGCTCCTGAGAGTGTGCTGCTGTTAAAAAAGCCCCACTAATGGTATGACAAAGGTTGTTCACTTGCTAGTTTCAGCCAAAATTCAGCTCAGTGGCGTGATCACTAATGTCCTGTTTCAGCCTCCACAGGCCATCAGCCTCTTCCCTGAAGCATCCTCTGGCATTACACAGATGGTCAGGGACTAAGTGAGGGCTGGAGGTGGTCTTCATATCTCTTTTCCCTGCGTGAGAAAATTGCTATTTGCAGAATGATTAGAGACCCTGGGGTACAGGAGAGCCCCATCTCCATTTCCCTGTGGGCAAGCATCGATGGAAGTGCAGCTTTCCCCACTGAACTCTCCCATTTAACCAGGCTGAAAACAATGGGCTGCTGTACCAAGAGCTATTTGCCACGCTGGATGCAGGCAGCTATGGGTGGCTTCTAAAATGTTTCTATCTTTATTGCAACCCCCCACACAAATCCAACAGCCCAGCCTTGTGGACACACTCAGACCTATCCCCCTCCAGCACATGGCAGCCCGAGATGCTGCTCGCCTCCAGCCTTCCTGCACATCACTGTTCTTTCCCTCCCCCCTCATCTCTTGTAATTCCAGTATGTAACTGAGAAAATTATACCTCATTTCTTCCTTGGTGTAAATTGATGCAGCTGCCTTGGAGTCGGAGGGGCTGTGCCAGATTGTACCAGCCGTGAGCTTGGCTGGGAGCCAGCGCTTGGCACAAACTTGCTGAGAGCTGTGTACAAACAAGGCTTGTCACTATGTATGTTATTGCCCTTTTGTTTAGGATATAAATATGTCCCATATATGCCAGCAACTCTCTCATTTGCTATTTCAATGGAGAATCCTGTAAAACAGCTGTCATGCTGTCTCCTGTCAAATCAGTTACAGATGCATGTGTCCTTCCCCATAATAAACAGGTATGAAATTGTCTTTATGCACTGCGCCAGCCCTTGTCGCCAGGAATGCAAACGAGGGAAGCCTGGAAAAAAGAAAAGCCCTGAAACCCAGTGCTCTGATGGAGCACCATGAAAGTTACTTAGACCTCTTCAAAGAGGCTTACAAGCAGAAAATTTTGGGGCGTGAAGTAATGAACTACTGCTGATGGGTGTAGAAAAATGGGGTGAAGTCCTTGCTAGTCCGCAAGGTTGCCTTTCTACACTAGTTGTAGGTGCACAGTGACAAAGCAGCCCTTGTCCTGGCCCAGGCTGGAGTGGAACACTGGGGAATGCTCCTTCCTGCATCCAGCAAGATGGAGCATGCTTTGAGAATAGCTGCCTGTGCAAGAATGTTCCATTCTATAGTGGAAGGAAAGGAGATGGGCAGGATTTCAGCAGTGTTGTCTCCTATGACTCCTGGACCCATTACATACGTTGTTACTGTGAGGGGTGGCTGCTAATTTTTGACTGTTTTTGTCACTGGGTGGTTTTGTGTGAGAACAGACCACCAGACCTCCAGCTCTGAGGAACATCAAGTATGTTGGTATTCAAGGGACACAAAACATGTTGAGCTCCTTGATGGAAAATTTTGCCCCACCCTGTCCTTGCCACAGGCCAGCATCAGTTTGGGAAGACCTGAGCAAGCACAGGTCATGTGTCTGAGTGCCCAGCTTTTCCCTCACCAGAGTTTGATAAAAACCCTAACATGACCTGTCAAAAGCCACTAAAGCACTGACTTGTTCTTACACTCAGTGCTACCCATGGGAGAGTTGGTCTTCAATATGAATGGGAAATTAAGCTTAGTTTATATTTTCTGAACCCTTTTGCCTCTACACTTAAATCCTACTTTGTATACCAAGTGTTTTGTGGCAAACCTTCTGTTTTGATGAAGTGCTTCTTTCCCAGTGGCTGACACTGGTCCTTCACATGAATTAAGTGTCAGATTGTGAAAATCTCTCATGCACAGATAGAGATAATGAGGCAAATTTGCAGAGATGAGGATCTGGCCCATACATTTTATTCATGTTTTCTTAGGCCATATCTCTGAGGTGGATAATCATAAAGCTGACAGCACCAAATAAATTGCCTATTAGCTATTAGTATCTTGTTTCATGCAATAACAGTCAAATCTGCTTACATCTGACAGCAGCGTGTGAAGGTTTGGGAAGTTTGGGGTATCCATCAGGGAGAATTTTTTGCAAAGACTCAGTAGGTCAAAAACAAGTAGCTGGGGTCACACACACTGACAGCTGGGGTGAGGAGCCTCTCAAGGCAAGGCTTGAATGCTGAAGTTGTTCTTCACACTGAACATGAAGAGAGCAATGTCTTACAGCTTAGAGATTCCGCAGCTGATGAATTACCCATCTCCTCCCCACTTCAGCAATGTGCTGTTAAAATCAAAAGACTTACAAAATTGTGTTTGCACCTGAGCCAAGCATGTTGAAACTGTGATGTACTACCAGGACCATTGGTCATACAGCAATTAGTGAATGCTTCTGGGCATGGTTCACCACATGCAAGTCAAACCTCTGAGACAGGATTTTAAACAGACGTGCTGAAAACAAGGAGAAGCCAGAGCAAGAATGAGTGTTCTGAAGAGTATTTCTAATATTTGTTACAGGAAAATATAGGTTTGAAGAGATTTCATTGAGGATTGAAATGTCACTGGGAATCATAGAATCATAGAATGGTTTGGGTCGGAAGGGACCAACAGGGAGGAGAAACTACTGTCCCTGGCCACTCTCCTTCCTGCTGGCAGTGGGCAGAGGTGTGTCCCACTTTGTCCCCAGTAGCTCAGGTGACAGGTTGCCTTTCCTTACCAGCTTGGCTCACAAGAGCCCAACTCTGCTGCTTGATTTTTGCTTCCCACTTCAGACAGACCTTTGGCAAAGGCACATTGCTGTTGTTAATAATATCCTGCTCCTCTGCAGTTAGCTCTGCCCTCTTAATTTTATTTCTGTGAGGTCACTTTACCACTCCTTATTGCAGCCAACCAAGGCACCATGTCCATCAAACTCGCTTTTACTAGGCAGGTCAGACTTGATCTAATAGGCATGGGTTGAAGGCATTAACTTGATATATTCATTTTGACACTCCACAGTAATCCAGGAGAATCTCAGTGCAGGAGTTTGGGGAGAGCATTGTCAAAACGACACGGTTCTTGCCAAGGAAGGCTGCAAGCTCTGAAATACCCCAAATTGTACCCAGGGAGTACGTGGTGATACCTGCTGACATTTTGTACAACTGCAGACAAAAATAGCTGTCCTGGTAGAGGAGGATGGGGGAGTTGGTCAGGACTTGCAGCTGAAGGGCAGAGGCAGCAGAAATAAAATAAAATGTCTTCAGACCAGGAAGCCTCCACCCTCCTTTGGGATGCTTTGCATGTTGGTAGTGGCAGAAACAGGGTGTCTCAGCATTTCTTTGTATAGTTGGGTGAGCACAGACATCTGTTAGGAGCAATCAGTGCTTCCTGATGCCAGGAAAACTTGTATTGTTGTGCCTTCTGCAAGGACATGGGACAAGGCTGTCTGGCAGGTCCATGCTGCACCTTCTCATCCCTTCTTGATCCTCCTGTCCCAGGGGATCCCTGGTCTCTGTGGCAGCTTGGTGCCTGTCTTAGCACCCACCACTGAGCAGTGTGCCCTGCTGCTGGGTACCACAGTGTTGCAGCTGTGTATCAGCAATATCAAAATACATCAAATTGAACAGATTTAACAGCTGCTTTGCTTTTGCTTGAAGGTTGCTGAGGGTCAGAGGGCTTTGGAGGGGGAATGGCTTGGTTTCACCAGACTCATGTACAAGCTGATGTGGGACTGGCTGCCTTTTTCTAAATAGTGCAGTGGAGCAAAGCCCCTGAGCACCACTGTTGATGAGCCAACTGGGCTTAAAATGATGCTCTGGATGTATAAAATCCCAGGAAGTCGTAGCACATCTCTGAAGGGATCATGATTGTGTCAGCTGTAATAGTGCGTCCAAGTTTATTGGACTAACACTATGATTTAATCTTTTTCTAACTTTCCCTGAGATTCTTTCCCTTCCTCTGAAATATTGCAGTGGATGAAGTAAGGTCCAAGCAGTTCAGCTGAGCTCTTCTGAGCCTTGTAGAGGGCTGAATGTCCAGTGTTCTAGCACCCTGGCTCTGCAGGGCAGATCCACCTGCTCCTCACAACTCTTTGGGGAAGGACAGTGCTCCCAAGGACCAGTGGTAAAGGAGTGCTGCCATCCCTTCTGGACCATCCTTGCTGTAATTCCATATTTATGTCAGAGCTCCATACAGCTTTACCCTTGTACCCCTTCTCTTCTCCCTCTACTTCTCTTCAGGTTTGCTCATCTGCAAACTTCAGAGAAAGTTGGCAGCTCGTGTTCCAGCATTGCCCCCTCAGTTCAGTCACAGCCTGTCTTTTTGACATGTCCTAGTGAATGTCTGGTTGCTAGCTCAAGCCCTTTGCATCCAGGCTATGCCTATGCCCTATGTGCTATTTCTGCACAGCTACAGGCAGCCACCTCTCCATCATCCTCTGGTGTTACATCTTTCCTCCAGCTTCCCCTGCACTCCCTTTCTCTTTGCCAGACAAATGCAGCTTGATGAGCCACCATGGAGTTTCCTTTTTCAGTTGTCAGTGGCCATCTCTTCCCTTCTGTAATTCTCCCTGTTTCTTCATGTTCTTCAGTAGCTCCTTCTTCAGATAGTCCCACTCCAGAATAATCCTTTGGTGGTGACTCAAGGTCATGGAATCACTGGATAATTAAGATTGGAAAAGACCTCTAAATCACCAAGTCCAACCATTCACCTCACACTCACTGCCATCACTGTGTGTGGGTGCTTCAGCCCTTGCTCTCACCCTGGTTGTCTGTAGCTGTCTCTGGTCTGGGGCTGGAAATCTCTTTTTAGTCAGTGCTTGCTAAGAGTCTGGCATGGGAAGCTCCTCATTTTTGACCTAAAACTAACACATCAAACTACAGCTTTTATTACAAGGGTAAAAATACCCCTCCTCTGCCCCAAGAACAAAGGGTTGGTCTGCATCTTTCCCGGCAGGTGAAAGGAGGGTAAAATTATCCTTTTTTGAGCAATTTGGGGTGTGTGAGTGCAGGAGAGCTGAGCTCCAGGATGTCTCTCCTGGCAGCTCCAGGTTTGCTCTCGGGCTTGGGAAGCTCCACCAGGGCAGGTCCAGACCTGCACCTCACCCCCAGAATGAACAGAGGGGATTTAATCCATCACTGACTGGGCTGAGGAAAGAAGAGGAATTCAGGGAAGGAATCAGGAGACAAAACAGTTTCCAAAACATGTTTTGGAAATTTGCAGGAGTTTGATGCTCGTGTAAGAGTATTTTCATTTTGTGCAGACTGCTAGGACAAGATAATTAGCTAATTAGCTAAACATAATGTCTAAGTATTTTTTCATCTTTATGCCAACTTTATTTTTAAACTCCCTCCCCTCTAGCCAAAAATCCAGCTGTTTCTCAAAATCATGTTGTGGTTAATCTTGGTCCTCATTGTAATCAAGAACAAAAATCCCCTTCATTACAGTGTGGCCAAGGTTTCTGCTAAGAGGATTTTGGTCAATGTTTTTTTCAAATTGCACATTTAAATAAACATGAGTTTTTATTTTAAAAAGCAATTTGGGCAGAAAGTAATCCTATTTAAAATATTATTTCTGTAGATGTACCATTTACAAAATCCTTTGTGAAAGGATCCTTCTTGATTATAAAAAAAAATTTATTCTGATTTAAACAAAAGAGCCTGAAGAGAAACTGGAATTTTACTGCAAATGTTTTATATAAAAGCAAAGACTTGCCTGCACCAAATGCTTCCAAACTTAAACAAAGCAAGCTCAAAATTCAGCACAAAAATAGGTTTTTGCTCCTGTTTGTTTTGACTCTCTTTCTGGTTGATTTATTACCCTCGGCACCCCGCAGCACCATCTGAACAGTCTTTCATCACTCTGCTCTTTTCTTTCGGACATGATGAAACTTTCTGGCTCCTTGCTGTCCTCCCAGCAGTGATGAACATGGAGCAAACATGCTGCTAAACACCCACCTTCAACGCTCCTCTTTGCTCTCATCTTGCTTCTGCCAGCAATTTGGGTTGCACTGGTGTGTGCCTGGGAGGATGGGAGATGGCCAGGAGAAAAAAACAATGAAAAGCATTTAATTAGGTCAATTAATCAATTAAAAGTTAGTCCATGCACCAGGCCTTTCTTTCTGCTTACACACCAGTTTATTTAAAAAAAAAAGAAAAAAAAGAGAGGGCTTCTAGGTGCAGTGTCCACTGAAGCATGGAGTTGTTTGGGTCCTGGGTGAACAAAGCCTGCTTTTAATCATGTAGGTTAAGTATGTTGTATTCACCCCAGCTGGTGGTTTCTACCTTCATTTTTCACCTCTCACTCAGGAGTTGCAGACCCAGAGTCCAAGGTATTTACTAGCCCATGAAGTCATTCTTAAACACCAAACCCCATGGTTTTTGGTTTTCTGTCCATCTTCATGGTGATTGTTTAGTCCTATCAGTTCAAAGCTGCTGGAGCTGGCAGCAAGGTGACCTGCTGCAAGACCAGAGGTGTGCCCATGCAGGACAGCTGTGCTTGCTGAGCCTTGGGGGTGAGCACTGGCTGGGGGACAACTGGGGGTGGCATCACCTACTGCCAACTATCACGTATGGAAAATCAGAAATACATGCTCAGGCATATTTGTGTATGCACACTCCTGATGTCTGGGTGGGTCCTTCATGAGACCTCCCATAGGTGCTCCAGCCTGGAAGTGCCACAGGTCATGAAATGTTAGGCCTTTCCCTGTTTTTCCTTTGTGGCAGCCCGGTTCTGCCAATGGCTCAGTACGGTCGATTCTCCCGTTAATGAGGTTATAATTAGGCAAGGCTAGTTGGGAAATGTTTTTTCCAGTCTATAAAACACACTGAGATCTTAAGCATTGCCCCATCCAGCAGTGGCTTAAGCAGGGGAGGTTACAAATTTGGTTTAATTAGCATTTTTGGGGTGTTTAAAAAAAAAAAAATTAATAGTGTCAGTCCCACCTCAGACACCCCAAAATGCCCATAGCCATGATGTCTGCCTCTGCCAAAAGAGACCTTGGGCAAGGCAGAGGCAGACACTGGGGGAGTGGGAGAGAAGATTCTGCAGCAAAACCCTCATCATAGGTTGAGTCACCACGAGGTGCTGAGACACTGGCAAAGAGAGCAGCTAATCCTAAAAGCCTGGAAACGTGAGCTCAGCAGACGGCACAGGTTCACAAATCACAGATTAAAAATCTCTCTCCCAGAAGAACATTTCCACTGTTCGTGTTTTCTGGAGGCAGGATGGCATCTAGTCTGATTTTGGAATGCTTTGTTTTGGCAATATGAGGTCTCATTTCCACCCATCAGCCGCCAACACTTGAGTATGTAAATTATAGGGTATAAATTAAATGAGTATTGTGAAGTTCACAAGCATGTATTGGCTATTGCATCATCTAATACTGAGATCTTGCAAGCTACTGAGTGATCCAGATAACTGAGTCCATGCAAAGGCTGTGTTTTTGTAGCCTGTAGTGACCCAATCAGCACTTTTTCTAATCCAGCCCAGTGTCACTGAAATTATGAGAGTGCATGTGGCTTGAAAAAATTAAAACCCACACATGAAACCAACAAACTTTTAACTGCAATCCCAACTTCATGCTTCTACTGATTCCAGTGAAGCCAATAGCATCATTCATCCATCAGGAGAGATACAGAGAAGGGGTAAGGGATGACCAAGGGCATGCAAGAGTTTCCATATGACAAACACTAAACAGATTGGGACTTTTCCTCTTGGAAAATAAATGACTCTGAGGGAGATGAGCTAGAAGATGTGATATCTTGAAGGTGATGGATGGAGTGACTGGGGGATTATTCACTGTGTTGTTGAACACAAGTATTCACTGGTGAGCAGCAGGTTCAAAGGAAACACAAAAAAATGCTTTCTGGTGCTTCCTCACCTGATACCCAATTACGCCGAGCCCCCTGTCTACCTCCATGAAAACTTTTGTGCCTCAAGTGGTCAGTCAAGTATTTTTTCTGTTTTCAGAGTGAATAGAAGGAGCTGCTCTGTAACAGGAGGGGTCTTGGTTCAACAAGAACACATTGCATAATAGGTACTTAAAAATATTTAAGCCACCAAAATCTTCATCTTCTGACTGTGCCCCTCACTAATCTGTTAGTCCAAAAGGAAGGTGGGCAGCTCTAGCACTCAGAAAGCAGCAACACCTGGTGCCTTTCACCATGCCACTTGCCAGTCTGGAGCAATCAGTCAACTGCTTAATAAGCAAAACTCTTGAAGCCTTTGGAGGTATTTTTCTTTGTTGTTATGAAAAGGTGACACACACAGCTAAGCAGCCCTGGCTTGCATTGTGCTGCTTTATATGAATGCACATAACCACCTGCGACCTGCCAGCCCCTCGTTTGTCAACAGGGAGCAATCATTCAGCCACTTAGCAATTGCCAGGAGACATGCTCTGAAGCTTTCCAACTGAAAATTAAAAAAACAGCACTTTGTTGAGTGATTGCAATTCCTGACAAAGCATCCTGGAATCTTAAAAATTTCCCTGAATTTTTGTATATATCTGTAAATAATTGTCGGTTGATTTCTTCCATTTCTCAGCAAGCTGGGTTAATTCTTTAATTAATGGTCATTAGGGATTTAGGAGACAAATTAGTCATTCATTAGCTTGGTGTCCAAACTAATGAGCAATAAATGCTTATGAAAGACATGATTTACTTAGTATTCAGAATCTGTGTCATGATGTGGTACCTGATGAAGATGCTAAGAAGCAAAGCTGACCCATGCCTGCAGCCTGCTCTGCAGGACCACACAGATGCCGAGTTTGGGGAGCTCCTGGGAAGTCAGCAGCCTTTTTATTACTAACAAGGTTTAGCTTAGACAGCTGGGACTGAGTTTTCTCCTAATGTGAAGTGTTTTCCTAGAGGCTGAGTCCAGGAGAATGGTTCCTGCCTATGTCAGGTCACATATGTGAGATCTTCAGTACACATATGGCACTACCATGGGCTGCATGTCCTTGTCCCAAAACCATTTTTGGACTTTTTTTTGGTACTGTCCAGACAAGCAACCCAACATCTGAGAAGAGAGCCTGGCTGTGCTGCTGCCCCCATTACCACTGTTTTGTCTGTGATCTTTCAAGAAATCTTTCCACTCACCCAGCCTTTCTTTCCCACAGTTGAGAGGAGTTGTTGTAATAGTGCAGAGCAAAGCTAACACACCAAAATGTCAGAAATAGTGAGAAAAAAGAATCACAGAGGGTGCATAAGTTACAGCTCGTCCTGAGAAAAATTTGCTCTGCATCCTTTTTGATGTAAACACATCAAAAGGAGACACAAGCTGGTGGCTGCTGCACATGCCACAGGTCAGGAGCTGTAACACTTGCTGCTTCATAAGGTAGGCAAAACGGTATTGCAGATGACACTAGTCCCCAGTCCAACTTATAAAACCTGCTGGTGCCATGTGGAGGGTGGCTCTCACCCCGGTAGGAGAGGGTTTGTGGTCGGGGGGCAGCACGTGTCATGGGTGCTTATTTTGGAAAAAGATCTCCTGACTTGGTATGTGTTTGTGCTTACTAATGAACCTCGTGGAATTGCTCTCAGGTGGCTCCTCTGGTCCCAAGCAGACATTTTGTGGACCACACAGATCAGCTCCTTTTCCTCCTTTTCTTAAAAAAGAAAAGATCATCAACCCCCTTGGTGTCTGGTGGGGTAAGAGTCTGTGCATCTGTCCCATGACACTTCCACTGCTATCCTTCAAAGTTCTGAAAGCCTGACTTTTAATTAAGACATTTTTAAAAGACAGATGTCATTGAAGTGTGCTGAAGGGAACAATTAAAATATCTGAAAATTAATTCAAAATAAAAGGAACTTTTCAGATGTATGATTTTTGGCCCAGGGGTCCTCTGGGGCACAACTAATTACTGCAGAGACTAGAGGCAAGACGGAGGTGAGTTCATTTTGCTCCTCAACAAGCTCCACTGTGTCCCTGATGAGAACAGGGAGTCCTCAGGCATGTGCTGCCCATCACTGGTGCTGCCCAGGGCTGGGAATGGAGATGGGAAACAGCCTCACCTTGTCTTTGTATCACCCCTGTGAGGGGTTTGGAGTTGCTGCCAGCAGAAACAAGGTAGACAGGTGACCTCTGTGTCACCTCTGTGAGGCTGCCTGCAGACCCCAAGCAGGGTTTGGGGGATCTGGTGTGGGCAGGAATTTGTGGCTGCCCATTTGCCTTCATTAGCAGGCTCAAGGTGGCTTCTCCAAACTCCAGTGTCTCGAGAAGGATCATTGAAGAGGCCAAAGGTTCTTCTGGCTTGGTCATGTAAAATCTCAGCTCTGGAGTCTCAGATCATTGGGTCATAAGTAGCAAAGAACTGCATATGTGGGATAGAGTGATTTTCCCCTGCAGACATGGTTTAACTGGCCTGATGAGCTGTGCTGGGCTCTCTGAGCTGGCCCTTCCTGCTCCAGAGATGTTGAGTTAATCTTGTCTGTCATGGTGGAGTGGCTCAGATCTCATCCAGGAGCAAACAGCCATACATTTAAATAAGAAAACCAATTTGTGCCTTTGTGAAAGATCAGCACAGCTCAATTTATGCCATTTAAGAAAGGCATTTGCTGTTTCCTTGCATAAGCAGCAGCAGCAGCAGAGGTAATGCATTCTCCCTTGCTGTTTTTCGAAGAGGTTGTAGCCCTTTTTAATGTGTGACCTTCAAGCTCCACAGAAAACTTACAAAATTAAAAGCTCCTGTGAGTAATCCTGTTTGTAGTCAATATAGCTGCATTCTGCAGATGTTTGTTATAAGTTTCTCACCTCAGAATAACAGGTAATAAACTAAGGGTGGGTTTTTTAACTTTTAATGAATGGATTATCTGGCATTCAAAAATCCTCCATTAAGCCTAGACTCTGAGTTACACTATTGCAAGAAATGTTTTTAATTTAATTGAAGAGTGGTTCTTAAAGACTTGGCTCTGGCCATGGTGGGTGCCTTTTGTCACAAAGCCAGACCTTGGTGATGCTGTTTATCTATGAGGTTACATGGGAGGGGGAAACCTGGTGTGCAGCATGGGCTGCAATGCCTGTGCCCTTTGCAAATGCTTCTCATTAATTTGCCAATGAATAAGAAAGTGGGGGAAGAATGGGCATTTTTCATGTCCTCCTGCTGCTTCAGTCAACTCTCTCTGCAAGAAAGTCTCTTTCTCGGCAGCTTGTAGAAGTTCATAAACAATAAGTGTCAGAAAAGTAAGGTTTTTTGGCAGGGGCTGCAGCTGCTCAGCCTTGGCAGGTGACCTCCAAGGCTTTGGGACTGGGGTTCAGCAGAATGTTTGTCCCATGCAGTGCTGAGTGAGCACTCAGACAAGGCTGCTGGGGTGATCAGCATGGATAATTAAGGAGGTGTCCAGGTCTCTTGGTGATTGAAGAGGATTTCTGTATTTGCCCACCAGAGAATTGGTTCCAAACTGTGGCCTCTCTCTGGATAAAAGGGTTAGCAGATCTATCGCTTTTCATGTATTTTTTTAGTATGGATGGGGGGGATTGTGAGCTGACCTGGCCTGCTCACTCTGCAAAATAAGAGTACAAAAACTCTTTATTTCTTCTAGCAAACAGTAATTACAACTTCATTTTTAGCATCTGCACAGTCAAAGCAGCTGGGGGCAGGCAAATGAATCTTGGCAGGGGAATGGTCTCCTTGATGAGTGTAGCCGGGCACTCCCTTGAAAACTGGGACTGATTTGGCTGAGTTATGAGCCTTGCAGAGCTACAATTTATTCATGTGTTGAGTATGACTGTACACCCATTCAGAGGAGAGGCTGCCTGTCCTATGCCCACGCTGGGGTTGAGGGAGACTCCTGTAGGGACATGACTCATCACTCACAGGGCTTCCAAAATCTCTGTGTCAGTCAAGTAGTGGCTGCAGCCTGGTGCACTGATCTGCCTGTAAAGGGATGAAGCAAGTTCAGCCTTCCCTTTGTTTTGAAGAGACCAGGCTTCAATTGCAAGGAAATAACTTTTCCTCATTAAACCACAGATCTAAATAATTTTAATCCTTCTATTTGCCTTTATATATTAGGAATACTCTTCATCTTTCATCTGATCACTAGACCTGCTGTCCCTATTGCACAGTCATAAAATGTGAGCACACCCCAAGCCCTTGGCAGAAAATGGGAGTGCTGAAACAGCCTGAGCCATGAAGCAGCTGCTGAAGGCTGAGGTTGCCCCATTTATGTTCAGCATTTAAGGCTAAGCTGCAGAACATTTTGAAGAATGGTTTTCGAGATGCTTTCTTGGGGGCTCTGGAGCACAGAGAACAATATGTGCTTCTGCAACATGGCCCAGAGTGAGATCTCTGTCTGCTGCCAATTTCTTGGGCCAGGACTGATTTCAGAGTCCTCTAATGCTTGTTCTAGTTCAGTGGTTGGGAGGTAGGAGGACATGACACAGGCCAAGAATAGGATGAGTTATTGATCTGTGATGGGCAAGATGTGTCATTTTGATCTATCCTTAAAACTAACCCAACAACCCAATGAAACAAACAAAATCAAGCTTGCAAAATGGTGTCCATCAGCAGTGGCTAAACCAGCAGTCTCACTGGTGGGCTCAGGGTGTGCTGTACCGGTTTTGCATCAGAAAAAAAGTGATTAGTATATTTTTATTGTTTTCAGAATGCTTGGTTTGATTAAAATCACACTGCAGTTGGGATTGTTTCACCTGTCCTATAACAGTCAGGTCAATCTTGAAATGAACAGCATGACTCCAGAGTGCAAAGTCATTTCATTTTGAAAAGGGAGGTGAGAACAGGAAATTATCAGATTGATTCTTGAGTGCATTGAAATCTTTTAAAAGCTTAAATTTAAACAAACACTTCCTTTAATATTTCTATAGTTGAAGGTATAAACCCCATGTACAAATTTTTTGAATTGCCAGGAAAATAAAGCATCTCATTGCCCAAAAAATTATTTTTTCCTGGAGATGCCATTACTGTCAGCATTTTCCATGCTGCCAACAAGCAAATGAGTATTTTCCCCTCTAGGCGAGGACAGTAAGATGCCTCAAAGGTTTTTATTAAAACTTTGAGTCAAAGTAGTTTTCAAAGTTGCAGGGGGTCTTTATTTACGGAAAATTCAAGTCACGAGAAAACTAAAATTTTTGGAAGATGAGAGAAATTATGGCAATTTGGAAAAAGATCTTTCAAGTTTCAAAAGAGGTCTCTTTTTAGTAAACACCAGTTAAAGAGCCACTCAAAAAAAAAAAAAAAACCAAACCAAAAAACAACCTGAAAAGCCAGTACAAAGCAAGGGCTCTATTTCAAGGCCTGCCAAAAGATACAGCTTCCAGGCTTTGTCTTTGCTTCCTGAAGGCTTTACTCACCTGCTCTGCCTTTTGCAGAAGCTGCTTCCAAGGGCTTTGGCCATCTGGAAAGACTGTGAAGGAAATCTGTGGAGAAAGATAAGGCTTAGGTGCTTGTACTCCCACCAGAATTATCTGCCTCTTTTAAATGGGGTCTCCTGGGACCTCGGAGGTCCCATCTGTGTGTGAGTTTTGGGCTTTATGCTTCCTCTTTTGGGGAAGGATTCATGGGAAGGCCAGTTTCCCCTTTCAGTGTCTGTTGACTGCAGGAATCCAGGCTTCCTCCTGCCTCAGATGGGTGAATAGCTGGCTTTAATTTTGTCAGTATCTCATATTAACAAATTAAATGTGCCATGGATGGGTGAGAAGTGGAAAACCCAACACTTTCAGAGGATGAATCAGGACCATATTCCTATGCCAAGAGGACCACCCTGGCAATAAGGATATTTTAATCATGTCACAGGCATCCAGGGGCAATCACAAAACATGGGGCAGGTCTTCTCTCGTATTTGGGGTGAAATAGCCCAGCTTCTGTCTGTGGGATCAGCAGGGCACTTGGGGTGCTGAGATCATAGGAATACCCTACAGTGCATTGCAATCTCTGCAATGGCACCAGGAGGATGCCACTGCTAAAGAAATATGATATCTTCCAAAGAAACAGAGGGTTTGTGCCTTTATGCTGGGTTTTTCTAACATGCCTGCAGTGAAATTGGTCATGGCTCCCAAGGCAAGGAGAGCATCTCATAAAGTTCCAGCCCTTGCAGGCAGCAGGATTTGGCCCTAAGGGTTTGGAAGCAGTGACAAGGCTCATTAATGTCAGTGGTACTGGATCAGGGTGTCCTGGGGCACTCTCCCACTGAGGGCAGGAATGCCTCCTGGAGCAGCAGTGCTTACAGTCATCAGTGGAGGTGCAAGTCTTCTCTGTGTTAGGATGTCAGGCCAGAGGGAAGCTCATGTTTGGTCAAAGCTCAGCCAAATATTCTTGGTACAGGTAAAACTTAAATAAAAATAAATTTAAGCATCACCTGCTTTAAACTTGCACAAGCCAAAAACCTGGTCAATATTAATCAATGGGTAGGTGTTAATTAACGTCTTGTTTCTCAAGCCAAACACCATCAAGCTGGTAAACCACTTTTAACCTCACTTCCAGGTAAATTATGTTTAGTTGCCCTTTTACCTGCTGTGCTTTGTATATAAATGAGCAGCAGCTCCCGGCAGACTCCAGCGAAAGGTTAGAGCCGCGCACAGCATCCGGGATGAACGTTTGGGATCCTCTCCATGCAGACAAGCACAGCAGCAAAGAACACTTGGGTTTGATTAATTGGGACAAATCCTGCTTTGATGGGAGTCCAGAAGGTACAGGGGCAAAAGCAGTTGTTAATCACTGTGGCTGCAGCTCGGTGTTGTGTGGTCCAGTGTGGGAAATATTGTTATGACATCAATATGCATCTTTGGGATGGATGATGCGTAATCCGTGAGATGCTTAAAGATACACTGGAGAAAGTGGGAGAGTAACAAGGGGCCAGACCCTCATTTAAAATCTTTTCAGGCTGTGGATTGTCAAAATATCTCAAAAGGATTTTGGCAGCTTTGTCACTTCCCCTCCCCTGGTGCTCAGCTGTTATTTAATTATTAACATGCGTGGCTCGAGGTTGTCTCGGCAGGTGGAAGAAAAGTCTCTGTTGAAAGTGACGGGAGTAGACTTGAAAATCTCAGTCTCATGGTTGTCGTGTAGGACCTTTTGGAATAGTACAAGACTATAAATATCATGAAAAGCTGGATCCAAAATCTGTCAAAGTCAGTGAAGTATTTCCATCACTTTGGTTAGCTCCAGGCTGATTCCCAAGAGTACTGATGAAAGAGGGGAGTGGAGAGATGTGGGAGCAGTCCCAGCCAGCCTCCACTCCTGTGGATCATGTTCATTGCCCAATACTGCCCTACTAATTACAGATTTGCCTTCATGCTTTTTGCCCCACTCTGGGGGACTCACCAGCTCCTATGTCTGCTGCAGCAATGTTACAGACCCCTTCCCAAGCCACAGCCTTCAGCCAAAGGCTGGCCCTTGCCAGAGACTTCTCCTGCTGCAGTAATGCCTCTCAGGCTGTGATTTTAATGATGTTTTGACTACTGCTAGCAGGAGCAGCAGTATATAGGTTCACACCAGCCAAAGAGCATGTCTTCCTTCACCAAGGGAATGGGAAGACTTTTTCAGCAGAAGATACATCTGCCTTCAGAAGTGCCAGCAAATTCTTATTAGTGCAGACAAGATCTGGGGAGAGGTTCCCTCCCTGGATGACATTTTTGGCAGTTCTCTGAATATTTTCCCCTTCTGCTATGAACATGGCATTGGAGATGTCTCGACCATCAGCATTTCAAACAGAAATCTCTCTCATTGTGATTGGCGCACTTTAGAATCTTCTCATCTGTAAAACATTACCCCCTCTAATTTTGGAAGCAAAATTGCTGAGGCAATTAAGTCCCCCCATTTAGCTTTTCTAGGAGTTTTCTGTGCTCTTTCAGTTTTATCTTAGTCTCAGCAGAAGGTGCTGTATTCCAGCAAACAAGGCAGAAGGAGCTCGTTAGGTGTGTTTGTGCACTGGGCAATGTATTTGTTAGAAAAAGCAGTTTATGCTTCTAAGGATAACAGAGATGCATCTGTGCATCCATTCAGCAGCAGCATAAACATGCACCTCACGTGCAGTAATGGTGGCAATTGAGCAGTGAGGGAGGGGAGGCAGACCCCAAGAGAAACTCCCCCAAATGGTACATTTATGCCCTATTATTAGTCTTTTCACTTGCCAGCCTTTTTTTCACATTGATGTGGCAAGGGTGAAAAAAAATCCCCAACAAACCGACTCAGGAGAACACTGCAAAATTCCTGCTCTTCCTTTAATTTCAAAACAATATCCTCATTGTGTTTACATCTGTATTCAGTAAAATATATTGCCAGCTTTCCAGTATTCCCTGCCAGTCTGTTACTAATCCCCCTTTTCGTGTTTTCCCAATGACAGATGGTCACCATTGAAAAAGTTTCTAGAAATTAGCTGGGATGCTCAGAAGTGCTTATTGGCAGGGTGGGTACAGGGACATTAGGATTAAATTGGTTTCAGTGTGGCACAAACACAGACCTGGGTGGGCTGAAGTCCTTTTATGGCCACTTCTGCCTGGGACAGATGAGGCTGCTTTCCTCATGGTTGGGATCACCACTAAATTACTGTGGATTGACGATATGCAAACTTGGTGAAATCTTTAACACTCACTTTCTGCAGAAGTGGTAATATTTTTGCTTTTTGTTTTGGTAAGAAAACAGAAAAAAAATTGCATTTTGGCTTAATCTCAAGTTTTTGGGCTTTTTTTTTAAGCTCGCAAAAAGAGTTTCTTACTGCTGCATTTCTCATATCTGCTGTGCCAAGATTTTTATACTTGATATTGCTGGAAAAGATACCAAGTTTAAATTTTTTTTATATAACTTTAGTCAAGGGTTTTGTTCGCCTTTGCCCTGGGGCAAAAGGAATTTTAAGTTTCTTTTTGAAGGACTGTTTCATCACTCAAGGCAGTGATGAGCTTAACATCTCAGCAGACTGGGAGTAGCACAGAAAATACACAAAGGTAATAACCATCAACGACCACCAGCTCCAAACTCTGACTATGACCCTGGCATGGCCAGAGACTCCTGGTTGGGAAAAGAGAGATGAGAGAGCCAAGAATGAGAGAACCAAGAATGAGAATCTAATAAACACCAAAGGTGAAGAGATAGATAACCAACAGGAAACCAAATACTAAGAACTGTGTAACTTAGGACCCATGAACATTGAACCAATGAATTTCTGTGGGTTTTGACTGTATAATTATCTGAAAAAATCTGGTCAAATTCATGTGTCATAGAATGAATTTTTCTGCACAACCCGGATATCTCTAGGTGAAATGATTTCTGTTGCACATCATGGCCAGAACAAAGTAATGCCTTGATTCTCTAACACTAAAAGTGTTGTTGAAGAGTTTTTGTTTTTTCCACAGTTTTGGTCACAATATGAGCTTTCTTTTTTCCTCACATTTGACTAGATTGTGGTTACAAATACTTCTGAAGCCCAGACTCTAATTTATAATCCCTAACTCCCTGAAAATATCTATTTGTTTTCATAATAATGTGAGGTTTTGATGTTCTGTTAGAGGTTCCCTGCATTTTTGCTCTTAACCTATAGAGTCAGTTTAGACATTCTTTTCCTCTGACCATTTTGAAAGCTGGATGTTCCCCTTATCTTTGAAATTTTCTACTTTCCATCCAGGTACTGATCATATCACCTGCCAGGTAACTCTCTCAGCAACCCTCAAAAGGCAGATGGGATGGCTCAGACCCAGTATTTACATATTTGACTTATTCCAGTTTACTTGAAATGCTGCTGCCAGGACAAACACTCTCCTGCTGCATCAAGCACACAAAGGAAGAAAAGTGTTTGAGCTCCTTTCAGCTATATGCATTTAATCTTTGCTTTTAATGGAGAATAAATTATTTGATTTGCAGCCATTTTTCCCTTGACAGCTACTGATAACCTGCAATAACTGGGGTGGTCTTCTGCTCATTCCTCCTGATTTTAGAGAGAATTGTAATGCTCAAGCTTGCTGAAAATTACTAAGGGATTTTACACGTTCACCTCACTCAGGAAAAATAACTGTGGGTATAAACGGTTTTGACCTCGACAGAGTTGAGTTTATTTACACCAGCTGAGCACCTTACTGAGCCTATCCAAACCTGACAGTGATCTCTTCCTTTTTCAGCTGTGATTAAAATATTTTCTGTCTTTATCAACCTTAAAGGCCTTAGAGCCTGCTCCCTGCTCGTGCCTCAATGTGTCAGCTGGGCTAACACTGCATTAGTTGTTTGTCATGCAAGACAGATGAGTTTGGGTTTCTTTCAATTCAACCAGACTTTTACTGATTAACAGTATCAGTGTTTTCAAATACCGCCAGCTACCATGATCTTGTTTGAAAAGGATTGAATATTTGGAAACTAAATCGCAGAAATATGAACAGAGCAGTACATACAGGTCTGAAAACAGATTTAGAGTTAAAGCCTTTGAAACAGTACAAGAGTTTTTCTCCGTAATGTGAAAATGATGGCTATCATCTGGTTTGTAAATTCATATCAGATGAACATCTTGGAACAGTTAGAGCTAAAGAGCAGAAGATGTACAACTGAATAGAAGGGAAAAACTAAAACTACCCTGTAAAGATAAGGGAAGGGATTCACAAATACTTCATTAGATAGGCTGTGGTGCTTGATGTTATCTGGGGAATAAGCCCTTCTACAATAGAGAAGGCGTTTCTCCTCTCCAAATATGGGAACCACAATATGAAAAAGATATTAAACAGTTAGAGAATATCCAAAGGAGGGGAACAAAGATGGTGAAGGGCCTTGAGGGGAAGCTCTATGAGGAGCAGCTGAGGTCACTTGGTCTGCTCAGCCTGGAGAGGAGGAGACTGAGGGGAGATCTCATCACAACCTACAAGAGAGCCTTGTGAGGGAAGGACGAGGGGCAGGCACTGATCTCTGCTTTGTGGTGACCAGTGACAGGACCTGAGGGAATGACATAAAACTGTGTCAGAGGGGCTTAGGTTGTACATTAGGAAAAGGCTCTTCTCCCAGAGGGTGCTTGAGTTCTGGAAGCACCGAGCCTGCCAGAGCTCAAGAAGAGCTTGGATAATGCTCTCAGGCACATGGTATGATCTTTGGGTGGTCCTGTGTGGGGCCAGCAGCTGGACTTCATGAGCCCTGTGGGTTCCAACTCAGGATATTCTGATTCTGTGAAATATGTCTCTTTAAAGTAATTTGGATGAAAGCTCTACATAACTCACTTCTATGCTTATACTTCAACAAAACTTTAGCTTTCCAGCTTTGTCTCTGTTGCCAGAACCCATTTCATCACATTAAGTGAAGGAATCGGCATCCTTGAGAATTTGATGGCAGAGACATGAAAGGTGTCTTGGGACTATATCCATCATAATGGGGAAAGCAGCAATAATTAGGGTTAAACTGCAGAAGTGTCAAGGTGGGAGAGAGCTGGAATCAGAGGTGTTAATGAGATGCTGCTGTCGGTAGTTTTATAATGCCTTTGTGGCATGAGATTGAAAATTACTGCGCCTTCTAATAATCAGTGCAGCTCGATTTAAGATGCCCTGTTTAAATAACCATTTTGGAAAGAGTCCCTGTTGTTTTCTGCACTAGACAACTTCAGGATTCCTAGCCTTAGGCATGCTTTTCCTGGTTGCCCAGGCATTTGAGGAAGGACTCACTATTCCTGCCAGGTGTCTCATCTTCCTCCCAGGCTGCTGGGCAGCACACACCGCCCCCCATCAAGTCCAAGAGCAGACTCACCAGGAGCTAAGCAGTGTTTTAGAGAGCTGGGGAAAAAAAATTATCAAAATAGGGCTGAATTATCATCAGAAACAAATCCATGTATTTTCCCAGTTATCAACAGAGTGATGTTGATTTATACCAGCTGCAGATGTGACCTAGGTCACAACTGTCTGCTTCATCTCCCATGCTGGCTGATGCTTGGAGGCTTTCTGCTGAAGTCTCATGGCCCAGGACCCCTCACTGAGCTGGGTCCCACATGTTCACTGAGGACTGTACATTTTACCCTCACATCCTCAGTGTGCTGAGCCTGTCCCATGGGGTCACAGCACGTCTCCCCCGAGCAGGTCACAACTGACATGCTGGCCTGTAATGGGAAGTGGCACTGTGCATCCGGGAGCAACAAAAGGAAAATGTTGAAAAAGTGACTTTTTTTTCACATTTCCCAGTCTGTGATGTGTAAAGTCAGAATGTGCCAGAACACTGTGTCCAGAAAAGAGCTTCTTCTGCCCTCTTCATGCCAGCTTGCATGAGGGGCCTCAAAAAGGCTTCTAAAGCAAATAAACTGGAGGCAGAGGACTTCCTCATTCTTAATCTTACAGTTTTGAAGTAAAAACACAGGAGAAGCAAAGGGTGTTCTTTCTCTCATCTACCCCTTAACCACAGCCAGATCCATTTATAGTCTTGTGCAGCTCTTTCAGTCTGGTTGAAATCAGTGGATTTTCAGACACAGGGTATTTCCCTTCCCTGCAGCATTGCTGTAGGAGTCTGTCCCTGCTTGTTACTGGAGAAATTTTATAGCCCTGCAAGTTGAGTCAACAGTCTTTACCCATGTGTGGAAAAAAACACCCTTGTTTTTTAGCCTTGGGATCCTCATCTCTCAGCCCTGGGTAATTTGGATTAGCTGTTACTCATGCAAACAGTGCCACTTTAGTTTAGTCTGATCTCATTTCCACCCAGAAAAGAGTTTGAGGGCCTCAGAAGTGTGCTAGAGCCTTCTACTTCCAACTAGCTCCTTCTATTGCTTCTCTGTAGAGTCAAACATCTCCTTTAAAATCAGAGCAACTGCAAAAGCAGAGTCCCAGTGTTCACGTGAGCTACAGCTACTATGGCAAAAGCCTTCCAGAAATACCCTTTCAGATGCTGAGCAGAAGTAAAACTATCAAGATCACCTCTGTTTTGATCTTGGCATGTGCTGCACATTCCTCCTTTCCCTAAACTCCGGCAAGGGCATCAGCATCCCTTTAGAGGTGTGCTGCTTGCTTGGAACAGTAAGTAGCTCTTCCAAAACCTGGTTGTGGGCTTGTCCCTGCTGGAGTGGAGTGAATTGTGTTAAGGAAAACTTATTTTATCTCTTAAGCCTTGTCTGGGTGCACTTCAGGCAAGAGCACTCGGTGGCTCAAGGACCTCAGCTGGCTCCTGGTCCCAGCACAGGTTGGGACTGAAGTCACTGGGAGAGAGCTGGCACATTAATTAATAAGGCAAGAATATGGTGGGTTTTTAAGGAGTAGAGTGCTTTCTCTGCTTTCAGAAAACTTTCAACCAAGGTAAGACACCTTCCTAGAAAACAAGCTGCAGTTTCAAAATTATGTAGGAATCCCTGGGGGAGTTTTTCTGCCCTGCACCATGCAGAAGATCAGATGGGATTATTACAGTGTTCCTGCTGGCCTCAACATCTGTGAAAGTTTGCTGCAGTTCCTTTGAATAGTTACACTGCTTAGTAGGAGGTGACTTATTATTTTTTTCCTGTTGGTCTGTTATCAGAGGAGATCACACTAATTGTGTATCTATCTAGAATTACAGTTATGAATCTTGTCTAATAAGGCAGTAATTCATATCTTGAGTGATTTATGGCCTGAGCCTGAAAGCCCTCTGAATCCCTTGGCTCCACTGGGATTTCCTAAGGCAAGGTCATTGCAGAATTGTGCTTCCTTTTGCTGCTGATACCCTGATGGTGTGGAACCAGCACCTTCACTGCACCACTGCTTTGTTAGCATTTATACAATACTTCATAAGAGGAATAAATGCAATTTGTATACTATTTTCTTATTCACCTTATTTAACAGCTCCCAAAGTCCTCTCCTTCCTTCCTCTACTGGGGTACCTCGGTGACTTGGGAGGAGTTTTAGGAGGCAATTCTTCACTCTGGAACTTCTGTGGTTAAAATTCATTTAGCTCCAGCAAAGGAAAGTAATGAGCGTTTATAGTCCCTGTGAAGTAGTTTTAACCTAGGACTCAAAAGACAAAGACTGCTGTTGAATAACAATGTTTATTTATCATTTTAGCATTTAAATCTTTCTCTATTTGGATGTGTCTTTCCTTTTGAACTGGAAGCATAAGTTTCTCTGTTTGCCTGCAAAACTCTTTTTTTTTTCATCTCACACTGAATCCCCAGAAAATCCTTAAATATTCTTGTAAATCTCAAAGATACTAAGGAGTTAGCCCCCCTTCCTCCCCATTTAGACCTTTGAAGGCTGGTGTGACTGGAATGATTTTGGAGTTATAGTTCAGAGTCGGAATAAAAAATGAAGGGAAGCATTTTGCAATACCGTAGCCTGTACAATAACTAATTACTTATAGATTTTAGGTCACATTTGAAAAAGACAAATACTGAAATAAATGGATAATCACTTGGAGCTACCATTAACAGTTTGTTTAAGCACTTTGGGTTAAAATCAGCTTGGTGTCACAGCAGAGCAGCTGCCTGCATCAGTGCATGATCCAGCTTTGTGCCAGCATCTGTGAGACCCAAACTGGCTCCTTTGCAGGGTCAGAAATATTTTCAGTTTGGGCTTGTGTACTGCACTAGGTGTTTGGTTGGGCCTTTGCTGGACCATGCTGGTGGGAAGAGTTAACCAAGCAAAACCTGACCTGCTCTGACACCAAGTGAGACAGAAAAAAGTCTTAGGGTTTGAGACCAGATGCTGCCCTCCACTGTGATGTTTAACAGAAAAAATGACGAAATGTGCTGGCAGATTTGTGGAGATGTGATCTAAAACATCAGAAGACTTCAGAAGAGAGGGATGAAAATACAATTATTGACCTATATATGATGTGATGAATTTAAGCTTTAGATGTAGCCTGCATGTGTATTAAAGTTGTTACCTGTCATATGAATGTAATGCAGAAAATTAATTCCTTTATTGAATATTTTAATATGATGTCTTAAATGCATTAATTGCGTTTTTTGCCTTTGCAGCTGGAATCATCTATAATTTTTCTAATGGGGTATGTTATAATGCATTCAGCATAACCTCAGGCTTTGGAACCCTGGAGAACTGGCTTTTAGCCGGTAAATACTTTGCTCTTCAGCTTCTCTCCCTTCCCATGGGGCTTGAGATAGGAAACCTCCCTTCAGTTGCTTCCCTGTGAATTTTGGAAAATCCTTCTAGCCACACACATATCCCACAATGTCTGGCTGTTCCCCATTCCTTCAGAGATGACAGACGGCTCAGTTTTCTCCCCAAAAGGAGAAAGCTCTCCTTGGCACCAGATAGCCTCTATGAAATGTTCAAGTCCTTGGAAAGGAAGTGTCAGTTACATTGGAAATGCTGTTTTAGGGCTCCAGAAAAGATTTGTGTCCTCAAGGGTCTTTGCTAACTTGCCTCATAAATACATGTGAGCCAGCAGGATGGGACAAAACTACCCAAAAGACCCCAGTTCATCCCAAATCTCTTCAGATCACGAGGAATGGTCAGGGGTAGGGATGGGAGCATCTGGAAATAATGTAATTCCTAAGGGAAAGTGTTCCATTTTAATTAATTGTATCCCTTTTATCCACAACAGTATAATTGCATTTTGCTTAACTAAGTCATTTTAATTGGTGCTGGGCATGAATGATAAGCAAGGCTGTCCCACTCCTTGTTAGCTGTCCCAGGCAGCTCTTTCAGGGCACTGCAGGATGGTTGGGAGGCTTTGAAGCTGAGCTGGAAATAGCTGGAGCTGGGTATTTGGGAGGGAGGGAGTGTGGCCCTGAGAACCAACCTACAAATCTCAGGGCTACTCCTTTCTGTAGATGCAAAAGGATTTTTTGTTGCTCACCAGCCATCCCATGGTGACTTGTGTCACTCTTCCTGCCCCAGTGGAACTTCTCTTAGACTGGAGAAGTGAACATGTGGGGCATGAGTGCCCTCCAAATCTGCTGCATAGGAAACCCAGTGTGAGCTTCAGGCTCCAAATGCCATTGCTGGGACTTGTGTCCTGCCCCCCCAGGGGTGAGGCTGGACATGAGCTGTGCAGCTCTCCCTCCTCTGTCCCTCCAAGGTAACACTTCTGACATGCTGGCAAAATCTGAGAGGTTGCCTTAAAAATTGTGTTTCTAGCTATTAAAGAGTGGGGAGCAAGACCTGTACAAGTGTCACAGCTGCCTGACAGTCTCTCACAAACCATTAGGCACAAGAGGCTGCATCACAAAGACCTAAAACCACACACTCTTATTTCACAAAGTCTCTTTCTTGGTTGACTGGGTGACCCCTGCTGCAGTTACTGAGGACTGAAGCCACCACAGCCTGCTGCATTCCCTCAAACCAAGCACCCCACTCTCAGGTTTTGGTCTCACCATATGTGCTATCAGCTGTTCAACAGGGTAAAACATGTTTTTATGATGTCCATAGATGGGACATCATGGGCACCCTCTGGATGTATCACCAGGTCTTCATGGGCATCACTGCCCTTCCACTCCTGGGATCATAGAATCATGGAATGATTTGAGTTGGAAAGGACCTTAAAGGTCATCTAGTTTCCACCCCCTGGGCAGGGACAATTTTTACTAGATCAGGTTGTTCAAAGCCCCATCCAACATGGCCTTGAACACTTTTAAGGATGGAGCATCCACAGCTGCTCTGGGCAATCTGTGCCAGTGCCTCACTACTCTCACAGCAAAGAATTTCTCCCTGATTATAATCTAAACCCACTCTCTAGTTTAGTTTAAAGCTATTCTTGTCCTATCCCTACATGCCCTTGACAAAAATCCCTCTCCAGCTCTCTTGCAGGTATTTGGAAGGTGCTCTAAGAGCTCTCTCTTCTCCAGACTGAACAGCCCCGACTCTCTCAGCCTGTCTTCCTACGAGAGGTGCTCCAGCCCTCTGAGCATCTTTGCAGCCCTCTCCGGGCGGGTCTCACGGGAGCGGAGCAGGGAGGGATGCGCAGGATCCTCGGCTCTCGGTGGGAGAAGGCAGCGGGAACGAGGGGCAGGGACAGGGACAGGGGCAGGGACAGGGACAAGGGCAGGGACAGGGACAAGGGCAGGGGATGATGCCCGGCTCTCTCGCAGCGGCTCCGCGGAGCGGCAGCGGCCCTTGAGCTCCCCTTAGTGCCCGCAAAGGAGCATTTGAGACGGGCGGGCTCGGCGGTGGATGGGAGCGATGCCGCGGGGATGGAGGCTGATGGGTCCAGGCGCGCCTCATCCCGCTGGTCCCACCGCGCCCGTGGCATCCCACCGGGATGTGTCCAGCGCTTGTCCTTGCACGGAGACATTTATTTATTGAACGTAAATTGCATCAACCGCATGGCAGGGAGGAAAGACCAATTCAATATTTTCTCCCTAATATCTACAGGTGTGCGTGTATAATTTTATTTTTTGTCTATTCGAGCATTTATTTATTTATTTATTTATTTATTTTTAACACCAATCGATAGCTTATTCATGCTTTGCTATATTTTTTTATTTGTCATCATTTTGCTATACTGGAGCATCCAATTTCTGAAGGCATGAAAAGCTTGGCTTTATACACCAGGTAAGTAAGGGGTATTGCTCCAGCTTAGGAAATGCTGATAGAAGGCAAGGGACTTAGCTAAGGTCAAAAACAAGTGCTGTGCTGAACCAGGGTAGTATGGCACCTAGATCCCAGGCACTTATTTTTGACTTTAATGTGTGATCAGCATTACTACTGAAGAATATTTACTTGCATGCCAGAGAGATCATGTGATGATTTCTGAGCATCTGCTCTCTTGGGTGTATGCATTTCCCTGTGAGTTTTAAGCTCAGGTTCCCAACTGTATCATGATGAAGATGACTAGCCAGCTCAGCCGCAGTAAGTGCAGGTTTCTGCACACTGATCCTATTCTCTTACTGCACTAAGCTGACGTGGACCATCCCCTCCCCTGTGGACTTAGAGGTCACACACGTGTGAGCTCCTGCAGAGGAGCTAATGTCAGGTAGCTGAAAAAGCTGTGAACTGGCTCACATGCCTGAGCTCCAATTGTTTTGTGACAGCTGGGATGTTTCAGGTTACCTGTAGGTCTTGCAACTGTTATTGATTTGTGGAAAATTCAACTTTCTTTGTCAATATTTCTATGACCTGGTAAAGACGCACAAAAGCACAGCCTGACGAAATTGGGTTTGCATCATGAAGAAGAGCTCCATGGAGAGCAGAGGCAGCAGCAGCCCCCAGGACAGACTCATTGTCCCATCAAGCACACTCCACCCCAGCATCCTCGCTGTGGTTGCAGTTATGTGAGCCCCAGTCGCGCTTGCTACAGTCTGTAATTGTAATTTCACTCCCCTGGCAATTTACGTCATCAAGCCAAATTTGTCCAGTACCTTTGGAAAATCAAACAAAAAAACAAACAAACAAAAACCTGTTGGATGGGAGAAAGAGGAATATGCTTTTCTTTTCTAAAGGGAGCCATGTGGATAGTGGGTGTGTGTTGGGTTGTGTGTTGGCTTGTTAGAAATCAAGTGTTTGGGCACAGTTCAAGCAGCAGATGACGCGGAGCTGCCTCATCCCAAGAGGAACGAGCTGCCCTGTTGAGGAGATCACTGACTGCTCGTGTGGATGACCTTGCTGTGGTGCTTTCTGGGTGTGTGTGACCCCCCTGCCAGGCCTGGAGAGGTGTAAGCTGCGCACTCACCTGCCGTGGCCGTGAAGGAAGAGACGGCGCGGTTGAATCCCAGCATTCGGCAGACCACGGTGGCCTCCCGCGTGGTCCAGCCATCGTCACATATTGTCCCCCAGACCCCTTGGTGGAAGATTTCCACTCGGCCCCTCCTGTCTCCTCCCACGATTCGTACAAAGTTACCAAGGCCATCTGACAGTTCAGAGGAGAAGAAAATGACACTATGGGTCATACAAGCATAGGGAAAAAGACATTGACAGAAGCAGTGACCACCCAAAGCAGAGGGATGCTCCCATCTCCAGGGTGGGACCAGAGGTCACTGGTAGCTCAAATCCAAACAAGCCCCACCCCCTGCATTTGGAGACACCAGGCTTCAGCTTGGAGCACAGACTCCTGTTAGCTGTGCTGTGTGTTAACCAGTGTGAGCAGAGGGATATTTTGGTCCTGATGTCAGGTAGCTCTGATTCCAGAAGGCAAGTGAGAGAAGAAGTAAAAGTCCAGTACCTTTTCCTTTTTCACCTTTGCTCCCTTTCTCTCCTTTGGAACCTGTTCCGAATTAGAAAAGCAAACATTTGACAGTCGTTTGTGGAATAATCTGGTTATTATCTAGTTCTGAATATTTGTGTGATTAGAGATGTGCAGACTTCTCCCCTTGTAGAAAATTAACACCCTGAAGTGACTAAAGGCATGTAATAGAAACATGGCAGGAAAAGTAGGATAATATACAGCAAAATATTCCCAATGTGTGACCCAAGAAAAGGGCCTCTTTCAAAATCCCATATATTCATTCACTTGAGGGAAATGTAGCTCATTCCCACTGTTACCTGTAAAATGATGTCTCTGATAGACTTCAGGATCTCCAGAAGCAGACATGGTATCTCCAAAGTACTTGCAGAAGACCTACATCCTGGGATTTGATCTCCCAGGAGAGCACAAAAGTGCTCTCAACAGTCCTCCACATTTCTGGGGAGCATCTTGGTCTTGAGGGTAGGGGTGTCCGAAAAAACCCAATGAGCTCTTTTCCCCAGAGCTACCTCCAGAAAGCACTAATTGCTCTCTCCTTGTAGGGACCAGGAGATGAGATGCACCCAGAGGACAGTCTTTGGCCTGGAGCCAGCCCAGTTACACTTTTTCCATCTTCCAGATGCAAAGCTCCAGAAGAGGAGTGCATGGAGGAGGAGCCCCACACAGAATCTAGTTTATTTTATTTCTGAGGATTCTTGTACTATTCTGTGTGAACAATTAAAATAAAAAAGCATCTGGGGCACTGTTTTCTTCCCATGGGCTTTTGAAGCATCTGGGGTTTTTTTGAGGGCTTTTTTTTTTTTTTTTACTACAGGTCTTATGTATTTTTAAAAACTCTGTGGTTGGAAGGGATGGGGGTTAAGGATGGAGAGTAGCTATAGTGTTGACCCTTTTGAACAACGTTTGTGTCCTGCAGTTAAATAGCCTCACTGTTAGGTGTTTCCCATAGCTTCACTATTCCATGTTCCTGAGCACTGTGTGTACATGGGATTTATCCCAGGCATCTCTGATGTCTCTGAACAAAGCAATGAGGAACATGGGTTGTTCCGGTTTTCTGTGAAATCAGGGATTTGAGAAAATCTAATGCCTCTGTGTACTTGCATGTCTTTTAGCACACCTCCCAGGGTGTACAATTGACACCCTGCACATTCCTCTGCTGGAGAGGCTGATCTGTGTGTTGAGTTCCTGCAAACCAGCTCTGAAAACATACCCCAGAGCAACTTATGTTGGTCTGTGATCAACAGTCCCAAATCCAAATGTGCCATCAGCTCCACAGACCCTGTGGCAGAGCCTTACCAGAAAATCCAGTGTCTCCCTTGGCTCCTTTTAGTCCTGGCTCTCCCTTCAGACCCCGAGAGCCATAGTCCCCCTTGGCTCCTTTCTGACCAGCTGAGCCTGGGCTGCCTGGGTGGAAAGCAAAAAAGTCATTGCCTTTGTCCCTTCCCAGGGAAAGGACATGACAAACATTTCACATCGATGCAGAACGCTCGAGTGTAGCACCTAAAGTTCTTTGCATCATCAGAATAAATTATCCTATAAGAGTTTACCTGGTAGGCCCTGGTCTCCCTTCGCTCCTGTTTGCCCTGGAGGTCCTAAGATCATAAAAACAAACAAACAAACAAACAAGCAAACAAACAAACAAACAAACATGTATTATGAGACTGATGTTTATATATTTATAAAAGCTTTACAAATTAGTATTTATAATTGATTTTAACTCATCTAGTTTTGGTGTACACTATAAGCATCTATTTCTGAATCAGGTATCTTATTTCACATCATACTCAGTGCAGATCATGTCAAAAAAGAAAATACTGGCAGTGGAGAAACATCTCCTGAAATTAATCTTAAACTGCTTCTTTGTTTGCTCATTTTCATTTTATACAAAAATTCAGGCACCTTCACCCCCTCAGGCATATTACAGATAGCAGAAACAACCCTATAGTGAGAAGAGTCCCAGGAGTGCCATGGCATCCTGGCATGCATTGGGGGTCCAAGAAGAAGACTCAAGAGATCTCCTCTGGGTGGTGTAGTTCCCTTTCTGGTGTCTGCATGATGTGTGTTGTTGACCCAAAACCTGTTTTATTCTCCTTTACCTGCTATTCCTCGTTCTCCCTGTTCACCTTTGAGTCCAGCAATGCCCTGTGCTCCTAAAATCAAAAAAAAAAATCAGTAAGGGTGAAGCCATCACACAAAGTGAGGCCAGAGTAGGAGGTCAGTGAGTTATAGGTTTGAGCAGGGCTGTACCTGGGCTACCTTGGGGGCCCTGCTCCCCCTTCTCCCCTTTCTGACCAGGTCTGCCATCAAGGCCAGGACTTCCAGCAGGTCCACGTTGTCCAGTTGCACCTTGAGGTTGAGTGAAAGCAGCACAAATGAAGTGTAACACAACACATGAAGGAGATAAAATGACAGACAGCTCTATCACCAGCTCTTGCACACTGTGTTGAGCCTATAAAGGCAAAACAAACACTGGCTGTCTCCAAATTGCAATCCTGGCAGTGCCAATCTTAGCAATGCAGTGAGGGATGATCTGGAGTGAAAGGCTGCATGGAACCAGGTCCTGGCTGGCTGCCAGCCTTGAAATGCACAAGTTCTTTCCTAAAAGAGCAGCCAATTTCTGCCCTTGTGTGTGCACACACCTCAGGAAGGGGGGCACAGCCCTTCTTTCCCTCTCAGGCTCCTGCACTGAGTGGGGCGCAGAAGAGACAGCCAAGGCTGCTGGATGAGTTTGGATGACATTGAAATGTTGGCATGGTTTCTTCACCTAATCATCATCTTCTCTTACCCAGGCTGGGATCTAGACCAGCTGCAGTTTTCCTTGTCATGAAATACCATATAAAAGAGATCAGATCAGATCAGATCAGTCTTATATCTCCAGAAGAAGCTGCACCTTCTGTACTGCTTACCTGCCTCTCCTTTTGGCCCAGGAGGTCCAGGCTTCCCCGGGCTGCCTGGAATGACACGTTGGCATCAGTGCACAGGAGCTCAGCCAGCCCCTCAGCTGGGGCAGCCCTGCCCCCTGGTCACTCACCTTCAGAACCTGGCACTCCTGGGAACCCTTGCACTCCCTCAGGACCCACGGCTCCCTGGGGCCCAGGGTCTCCCTTCCTGCCCATGTCACCTTTCTGTCCTTGGGGACCTATCAAACAGCACAGCACACATGTGTAAATTTAAAAAAAAATCAGATTTGTTGTCTCTGCAACCTGTGGAGTGCCTGTCTGGGCAGACCAGTACAAGGTTTGGCTCTCTTCCAGAGAGTTCTCTCATCTCCCCTTAACCTTCTCTTCTCTGAACGGATGATCAGCATGCTCCAAAAGAGCTGAATTACTTGAAAGTGCCTCTTTTGAAGACTTCTTCATCTTTCTGCTCTAGAATTATCCCAAAGTCCTTGCTTTTTGGTATTCCTCCTACAATAACTCTTCTCTTCTGGAGCATCTTGTGCTAATGAGAGAACTGGGGCATTCAGGATCTGATGGAAGATCTGAGGAAGCTCTTATCAAACCTGTCCAGCTGTCCTCCCTGCTCTGCACCACACGTCACCTGCTTTCTTTTCCCCTCCTGCTTTTAGCCCATGTGAGACCATTGAGCAACAGCAATCCATAATGCGTGTTACATGGGAGAAACATTGCATAGCTCTTCTACTCCAGGTGTATAAAGCCAGGCTTATGTAAGATATAAAGCTCTCAGAAAGAGGTTCCACTAAAATGAGGACTACTATCCACATGCTTGTGCATATAAATTATATTGTATTATTTTATACCACGGAAATCCTACTGCAAACATCACTGCTCTAATCTAGGGTAGGCTGATAATTGAATATCTGTGGCTTTCATTAGACAAAGGTCACTCTGTAAAGAGACTTCCATGGTGCACAGTCAATATTTTGCATGGTCCCTTCCCCCAGCCCTCCTTTGGGAAATTTGCTGAAGCATGACATGAAATTAAACCCCTTCACATCAGGTCAAGTGTCCTGTTTATCCAGCTCCCTCACTGACTGGCAAACCATGCTCAGGGCTGCTCAGATTTTTGTGAGTACTCTCCATATGACCTATGGAGACTTCTGGTGTTTTATGTAGAACGAATTTAAAAAGAAATATGTGTGAGAACATTAAAAATGTTGAGGTAGTGAAGAAGTCTTACCTGGAAGCCCAATCTCTCCTTTTTCTCCTCTTACTCCTGGAACACCACTTGGGCCAGAAGGACCAGGAGATCCTTTGCTCCCCTTCTCACCCTTGGGTCCATGTACACCTGCAAGGACAACAGCATTTTTCTAATGCTTCATGAGGTGCCATGTGTAGCCAGTGCCAGCAGCAGGACACCCACCACAGCTGTGAACATGACCCAAACTCCACTCTCTGTGCACTTGGGAGTGTTGCTGGTGACAGTGGGATCTTGGCCCACTGTGACTGTTGCACACTGACATAAAATAAGATTTTTTCCAGCTAAGTTTTGCTTTTGCTCACATTAGCTTTACATAGGCTTATTTCCTTCAACTCCAATGACATTCTTATTCACTTACACCTCGGCTGAGGACAAGATTGCTCATAAAATCATCCATAAAGCCACTTTATGTTCAACCACAGAAATAATTCAGGTGTCAGAAAAGCCTTACCTTGGTCTCCCTTTGTCCCTGGTGGTCCCCGTAACCCTGGGATGTAAAATACATATATCAGCTGACACACATCATCTAGTCACAGTAATGGCTAAGAAGAAGAGACACATTTTTTAATCATCCTTTGCTCATACAATTTCTGTCACCAGTGAGGCCAATCTTCAGCTGGCAGGGACCAGCACAACCACTTGAGTGAAGTCCTTGGAGCTCAGATGAGTGCTCAGCTGGGCAGGGGCCAGCTTGTCTTCCTGCCAAGCCCAGCTCATGGGGACCATTGGGGAGATCTTTCGTGAAAACTCACTGAATGATTGGGCTCTGATGTGTAATAACACTGCTTGGCAGGAGGTGCTGTTTCAATGTTGTAAGTGCAGCCAGGAAGATATGAAAACACAATTTTTAATTTTTCTTTCCCTTCAGAAAATCTCATCAGTGTAGCCAAGAAGTAGGGATGGATGAGTTACAGACCTGACCTAACAAGGATTGCATCTTAGATCATCATCACAGGATCATAGAAACTGTTGCCTGGTCCAACTTCTGCTCAAAGTGGAGCCAATGTTAGATCAGGACTTGCTGCATCCTCACAGTCTGGAGATGTTCACCTCCTATGGCAGGTGTAGTTCTACCCAAAGCCCCAGGCACCCAGGGCAGCAGCCTGTGCATGGCTGTGGAGGGCAGAACTTGCACCCAACTCATTCCTGAGTCTGTGCCAATGTTTTCCCTAGGGACAGGGTGGGCATTGACCTCTGCTCTGTGGGAGCACTCGGGCTAGCCAAGGCTCCTTGAGGATCAGTGGAAAGGTACAGCAGCTCTCCTCATGACCAGGGTGTTGGGTGTCTGCACACTGGGTAGGGTATGGGTCTGGAGACTGAAATCCCAAATCCTCACTTGAGGTCTCTTAGATGAAATAAGAGGAAAAGAGAGGTTGTGGCTCATTTACCAACATACCTGGTGGACCAGGATCTCCTTTGCTTCCAGGAGGTCCTGAAATAAATATTTAATGGATATTTTTCAGTAGTCAGCAGTCAGTGAGGAACACAGCAGTATGAGATTGACAGGCTTGAGGTGTGGGCTGGAGACCACCCTTTTGGAGGGCACCTAGTGTCCAAATCTGCAAGTCACAGGAGGGAGGAGGAGCCCAGAGCTGCATGTGCAGCAGCCAGGGGATCTGGGGGTTTGCACAGAGCAGTGCTACAGCTCCTGTAGGTTCTCCCTGGTCTGGAGTTGACTCCAGTCCTGGGCATGGGGGGGCATCACTAACTGACAGGAAGATTAAATCTTGCCCCAGTTATTGGATCATCTAAACTGGGTTTTCAGCCCCGCTAGTGATGCAAAGGAACCAGATCTCCCCACTGCAGAGCCAGCATGGAGAGCCATACCTGCAGCCAGGGTGATGTTGTTCATTCTCATCATGAGGTTTGCATTGTTGCTTTTAATTATGGTGATTTCCTCTTCTAAACTTCTCCTCCAGTTTTCTTCATGTCTCATGAGAAAGCTCTTCTGAGCAGAGCTTCTCGACAAGGCCAGATTGTTGGCAAAGGAGCTCTGCAGAATCTCTTCTGTATAGGAGGCATTTTGCTCTTGAAGTTTCAATATCTCTCTCTGCATCTTAAATACTGAGGAAACAAAAAGCCCATGCAATGAATATTCACTGCCCAGTCTGGCTGGGAAATGCTGTTTGGCAGAGCAGCTCCTCAGCACCTGGGGGGGACACCGGGGGATAAAGATCACCCCTGTTTGACCCGGGGAGGGGTTTCCGTGTGCCAGTCCTTGCCGCAGCCAGGAGGGCAGCTGGGAGTGCTTTTTTGCAAATGCAAAGCACACACACACACACACACACACAGACACACATGGTGGGGGAATTGCTCCCTGCAGCGCTGCTCTGCCTGGCGGTGTGTGGAGCAGCCTCAGAGGTTCCAGGACTGTGTGCTCATTCCCTCTTACCCGTGTCCCCAGGAGAACCCAGGTAAGCTCTGTGTTGGTGCCCAGCCCTGGCGAGGCTGTTGTTACCTTTGTACATCAGCAGCCCCTGGCCGGCCGTCAGCAGCAGCAGGTAGGTGCTGAGAGCTGTCCCAACACAGCATGTGGACGCCTTCTTCTGGCTCCGAGGCTCTGAAAACCGAGAGGTGAGGGGTGGACACTCTCCCACATCTCTCCCCTTCAGGCTTTGCCCTTTGAGGCTTGGCCATGCTGCTTTCCAGCAGTGTGGAGCAGTGAGGTCCCTCTGTGAGAGTGCGAGCATCCTGCCAGCGAGCATCCTGCCTTCCTCTGCTCCAGGATCTGCTTGGCCATCTTTCCCTCAGCTAATTTATCCAGCTCCGTTCCATCCAGACTTAGCCCAGCCTATAACAGTGTGAGTGTGGTGGTTTTCCCCTTTCTGGATCAATTAACTCCCTGTTTCCATCACTTTTAGGCTGCCATTCAGTGTGTTGCTCAAAACAATTCCCTCTCCATCCAGAGCACTGCACACATGTGATTCCAACAGCGATGCATGTATGCATCAAAATAAATGAAAAATAAATCATAAACTGAACTGCAGGACAAATTGAAGCAAGTCATAAGATGTAAAACCAATCATTACCAGCAAATGTAAAAGAAATAAATGGCTTTGTTGAATTTTGGCCTTCAGGGAGAAAAAAAGTATTTTAGAAGTATTGGTAATTATGTCAGACACTCAGTAAGTTACTCTCAACTGAGGTTTTTGCTTTTTTTCAAAGTAATGTAATCAGGACTTTAAAGTCTTAATTTTAAAGAAAGTACAGTATTTTAATTGGTTTTACAATAGAATGGCTTAGTCAGCAATGAAGTTTTTACATTCAGCTAAAAATTCATAAACTTACATTTTTTTTATTGAGTCTGCTGATTTTAGTATCTTAACTATTATGCATGAAGGTCTTACTCAAGAAAATTAGACATTTTCTAAGACAGGAAAATAACTAATTTTTTTCTGATGCTCAGCATCAGCTTTTGACAAGAAAGGGTAGTTTGACATACTTCTACTTTTAAATAACAGTTAATTTACTAGCAAAATCACTGCAAAAAGCATTTAATATGCAATATTTCATTTTTATGTGTTGTTTTAGACTGGATAAAATCAATATAAATCAATTTAATAAAGAAAACCTTACCACTTATCTGAAAGGTTGTGATAGCAGGTGAGGCAAACCCAATCTTTTCTGAAACACTGAAAGAGTTCATATCACTCGAATTTCCATCTTCACCATACTTGTCTTTAAGTTTCATGACAAATTTCTTGTGGCTAACCTAAAGCTTTGTCAGATTATAAAGACAATAAAGAACTTCCTCTCTGCCTCCTGATTTGATATGCTTTCTGATATGCATTTCCTATCTGCTCAGCTTTTATAGACTACTGAGAACTCTGATGTGGTAATTTGAACAGTTCCTCAAAAAATCCCGCAGCTAAGATGTTGACCTGCTCTCATGTTGGAGTCCAGAGAGCCTTGGGCAAGATCCTGAAGATCTTCAGCCTGGAGTTATTCAGCATCTCTGCATTGTGGTGGAGTTAGGTGTGAGATGGACATTTTGTTTCTAACACAAGTAAACATCCTCAGGTGGCCAAGAGGATTCCATGTTCAATGTTAGCTTGGCAATCCCTCTCCTGGGAGGGAGGCTGATGACTTTGTCCTAGTGAAGCACGCAGTAATGTGCACCAAGGTGACACCTCAGTGACTCTGTGTGACACCTCAGTGACTGTGTGTGACTCAAGTGCAAGGAGGCAAAGAATCGGGAGGAGTTGTAAAGACAAGTGAATGATGGTGGCATGGGGGAGCTGAAACCCAAATGGGTTTGGGATGATATGGAGAAGAGACACTTGTAGCTTTCTTGACAAGGTCTCTCCAGCCCCCGCTTCCTCCCTGATGAGTTTTTCACACCCATGGACACAATTCCTACTTCTTCACCATTTCTTTGCCCTCATTCTGCCAATCCCCCTCCTGTAGGGACCTTACTATGGCATTTATGTTTTGACATCTCCATTTGTGTTTGGTTTGATTTTGATTTTGCAAAGCAGAGTGACTCACCCAAACCTGCAGGCAGGAGCCGTCGGTAGGAGCTGGGCAGAGCCCTCCTCATCCACGCTGCCACCAACACATCCTGCCCTCTCCGAGGTGCAAGGTTGTCACTGTCACACAGTGTGGTGCTGGCCTGCAGGTCTGTGTTCATCCCTGGGGCTGCTGGGTCTCTGCTCATCCCTGGGGCTGCTGGCTCCTCTCTGCTTTGCTTGGCCATGGAATGAAGTGTGGCAAATCTTCAGGTAGGGGTGAGCTGGAGACCCAGAGCGAAGCCCTCTGTTCTGCACCTGATGTACAAATTTCTGAAAGGTTTAAACCACAAATGTGGGGGATTTTTGAATCCACTGCTGTGTTCTCCTTTCAAATGTGCTTGTGCAGCTGTGACCTGGTTTGTCCCCAGTAGGAAGGAAGAGGAATCCTCCATTTTTAAACATTCTGCTAGGAATGTGTAGGAATTGGGATAATTTGCTTGCTTGTGAAGGTCTCAGATATCCCTGTGAATCAGGGAGGCTTGAGAGGTTACCATCGATCAGCTGAGCCACAGTAAATGTCTGTGCATCCTCTCCCATCATGGCATCACCTCCTTACAGGAGTAAGGGCTCATATCCAGCCTATTTCTGATGGTTCTGGTGGTTCAGCTGACCACTCAGCACAAGCCTGGAGCCGTCAATTCTTGCTGGGTGAGAGCTGGGAATGACTGCACTTGTGCTGCCAAGTGGATGTTTATAGGGATGGATGTGATTCAGGTGCATGCAGGGAGCAGATTTACAGCAGAGAGGCTTTTAATAATGCTTCTAGTCAAATCCATTTTATTCCAAAGTATTAAAAATAAGTGGCAGACATAGTTCTAAAAAGCCTGCCTAAAGACAAAAGTTGCAATGAGGTCTTTGTGCCCTCCTTCCCTGAGAGAGAAACTAAGGGACAGTTTTCACATGATTCATGGTCATACTGTGACCATGCCACTCTCAGGGGCCCCGTTGGCATGGGTGTAAAAACAGGGGTTGACTCCATTGATTCTGACAGCCCTGAGTTGCAGTGCTTCAGGCTTTGAAGTCCAATTCTCCACTTCTGGGAGGAAAGCCATGATCCCTCTGACTGCAGTCGCCTACCCAGCCATTCAAACCTTTATTTCTATTCGATGCAGCCCCATGCAGCTCTGCCAGCTGCCACATTCTCATTGCTCAGGTGAGCATCTAGGTGCCTGGGGGGTTGTGGTGCACTTCTATCTGGATGTGCCTCTGCAAACAGGCAGCAGATTTCCCTGTGCATGTGGTGCTGAGGGTCTGGGCCACACCCTGGTGCCAGAAACCATGTCCCAACATGCTGCCTCAGCCTCTGTGTGTGCTGCTGTCCTGCTTTCTGCTGTTTTTCATTTCTCACTATACTGTCACTGACTGCAGCAATAGGTCGACTCTGATTTTGCAATCAGGGAAGAAAAAAAGAAAAGAAACTGCTGATTCAGTGCAGTCTCCCTAGGTTGATGTTTTGCTGAAGCAATGGGGTTATTTATAGAACAACAGATTCCAGCACATTATGGGACATGTACACTGGGCCATCAGTCTTATCCTTCAAGATATTATTCCTGTAGAAAGCCCTGGTCCCTGTCCTCCTGCTGCTCATCCTGACATGTTCTGTTGACACTCAAGGAAGAGCCTGTAGTCCTCCAGCTTATCCCTTTCCTTCCTACATTCATGCGGAAGATATTCCTCATGTTCTCACTCTAAATGTGCACCAAGATGTGAACCAAGTCTTATGAACTGACCACAGCTGCCTCAAAGTCACGGGCCTGGGGGAACTGCTGGTAGTGAAAAAAAGGAAGTGGCCTGGAAGTGGCTGGTGGAGCAAAAAGTCCCTGGCCTTACCCACTACCTTTCTCATCTCCTTCCATCACTGTTGTCCACTGCAGGCACTTGCCAGCACTAAGAGCTCATAACAAAGCAAAGGGATGCAACACCAAACTGCAGCCTGGCAATAGCTAAACACATCAACAACCTCCCAGCAGTGATTCTGCCAGGGAGCTCGGGCAGACATCAGCCTCCTCAGGATAGCTATTTGTCCTGAAAGAACTGAAGTTGCAGTTCTTTAAAGACTGTTTTTTTCCCAAGTGAGTAGACATCCTAGCTTAGAGGTGTTCTTCCGTTTATCCACAAGATGGTAACTTTTCCAAACTCGTCTATTTGATTGCAGATTGTCTTACTCATAAATGTGCAGCATTCAGGAGGCTTTCATTCCTCTCCAAGGAAGAGGGAAAAAAGAGTGTGTGGCACAAACAAGCCCTATATTGGGTAGCTGGGGCAGGAACCCCCAGCATTCCTGTTGTTGCCTTCAGGCTGAAGTGAGGGTTGCAGCCAGAAAAGGGGACAGTCTGCCCCTTATCCTGATACCTGCACCCATGTTTCTGAAGATGGGCTTCAAAACATCAAAAAGTAATCCTGCCACAGACCACACTGCTCTCCCACAGAAAAGAACAAGTACCTGTGGTTTGACCTGTGATATATCCCATACCATGTCCACCACAAAGCCAGCAGTGACCACAGCTGTACAATTGCCTCATCATAACCTTACTAGTAGACTAGCTTGGTTCTTTTTTTTTTTCCTTATTTGACCTGATTTTTCAGACTTTTATCTTTTTGCAATGAACAAGTTTAGTGAATTTTGACATACCAGTTCTCGTGGTGGATTTACTCCAGTCATCTGCCAAACAGCCATCCAAATGTCTCAGTCCTCTTTTACAAAGGATGGGGAGAAAATGGAAGGTGAGAAGACTCTTGAGTTGATATAATGACAGTTTAATAGGGAAAGCAAAAGATGCACTTGCAAGCAAAGTAGAAAGAGGAACTCATTCTCCACTTCCCATCAGCAGGCAGATAGGACACTGCTTCCTGGGAATCAGGGCCTCAGCATGTGTGATGGCTGTTTGGGCTGACAAATACACAAACCACAAACATCTCCCCTTCCTCCTTCCTTCCCTGAGGCTCTAATCTCTGAGTTTGACGTCATATGGTGCAGAACATCCCTGGGGTTGGTTTGGGTCGCAACCTTGCCTGTATCCCTTCCCAATCTCTGGGCAACCCCAGCCTGCTCCCAGGCTCAATGCTGTACCAGTTCTGCTCACCAATAGCCAAAACATCTGTGTTGGCAGCACTGGCTTAGCCCCAAATCCAAGGCACACCCCCATCCTGTGTTGGGCTGCTGTGGAGGATGATACCTCCATCCCTGTCTGACACCACACAGCTCTCCGGTGTGACAGTGTTTATGCTAAATGCCTTGTTGTCCCCAAGGAAGGAGCAAGGCTTTGGTGCCCATGGACATCAGGAGGCACTGCTGAATCCAGGGGCAGCCAAGGCAGGTTGTAGGTGATCTGCCCACCAGCAGATCATGGAGGTACCAGATATGGGATCTCCCTTGTGAGTGTCCCATGGACTGCCCAGCTCAGCATCCCCTGAAAAATAGTATATCCAGTTCTAAGTGCAAGAAATGGTGCATTAAATGGAGATTTTCTGCGCAGAAGAGAGACTAGAGCCAACACACAAGTTCTAATGCCAGGGCATTAAAACAAGCCTTGAGTCTGGACCCATATGGAAGCAGAGGCCTTGTTGAGAAGCCCCCCACATCCCTGCATACCCAGACCTGTGCTCGGGGGGTCTGGCTGCTGCAGTAGCACCTGGGTACTTCTGGGACTGTGGAGAAGCACTTGTGCTAAAGCAATAAAACCCCCAGCACTGCCTGGCTGACATTTCTCCTTTCTAGCTTGATGTGTTGCTTGGCTTTGTTCTAGAGATTGAAAACAGATTTTCTTTCTCTTCTATGAGTTATGTTAATTTGTGTTTCATCAGAACTTGCCTCTTCTCCTCCTTTCCATTTTTTTCCCCCCTTTAGGCTGGATCCAGCTGCACCATGAATTCAAGGAACCACCTGCAAAATATTTTAATGACTTCAACCTGCTCTTTGAGGTGAATTAATACCAGGGCAGCATCTGCAGCACAGTGAAATAGTCAGGCTTGGCTAAACAGGCCACCCTCAAAGCCGAAAAATATGTTCTGCAAGGCCAATGTGCCTGACAGGCAAGTTTGTTTTCAAGGTCTTCGTACAACATTTCCTCCTCACCTCGAAGGCAGTTGTCCCTTATTCAGGTAAGAGCTGACCCAAGGACTGGATGAGACAGGCTAAGAAACAGGAGGGATAATGAGGCATCAAAAAGCCAGTCACATGGAGAGCAGGTTAGATCTGTTAATGATCTGCCACAAGCAGCACAAATAAAGCTGAAGAGAGGCATCTCCCAGGGCTTGCTCTGCATTCAGCAGCTCAGTTCTGTAGGGAGAGATCAGCTGCTCCCTAAGGCTCCTCTTTTTTGGAGTGCTTTGGTTCAACACATGCTTTCCACAAGGCCAAAAAGATTTCTCTAAGCACAGCTCACAGTGTAGCCACATTCACACTTCCCTCCATCTCCTGGGCTTTTAAAATTCAAGGATCATTTTTAATTTGCTAAGCAGCTATTTACCATATCAAATGATGCTGCAGGTGCTGTTGTGGTCCTTTCTGCCCCACAACCAACCCAATCAGGCAAGAAGGTCTTTAACTTGCCCTGGTATTTTTTTCCAGGAAAGTCTCTGGGATTATGTGAGGCTCATGGTCATTGTATTTTTAGATATTAAACTAGTCAGGTAGTCAGCACATTGTTCAGAAGGACATTCTTAAAGAGGTTTATTATTGAGTATTGTCCTTGGACTGGGGCACATCCCAATTAATTGCCTGCACATCAATGTGTTACTGTGCATTTATCTCAGGGTAAACATATTAAGGAGCTAATGCTTGGGCTTTCACTAAAGGACACCACGGGATGGTTTGTCTCTGATAAGGTTTCTGGCACAAATTCCCATGTTCTGGATGCTACTGGCAAACACTTCAGCTTGAAAAGCCATTAACCTGTAACCACCCCATGCCCCTTATTCAATGAATGTGGAGAGCAAACATGTGTGTGAGCAGCTTTATACACAGACTTGAAACCATCCCTGACAGCAGTCCATACAGAATTAACTCAAAGCAACTGTCCTGTAAAACATGTGTGCAGTGCTAGGCATTAAAGCTCAGACCCTGAAAATGCTGAAGCCTTCCCTGCCTCTCAGTTTTCTACTGTCCCTAGAGAGCAACAGCCAGCCCTGCTGCTCAAATCATCTCTGTAATTGCTGTGGTGACACTGGGTGCTTCAGAGACCCGAAGTCATGACTTTTTCCCTTGACTTTCCTTCCTTCATCTCCTGCCCTCTGTTCTGACGTGCCTTTGCTGTCCTCTCGTACATCTTCCCTGGGTGCTGACACGACAGCGCAGCTCCTGTGTGCGCGGAGCAGCGCTGCACAAAACCTCCATTCCCTTTCGGGGACTCTCCTCCCTGCCTGGGACAGCCACGTGTGCCTGAGCTTGCTCAATCTCCTGCTAGGAAGTGACAAACTCGGGTGTGAAACTCCCAACATCAGCATATGGGGGCGTAAGTGGCAGAAAAGGGAAAGGTGCCTTTGTTGGGGGCTTCATTGCCATCCTCCAAGGCAGAGCACCCACGAGAAACCAGAGAGAGTTTGCAGGCACTGCACTGCTCCCCACATCTCACCTTTAGAACAGTAGAGGTTGTTTTCCCTTAACCAGAGCAAATAACTGATTGCTGCTTTTCCATTGTGGTCTTTAGCAATGGTAACTGATGCTTAATTAATTAATTAATTAATTAGATTCTCCACTGTTTCTCAGAACAGTGTAGGTGTTTGTCTCAGGAGGTGTCTCAGGGAAAGGGAACAAGAAACTGGTGACAGATGGCAGGAGTGGGGTGAAGCACCCATCAGGGTGGAGCAGAGTCCCTCATCAGGGCAGTGAGGGGCTGGGACAGGACAGTGCAGTGGGTGCAGCTGGCTTAGTGTCAGTCCCGTGGGGCTGGGAATGGGTTGGTGTTTGTGGGGCCAGGTGTAAAGCTTGCTCCTGTCCAGTCCTAATATACCACCCGTGTCTTAGGGCTGGAGTGTGTTTGAAACCTTTGGACTCACCCTGTGTTTGAAAGGCAAGTGTCACTGCTGCTTCCTTCCTATGCAGAAACAAAAGTAAACCCTGGTTCAGTGCTCTCCTTGGAGAATCTCCCAAAGTGGGATAGTGCTAGTAGCAGGAGTGACTTAAGATGGTATAAAAAGAGTAAAAAATATATTACTTTTTGTTTTCATGCTTTCAGATGCTTTATTTCTTTTCAAGAAACTGTGTGCAAGTGTCCAGATGCCTGGAGAACTACACGATGCTCAGATCTTGCCAGTGGCTAACTTGCCTGAGGTATGGGCATGTTTTTCTAGGGAAAAAAGTAATTTTGTACTGACCTTCAGGCTCTCTGCCTCTTTCCATAATCAACACACACCTTATTTTGGTAGCTAGCTGGGAATTCCCTTCCTCCTGCTCCACTGGCAATGACAGATCAAGCACAGCTGAATTGCTTTGATCGCTTTGATGAATAAAACTAGAATTTGCCCCACAGCCTTGACTCTTGCCTAATTCCAACCTCTCCCATTAAACTGCTTTTTTTTTCTTTTTTCTTTTTTTTTTTTCTTTTTTCTTTTTTTTTTTTCTTCACCAAAATAACTAGAAGCACTGGGCCTCTAGGATTCTCACTGGAGAAGGCTGGAGCCTTCAACACCATTAATTCAGGAGTACTGCTAATCTCACATGCCTACAAGTGTTTGAGCAGAGTTTTGACAGAAACCTGACAGAAACCAGGCTCTTCTCAGTTGTGTCAAGTAATAGGACAAGAGGCAATGGGCAGAAACTGATGCACAAGAAGTTTCACCTGAAGATGAGGAAGAACTTCTTAACTGTGCAGGTGACCATGCACTGGAACAGGTTGTTTAGACAGGATGTGGAATCTCCCTGACTGGAGATATTCCAGAACCATCTGGATGCAATCCTGTGCCATGTGCCAGATGAATGACCCTGCTTCATCAGCTGCTTCAGCAAGGAGGCTGGACCAGATGATTCTCTGTGGTGCCTTCCAACCTTCCTCATTCTGTGACTCTGTGGAAAGGGGTTTGCATGCCACAGCCCCTGCATGTCCCCTGCATGTCCCCTGGGAAAATAGATCCATGTGGCAATGGTGGGAGGTGGCAGTGCTGGAGCAAGGCACAACCAAGTGCCATTGAAGGCTGGTTAAATACAGAGATGATAATCATTGAAAAAAAGTACGATTCTTAATAAATTCCCTCTGTTGTAACCACCAGGGGAACCTGGCAGAAGGCACAATTTATGCTAAACCAAACATCGAAACCACGTATGTATATGTACTTTAAAAAAAAACACAGGGGAAGAAAGGGACAAATCAGTTAGAAATAGGCTTTCATTATTGGTCAAATATTTAACTCTAGCTCAATAAAATAGTAATATTGGCTTGCTGTCATTTGACTTTATTAATGAGTTGGATATCTTTAGTTCAATACAGCATTCTTGATGGTGTTGAGAAATTCTGTGTGGAAGCCACTGATTTACATTCACCATTGTGCTCAAATGAGCTGAGCTGGTGAAAATGCCCCCACTATAGGTTGATTAACCTTCCCAAGGTGTGTGCAGATTTAAGGCCTCACTCAGGAGGTGTTGGCTTGAACCAGCTGCTTTTGGGATGTCATCAGGCTTCCAGTGAGGCAGGACCAGGGAAAGCCACGAAAGGACCTTCAGTCGTGGTGATGCAGCAGAGCATTTCTGAGTCTGCTGTTGCTCAGTGGGACAGGGGAGCTGGAGAACATTGGCTAGCACAGCCCTGGAGCTGTGATGGTCCCCAAAGCCTCCCTCAAAGCCACCGCCTCAGTAATTCTGGGGCCACAGAAGAACAGGACTGGTACCTCAGACACCCTTTCATTCTCAGTGAAGCTCCAGCAGAAGCTCTGGCTGACTCCCCACCCAGGTTTTGGGGCTGGAATCCAGGGGTTGTGAGTGTGCATGGGGGCTCCTGTGTTTGCTGAAGGTGGATAAGGGAGGTCAGCCCAACCAGCTAAGCCAGGCAGTGTGGCTCCTGCTCCTTCCCCAGCCACATCTAAAAGGCTTTTGCAAAGACCTTGTGATTGAGGCTTCAATACTCTCTCCTTGCCAAAAATATTAGAAAGACATGATAAGAAATTAGAGCTATGGGTGTCAATAAAATATGTGACAATTGCAGTGGATTTCTGGTTTTCCTAATTTCTTTAATCAAGCTGCACCAAGTGAACAAGCTGGTAACAGCTTTCCCTGCACTGTAAGTGCATAGCTGAGGGAATTGGACCAAGGTGCCACGTGTTAATCATTATGGGGTTTTGTCTGCACAACATCAGTCTTGCACTGATCTCCTTATGAAATCATACCTTTCCCATTAAGTGCAGTTTGAGTTTTGAAAGGGAATTCAGATTGACTTGGCATGAGCCTTTGTACAGGGCTAAGGAAACCTGGGAGAGATGGCCCTGCTTTAGGTAATGAAAAAAAATTAACCTGACTTCTCTTCCGTGGTGCATTGAAAAGTCTCTGCTTAAGGAGTGTGGATTGATGGAGAGGTCTGAGGTGGGAAGAATATTAAAAAAGATGTCAACATGCCAATAAATGTGTGTGCCAGAAATAAATGCATTATATGTTAGTTCATCAGAACAAGCTAAAGAAAGGTGTTATTTTAGGGAGAGAGACAGTCTGGTAGCTCACATCATTACAGAAAAAAAAAATGATCAAAGCAAAAATGAGCTCAAATTTCCAACTGTCATCTCACCTTCAGAGTTCATTCCCTCAAGCAGACAAGGGCTGGATATTTGATGAATAAGATCCAGAGGGGATCTCAAAGCTACAGAGTCTCTGGGGTGTATATTTTTCTTTAACTGTCCTCTGCTTTCCTTCCATAGGTTACCTGAAGCACAGGATCAGAAGTGGCCTTCGAGGATTTGTCCCAGAACATTTCCCCAGACCAAAAAGAAGACTAGCAAAATCCTAGAGCAAAGTGAAAAGAAAGTGGATCAAGGTCATAGATTTCATTCTCCAGCTTGAGTGCATGATAGATCCAGACTAATGACAAGCAGATGGAAACTTAGGCACCGGTCTAAGTTGGCTGCCTTTTGCAACAGCAGTAGGGCTTGGTCTGTAGTGCAGCATGTTTCTGGTGGAGGCAAGCTGGCTGGGGAGAGAAAATCACTGCACCTCCTCATGGAGAGCTGAGCCAAGAAAGCTTTTGTTTTGGATAGTGTTTTGTCAGCCTAGCAACGTTGTTGGTAGAGATGATACGGCCCTGCTGGCAGGAAAACCATCAATTGGTACATGCAAATGCCTGGTGTGATGTCTCCAGTAGTATGGCCATACCAGGAGGTGATTTCTCATGCCAACAAGCTCTTCCTTGGTGGTCTGCATGGAGACCCTGGAGCTGGGAGATAGCCTGAGCAGCTGGGGGCAGGAGGAGGGAAAACCCACACTGTCCTTGTGTCTCAGCTCTGAGCCCTGGTACCCGCACAGGCAGTGGGGCAAGAGATGGGGTCTTTTGTCTGGTTTGTCATAGATAAAGCCCTCAGCAAGGATAAGTCCTAATGCTTTTTGGCATGTGAATAATATCCCTGGGAAGATCTCTAGGAGTGACCCATCAAGGGAAGGGGACAACAATCAGCAGCTCGTGGTCAGTGCTGTGTTATATAGCCTCCACTCCAAGTTCAAGTTCTCAGTGTACCAATAAAAGCCTCTGAGATTCTTTTGTCACACAGAAAAAAAAAATAAAAAGGAGAAATATTTTTAAAAGCCCATGTAGAAATATCTCCTGTCCTAAGAAATAAGAACACCCCTGGCCTGTGGCAGCTCCCCAGGCTGGCAGCAAGCTCACATTACTTAATTATGATATGTTGCATATACCAACTAGCAGGGGACAAGCCCCCTCCTTTATTCTCACAGTCTGGCGTGGCTGTGTCTGCCTTGCAGCTGTTCAGGGCACATATATCAACACGCCTCAGCATCCCCGAGCAAGCAGAGGTCCTGGAGATGCAACCCTGGAGAGAGAAGCTGCAATGAGGAAGACCTAATTTTACCCTTAACAGTGCAAAATTGTCCTCTTCCTTTCACAGGCTGATTTCCTTCTCTTAAAATACAAGTTTAGTTATAGTTCTTTGTTAGGTGTTTCCCCTAAAAGCACCAGCTGGCCTTTTTTCTCCACTCCAGCTCTTCCCTGTAGCCATCCTGCAGCAGTGCAGGGAGAACCAGCTGCTGTACTACCAGCAGCAGGACTCTGTGGGCAGTGAGGGGAAAAATGCTGGGAAACATCAACACCTCTGAGAAATCTGGTCTTGTGCATCCCAGGCGCACAATCCTGTTCTCCTGCATTTATTTTTTCCAGTGAAAGGTTCAATTATACCTCCCATCTCTGTCCTGGGCTGAAGACAGAGCAAAAAATCTGAAAATACGAAATAATATTTAAAAATACACTTATTTTTATAAAATACAGTGTATTTGGGGGAGAAAAAGAAGTGCCTTGTACAGCCTTCTGAATCAGCCAGTGCTGCAGGGAAGAGCCCAGGAATGTGCCTCCCAAAGCTGTGGTACCCAGAGCCATGGTTGTGCCAGGCAGACCCAGGGAAGATGCAGGTCTGGAGCACGTGGATAAAAACCGGACTGGGGAGCCCAGAAATGAGAGTTTGGCAGTGTTCCTCCTGGCTTTGATTAAGCTTATTGTCATTTTGGTCAACTCCCACTCCCCTTCCCTCCCTCTCTCTGTCTTTTTGCCCTGAAAGTCTGTTCAGCAGATTGTTCCCAGCTCTCAAAGATCAAATTTTAATTAAAGTCGTTCAGTGGTTTTGAATGACTAATGACCTCTTATCAGGTATTGTGCTACAAATAACAGGCAAATGACCTTCCCTCCCACTCTTCATTAATACACTTATTTTTTTATACTGTCTGCCCTGCCAAGACTCTTCTTGCCTCAAAATAACATGAGAATTGAAAACCTCCTTGAAATACATTTTAGTTCAGTACAAAGAGGCCCATGGATGAAGATGCATCTTTACAGGCCATCTTGAAAAATCTGGCTATGGAGGGATAGAGCTTATAACCCAATTTTCTGAAAAGAAAATGCAAGTCCTATTGGATTTCTAACACCAAGATCTTTCTCATGGGAATTTCTGTCCATCATTGGATGACAAGTGTCACATGCTGACCAGTTAAGTGGGGCTCAGGTTTGGGTATCCCTCAGTCCTCCATAGATAACCAATAAGGCAATAGGAGAAAAATGTTTCTACTAGAGCTTCAGAAAGGACAAGGATTCAGGATGAAAACAAATCAGTAAAAATTACATTTTGTTTCTATTCCTAGCTTTCTCCTTGTTTAGCTGCTAAAGGTTTTGATAGAGGCCAAAAGCCTCTGTGATCACTGTCCTGAGCCCCTGAGCCTCATGTGAGAAAGAAAAAGCTGAGATGAGCAGAGGTCATTGGTGTGGCCTTTGCTAAAGTATTGGGATCTGTCAGAAAAATGATACTGAGAAGTAAGAAGAAGAAGAAGAAAAATCCAGAAAACACAGTTTCTTTTCCCAGTGGCAGTTCTCTTTTTGAGGTATGGGCTGGGTGTGCTACCTCCGGGTAAGTGGCTCTGAGCTGCTTGGCAGCACTTTGCTGTTGGGACCAATTAAACCTCATATTCCTTCTGTGCTCCTTTGCTCCTTCTCATCCATCAGTGCCAGAGATGAAAGTTTGATGAAGTTTTGGTGAGTATCCAAGGGCTGAGCTGGGAGCACAGGACACCTCTGCCAGGTTCCCAGAGCAGCAGCTGCTCTGGAATGATGCTTCCCTGGGGAAGCCCATCACACAGGTTTCCAAATCTGCAGGCACATAAGACCTCCTTGCTACAAATTTGCAGTGCTGTGGTGATAAGAAATTAAAACGAACTAGTAGGATTGTTGAACAATAATTTTTTGTCTTCTTGAAGCTGTCTCATAAACACAAACCAAAACCAAAACCAGGTGAGTTCATTGCATAACTCCTCCCCTACGAATGACTCTCTAAACACCCGTGACAGCTTTGGGCCATAGGTGACAACTCGGGCTTATTTTCAAGTGTTTGCCTTGATGGAAAGTCTTCAGACTTGCCATTTTGTATCCTTTTGTTCAAACTCAGACATAGGCACATGTTAAACCCAGGCATTTTTCAAAGCGCTGGCCAGAGCATTCTCTAACTCTGGCTTAGCTGTGTCCCACTCTGAGCTGAAGGACAGCTGAATTTGCCATTGTTTTTCACCAGCTGTTTATCTCTTTCTCTATGAAATGCTCAGCCTGCCCTGTACACACAGCAGCCATGCTGCCATTTGCTTTGGGTTTATGGCTTGAAGGTGTGGCTTTTTCCTGATGCACCTCCAGCCCAGGGCGAGACACCTCAACACAGAGGATGGAAACATCCAGGGGCTTGGATTTTCCCTGCTTGAAGCCACAAAGCCAAGGTGGACCTGACCATGTTAGACATAGGGGTATGGTGGATATTTTAAGAAAAATTACTATTTTTTGAGCAGTATTTTTTGCTGCGGGGGTACTACTTACACTCACCCACTTGCTGGTGCTGCCTGGGCACAAGGAGGAAACTCAGCAAACCCACCACGTGCCCTCTGGTTCCTTGGTCAGCCCAGCTGCAAGGTAGTTCTACCAATTCATGTTCTGCTTTGTGCCAGTGGGAAGTGCTGACACATTTCCATTGTTGACTTTCTGTGCATTTGACAATAAAACATCCACAGAGCAGCTCTGTACAGGGGAGCAATAACTGAGCTTCCATAAAAATGACAATATCCCTGCAGTGGTCATTACACAGGCAGGTTTGTTCTGCCCTCAGCATCTGACCAAGCCAGAAGCAAAGTCCTACCTCTCCTATCTGGTTTCCTCAGAGATTTGCTCACACAACCAGATAGCCCTGGGCTGGTGGAAAATGAACTGCTGGGATCTACACAAGCCCCAGGTCTCTGGGAGTGGTGAGCTGCAGCACTGTGGTCACTCATGGCAATACCTGGCCTTGGGTAGGACAAGACTTCCCAGGATGGGCATCCTTTCAGGCCGGTAGAGCTAGGTCTGCCAGTGGTCCCCAGCCTTGGCAGGACTGAGGATGTCCGTTCTTTGCATGAGCTCATGGGATCCCCTCCTGACCAGAAATTTCAGCTGAAAAAGCACCTTTGTGTTTTCTGATCTACATGAATTATCTGGGATAGTTTTACAGTAGCGTAGCAAAGAAATTCCCGCTCCTGCCAAAGACATTAATTCCATCCATGACTGTAGTGTTTCATACCACACAAGTGAGAGAAAGAATAGAGAGATAAAGAATAAACTGTTGCACACAATGCTTCATCTGGGAATGGACAGCCCCAAAGATAAAGCAGCCACAGATGAGCACCTTCATCTCCAAAGCTATGTGGAGATAAAATTGCATGAAGAACTGAATTTGAGTGTAACTTTTCCGTTATGTCCCAAAAATAAAACCCCCAAAACTATGGGCACTTTGTTCCTGTGAAAATACTCATGAGCCTTCCTCATTCATCCAATTCACTTGTTCTTGCTGTGGCCAAGCTGTAATTCCACTCGCTTCCTCTAAGCAGAGCAGTGCCTTCCTCTTCTGTCAAATATCAGCTGCAGCTCTGCATTTGGGTTAAGAATGGCAGGGACAGTAGTAAATTATTGCAGAACTCCTCCAATTTCTTTTCCTGCAGATTTCAGCCTGTGAATCTGTGACCATGTCCTAGAGTTCCTGCAAGACAACTAAACAAAGACAATGAGTGGTCAGAAGGTTGAAACACCACTTCTCACCAGGAGGTGTGGGAAGAAAACCTACTTATTTAGAAGAACAAATTCTGTCATTTTCTAAGCCCTATTCAGTTCAATTCATCCCCTCCTTTGACTGCAGTATGTGAGTGAACACTTTGGCTCAAATGATCTAAAGCCCTACTTAGCCCACAGCCCTGCTTGAGGTTTGCCTCAAGCAAAAAAAAAGTGATTGCCTAGGAAAAAGCAGAGAAAAGAGACATAAGAACATATTTATGATGTTTCCCAAAAATTTCCTGAGCCTACAGTCATTCTCAGCTCAGGGACTCCCTGGAATGACTGGATGTTACATCCAGGTAGTTGCTGTTTCTTCCTATGTTTCTTTTTTTCAATGAACTCAAGGTAGCATTTGCCATCTACTTCCTCTGACAAAGCAGTCCCAGCCAGTTGCCCCAGGGTGCTGCTGTCCCCATGACTCTGGGCTGCCCAGCTGCTTCTTGAAGGTTTGAGAGGCTGTTTTCACTGTTTCTGACCCTGCTTTAATACTGAAATTAAATCAGTTGGTTAAGCAGAGCTGTGGGTTCATGTTTACCCACACATCTTTTCCGAGGTGTCCAAGGTTGCTGCTGGACTGAGGGTTTAGAAAAGGCCATGCCACATGTTGTGCAAAGTCCCTGCTAGCCTCACTAAGACAGGATCAAGATTTAGGGCTTTCCCCCACCCACTCCTAGTCCAGCAAGAGGCAGCTCTGTACAGAGATAAAACACTTCAGACAAAACCTGAGACTGCTCCTGCAGGCAGAGGGACAAGGAGCTAGGATGTTCAGAGCAGAGGGGGCTCCTGGGAACCAAAGTGGGAAAAGGCTGGGGCAATGTAGGAACTAATAGAATTGAATGAAGAGGCTAAGACACCTCTAATGGTGTCAGAAAAGCTCCAAGAACCACATCTAGATTGGTGATGACTAGGGAAAACTCCCCAGACAGAGAATCTCTCTGCCAAGCTTCATCCCTGGCGATATGAAAGCAAGACCTGCAGGAAAGGAAATACTGAAAGCACAAAGGCAAAAAGTATTGGTCTGGATGGGTCTTAGGATTATTCCTGATGTATGTTTATGTTATGTGTTCTTAAATCTCAGAGGCTCCCAGCCCTCCATGGATATAACCTGTCCTAATGTGGAATTACCTTTGCAGTCGGAAGGGATATATTTTTCTCCCAAATGCCTGCCAAGAAGCTCTGTTGCTAAATGTTCAGCTCATTCCTTTTTGTCCTCCCCTTGGTGACTATGGAGAGCAATTGACTGCTGCCCTCTTCATAAAAACCTCTTGCATATTTGAAGACTATAATCAAGATCCCGGTTCTCTTTTCCAGTAGTTCAAACACTTTGTTAACTCCAAGAAGAATCACAGCTATTGCTTGCCCATATTCATTATGCCAGATGCCCCATTCCCAGCTGGTGGGAAGGATCACTCTCACCCAGGCTGAAATGTTCAGCAGCCTGTGGGGTGCAGGCAGAGCAGGTGCTGTCAGCAGGACTCACAGGCACAGTGAGCCTGAGCTTGCCACGCTTTTGCTGGCACCCCTGGCAGCAGGAGTTTTGGAGCAGGAAAAGGTGGTCAATGTGCAGGAGGGACATGCCTCTGTGTTGCCCACTGACTGCACACTGCTCTGCAAGGCTGAGCTCTAAAACTAATATTTTAAAGTTCTTAAGGAGCCATCATCCACTGCCTCTGTGCAGGAATTGCTCTCACTGCGGCATCTGCCTCTGGAAAACAATAATACTGAGTGGGAGCACAGAGTGCTGAGTTTTCCAGCCCAGCTGAGCCTCTAGAGGAAGAGGCTCCCTTAATTACTTGAAATCCATCACTGTTCTTTGATGGTGGTGTCACCTTGCTCTTGCATGGAATAAAAGAAAAGAGACACATCAGATTTCCCCTCTCTCCACAGCATTGCTGTGTCTTGCAGGCTCACCCCAGCCTCAGGAGCAGCCTTGGTGCTGGCTCTCCAGGCAATAGAAAAGACTCTGGAGATCCCATGACCAAGCCACACTTGCACCAGTGTTTTCTAAAACATTTAATGCCGGATTTATGTATGAGATACAATGTGGAGCAACCTGCTGGGAGGTGAAGCAAGCTCTGTAGGGCTAAGTATACGTTGCTTAGTGTACCTTACTTTGCCTAATATTGGCTTTTGGCTGTTAGAAACTTCATCTGAGACAGCGATGGATGTGATTAGCCCGGCCCGGAGCCGCTGCCGTTCAGCATTGCAGCATCCCCACCTTGTGGTGTGCGCAGGAGCCTCTCCCCAGGCTGCGGGGACACCCGGCCACCGGCTGCTGTGAGCTCCCCTGAGCCCTGGCTAAGCATCCATCGCAAGAGATACACAAGCGTGTGCTCTGCCTCTTCGTCTAGACAGGCGCTAAAAGGTGTGGTGAAAGTCCTGGATAGATCGGGAAAGGCTTTTTCGAGTTTGTTTTGGTTTTTGTGTGTGTGATGTTGCTTAAATCTTTTCCTCTGGAAAGATGAAACCTTTGGGTGGGATGCCTAAATATCTACCATGGAAATTCAAAATATCACTGTAGATTTCACAGAGGTGTTACACAGCTAGCCAGTACCTTCTCCTTTGCTGCTTATGCAAGAAAGGATCTCGGAGGTCATGTGGGCTTTACTGAGACAATATTTTGCGAGCAGAAGAAATGTAGCCATTTGTGAATCTTCAGTTAGTGCTGTGAGTAGATACTGGTCTTCAGGAAAAAAACAGATATTTCTAAATCACAGTGATTACCAATCGGGTCCGCAGTAAGGTGAGAGTGTTCCTAGAGAGGTAGTGGATGTCCCGTGCTTGGAAACATTCAAGGTCATGTTGGATTGGGCTCTGAGCAACCTGATCTAGTCGAAGATATCCCTGCTCGTTGCAGGGGGGTTGGACTTGATGACCTTTGAAAAGTCCTTTCCAACTCAAATGGTTCTGTGATTCTATGATCTCCTTTTAGGGATAACAACTCAGAGTAAACTCAATATTTTTGTCAAAAATCTGGATATTCTTCAGTCTCTGAGAGCATCTGTGTGAGGATAACTCGAACCTAATCTCTTCATTCCCAGGTCCCATTCTGTGACGTCCCTGGCATGTGCCCTGTGACCAAGGGGACAAAAAATGCTCAGCACCTCCCGGCAGAAGGAGAAACTAGGCAAGGTGGAAACATAGTGGGAATGTAGCATCTTCCTGCCCTGTGTTATGATGAAGCAACTTGAGTCCTTTTTACTTTGAGAAAAGGTGACACAATATTGTATCTTGTAAAAATAAATAAATAAATTTCTGCACACACTGACTATAAAACATCCAGGTACATGCCTAGTACCCCAGGGCTGCATTTTCTACAGTGCTCTCCAGCATTCTCCAAGCAAAAGGAACGATTTATAAAAGTATAAAGCCATGGATGACTTTGACTAGCTCAGAGTCTTCTGCTCCTGCACTTCTTCCTCGTGTGCCAAGGAGTGAAGACTGTTCACATCTGCTGAACGGAGGAGCTGATGTCTGGAGGGAGCAGGAGGCGACCTCCTCCGTCCCAGCTCCCTTCTGCGGCAAAGAGATGACGATCTGCAGGGTCTCTCTTAAAAAGCTTTTCTCCAGGCTCGCTAACTTTGCAACCTGCTGATGAGTTAATGTGAAACAGAGCGCTGGAAAATGCCGGGAGTGAGAACAGCAAAGCAGCCCGGGGTGCGGGGTGGATAAATCACGCTCGCCGGCCGGGAGGGCACTCGCCATAAAGGCTGAGCTCGCTCCATCCGCCCCAGCCGCTCGCCGGGCTGCTCCGGAGCTGCTTGACAGAGCTCTGCCTTACAAGCCCGCTCTTCAAAGCATTCTTGTCTTTACTGTCGAACGCACCAAATGTCTCCCACAGCTGTTTAGTTGGTTTGTGAGCCTTGTTAAGTGCCGGGTTTATCATAGCTTTCCCAAGGAATGTGCGCTCCTAACAAGTAGCTGAAAGATATTATCTGGTTCAGCCAGCTGAGGAGCTCAGGCTCCTTGGAGACTAGCTGAGAGTGTACAGCTAATTTCTTTACTGGACAATTGATATGTTTAATTGAACGTGAATGTTCTTTGGTCTATATTCTGCTGAGAAGAGAGGTTTGGGGAGAGGGTCTCAGCATCATCAACCTCATATGGTGGAAAAGCACTAAGTGTTGTTTGGGAAGCTATTCGGGTAGCTTTTCAAACATGCAGCCTTTAATCTGTATATTTGTACTTATACTACCATAAAGAAATAGCCACCACCTAAGTCCTGTCCACCTGCAGCTGGCAGAGTCTCTGTCCAGACTGATCTAATGTTACCTGCACCTTGGGTCCTCTTGATAGTATAAACCAGAAAAAATATTCCTTCAGTGGCCATACCAGGATTGCATCCATACCAGGATTGGTTTTCCCATCACAGCAGTATCCAGCCATGCCCACCCTAGGGTCTGCAGCCCACTCTGGGATTTGTACTCCAGCATGCTTCCCTGAGGATTAAACCTTGCCAAGCTACTGGATATTAAAGTTCCCTCAACAGCACTAAGCAACTCTAAGCTTTCTTTGAAGTTCACTTTAAACATCTCTCAAAGCCATAACGGGTAATGTGAAGGTGAGATATATAATGGTCACAATAACCTTGTAAAGCACACAGAGAGACAGCCAAAGTACCTGAGTTCTATGGAGCACCAAGCTGCTGAGTAAATGGGCTTAAGGGCCTGCCTCTCTCATTTGCTTGTTCAGCTGATTGATGCGACCATAAGCTCCCCATCTGCAAGATCTCTGGGCTCTTCATAATCTAGTTTTGCCCATGACACACAGTTAATGTTATTAATTATTGTCTCTCTCCTCTCCATGGAGAGCAGTGTTCTCCGAGTCAGGGCAGAGGAGAGCCCCTTCCATCACTGCTGCATGTTGGGCAGAAGCAGAGTAAAGCAGGGAAGAGAAATATTAGGGAGAAACATGCCAAAATGGGGTTTCCCATACTCTTTCAACTGATAGGAGGAACCTTGCAGAAAAGTGCTGTGTGCCCTTGGATGGAGGATACAGGACAGAAACTAAGCAGTGATTTAAAATTCTTCACTGAAGGATGATAAAATTACACTATGCAATGGAGACATAGAAAAGTATCAACTATAAACTAGGAAATCCTACAAAACAGATCATGAGACAATAACTCTGCTTTGAAAGTGATGATGAAAAGTTCAGATTGTACAGCACACTATTGTTTGCAGTACTGCCTTCATGTTTCTAACGTGAAATTTATATTCAGAAACCTAGATTTACATAAACTATGTGAACTGAAGCAAACTTAAAAGATAGCCTTAAGAACTGAATTAAAATTAATCTTTCCTCCTAATTAAGTCAATTTTAAGTCACAGGATGGACCACCTTAAATGAAAGACGGCTAGGATCTTTTTTTAATGTATGGATCAAAATAAGAGGAATTGAACTGATTTTAATAGCTATTGCACTTTTCACATCGTCCTAAAGTTTGCTAGAGTTAAATAAATATTTAGCCATCCTTTCAGTAGTCCTAGCAAGCTATTCTCTTGACATTAAAAGGGAACTACACTCACTGAGTCCATTTTACTGGTCATGTCCCACACAGATCCTGTCTCTGAAACCCACAGACCATATTCTTCCTTGGCATAAGAATTACAGAAAGAGTCACTTTGATTTGATGAGTCAAAAGTTTACCCAGCATCAGGCAGGGCTGACAGTTTCATTTCAGCAAACCAAGATTGTTTTGGGTATCTATTAAAATGGACTGACTGGTATTCCCACTCCCATGTATATACAAACATACCAGACAATAATCTCCTTAACAACCCACAGATGAATTCCTTAGCTTATGAATCTGCCAGAAAACACATAATTTTCCCCATCAAGGAATGTTGCTTGGCACATCTTTAATATATCACTTACACAGCCCTCAATCAACCTAAATGATTCATCTAGCAATGTCTTAGGCGATGCTTTATGTGATTGAATGGTTTATCCTCACTGAAAAAGCACACACCATTCAGTCCCATGTATCAGCTATAAAAGTTATTAATAACCAGGAATTACATAGATAAGAGTCATGAGGCCAGCTTTAGCCTGGGTGACAGCAGCTGGCCTGCTTTGAGCTCCATCAGTAAAAATTAGCCAGAATTTGTACCCGTGGGAAGAGATCAGAGGCTTGGACTCTCAACACCAACCCATGCATCATATTTTATGTTGTGTTTTACAGTTTATCAGCCTTCAGATTAAGATTTATTAGTGTTGCCTTGCTATTTAGTAGTTGTAACTCATGACATGCTTGGTGCTTAGCAGTGTCTGTGATGGAGGGGCTGGTTCTCACTGTGGACATTGCACCAAGCTACAAACTCATGCAGGAAAACCACCTCAAGCAGCAAGGCAGGGACAGCAGCTCTCTCTCTCTGTCCTCTTCATGGGTTTCCTTACATCTGTAAGAGGCCAAGAGTCATTATCATGTCTGGTGTGGACCTGCTTACAGCTGTGGATGAAGGGATCTGTGTCCTGGCCTCTCATGGGTGTTATGGGCTTGGCCACGTCTTGGATGGAGATGCTGATGATTAGCTCAAGGACAGAGCACAGCAAGCTGTCTGAGTCAGCACAGCCAGCACATTGTCCTGGGCACTTGGGAAGTCATTTTTCATCTGTGGTATCTTCTCTCCTCCAGGGCTGGATGAATTACACAAGGTTCCTTGGACACAGACAGGCAAAGTGGGGTTAGAGCACCATGTGATCTCAGCTACAGTTCCCAGCCCAGCGTCCTGGTGTTGTGCACAGACGTGGTAACCTGGCTCCTTTCCTGCTTGGAAACATTTGTTTGGATGTTCTGAGACTTTCTCAACATTGTGCCCCCCCGCCATAGGGTGTTACATGGCTTTAGATAAGAAATCTCCATAAAACTGTAAGCAATGTGTCTTCTGCAGTAAATCTTTCTTCTTAGTCAACAGTGAAGCAGTCACATTATGTTTCCTTATTTTGCAGTCCACCTGTTGCAAGGAAAGTGCCAAGAAAATTATACACCAGTGGGAAAGTATAGATTGCATAGATGGCTTAGACCCAACAAGAGTCAGTGTGACTATGGGATACACAACTGAAATCACTCTCATCTATGAGGCTTTCTTTGTGCAATAGGAAGGGAATCCCTGGCTGGATGGAGACAAGCAATCTGCTGGCTCAGACACCATAGCTGTAGCTTCTGTCTCCCCACAGAAAGGAGGAGGATTAACTGGGTGCTGGACAGACAGATCCGGCATAGTGTGGCACCACAACAATCCTTGTGTGCCTGAGGCGTGAGGAACAGCCTTCATCTCCTTGCCTGAACCTTGCTGCTCCTTCCTGTGCTCTGTGGCCATGAGTGAGGAGTTGGCTGGCAGCAGTGCATGAGCTCAGGGGTGCAGGGCTGCCCATGCTTGCTGGAACAAGCCAGCCTGGTAGACAAAATGGTGAGCTTGTTGTCTAAATAAGAGATTTACAGGAAGAGATCTGCTGACGCTGGGTGGTTTAAATGACCTTTCTTTATCTTCTGAATATTTAGTGCTAATTCTTTACTTTTGAAAATATTTTATAAGCCTAACAGTCTGGGAGGGCTCTCAGACCAGTGGCACCTCTGCAGCTCTGGTGCTTACGCCCATAACCTAACCTGAGCTCTATGTGAGAGGCAGTCACACAGTGTTGAAAATACACATCGAGGGCTAAAAAAAAAACAACAACAAAAAACCTCAGTCAGGGTGCAAACAGCAAGCAGCTTGGGAAGTGACTTTCAGCAGTCCAACCCTGCAGGAAGAACAGCGTGCTAGGATGTGGAGCAGCTCAGCTGTGATAGCTGGTGAGAGCCACAAGATGTCTCTGGAAACCAGCATTTGGACAAAAAGAAAGGCATTAATAACCCCAGAAAAGGGGCCGGGCTGTATCCATCTGCAGTGAGCCCTGAGCCCTGGGATATGCGCTGCTCTGAGCCTCCACTGGGAGCTCCGGGGCGGGGACAGCCCTCCTCGCTGGAGGTCCTTCTCCACAACAGTTTACTCCAGGTGAGAATTTGGCCCATGAGGTTGCACACTTGGCACTTCCTTAACGCATGGAAGAGAACTGTGGATGTGCAAATCACTTTGGATCAAAAACTGCAGTGACTTCTGAAGTCGTGGAACAAACAGCAAAGAGTGCACATTGGAACCAGATTAAAGAATTATCACAGTGCAGCAGAAAACAGTAAAAATGGGAGCAATCCTCTCTTGGAGCACTTCTGCTACGTGTTTCTTGCACACCAGAGCAGTGTCTGCACAGCTTTGGATCCCTTGCAGCAGAGCCTGCAGCTGATGGGATCTCAGCACTGACAGTCTCAGCCCAGAGCAGTGATGAATAATCTCTTTCTCCCTTAGGGTCCTGCTTCTGCTGCAGGTCACTCCCCAGAGAGCTAAAGGACATACTTTCACTTTCTGAGATATTTCCTACAGACAGCATTGGCCTGGGTTTATAATCTGCAAACTTGCCAACTCCTGTGGGGTTTCACTACCTGCACCATCACCCTCAGGGACTGATGAGCACAGAAAAAATCCCACTGCGGCACACCCACAGACAGACACTATGGTAATGAACTCTCTGTCTCTGACACAGGGAAAAATCCTGTTGAACGTGACTCAGAGCTCAGCAGAACGCCTGCAGGTTCTGATCCTGCATCCATGTCACTCGCTCAGGGAACTCCTCTCCCTTTCACCAGCTCCTCTTGGCTTCCTAGTAAACAACTATAGAATTGCAGGGTAGAAAAGGCCCATATAAGTGTAAAGTTGTTATTAAGAAATAGGCAAAGCACAGTAACTAGTGACTCACAAAGTTTAAAACAAAGCTATCCTTCAATGGACCACATAGAGAGACAGCAATTATTGTAAACTGGGAAACCTTTTTAAGATCCAACTAAAAATGTGTGGCAAATAAAATCCATTGCCCACCAGGCTCAGTGATTATAACTATCATTTATTTTAGGATTTGTTTTCCCTCTTACAAATCATAAGACAGTCATTTAAACTAATAATAAGCGAGTTATGAGGATAATGGGATTTTTAATGAGTTGTTGGGGGTTGCTTTTACAGAAACTCATCCACTGTATTGCAAATGCCAGTATTTAGCGCTGAGAGATGTGGTGAAAAGTCCATTAGTCTAAATCTGCTGTAACTGGAGGACCAAACTTTGTTCTTGCAATGTGTTTAGGAAAACTCCCCCAGGACTGTACTGTCATTATATCACTTTACTTGAGGCACATACATTTGGACAGAGCAGAATGAGGAAAAAAAAGATGTAGTCAATATCCCTGGCATGATTAGATGAAGAAGAAAAAAAAAAATTAAAGATGATGCTGACAAAGTCTTTCCCTTCATTGTACAGAGTGGGAACTTGGAGTTGTCCTTACTTATACACTTGCGTAGTATTTAGACAATTTGAAGTTGTTATTGTGGAAGATCACTAAGATTTAATGGGACATTTCTTGATGACATTCAGCTTGAATTCTACTTCCTGGTTTGTCTGAGATGACTGCTTTCTTTGGTCAGAAAGTACCAATTTCCCTCCAAAGCATGCTGTAACTCAGAAGCAGAAGACCTGTTCCTGAATTGCTACCCATGCAAAAAAATGCTTGCCCCAAAGGACCAAAATCCCACAGCACATTTAATTTCCTGCATAAAAAAAAAAAAAAGCTGTGGTCCTTCATTTGAGGTCTGTGTCTCCCATGAAGTCTAGGCTGAGGCCTCAGGCGACTGAAGGATGTTGTGTATTCAGCTAAAAGAACCCACCCAACCCACAGCCACCCTTCCCACAGCCACGGCTTTGTGCAAAATGACAGAGAGGGTAAAACGGCGAATGCAAAATCTCCTGAGTGAAAAGGAATTAGTAAAACCCCATATTCATGAAATATTGAGAGCTAATTATATGTGCATCGGAAACCTCTGGGGGAAGGGAGATGGAGGCCTTTCATTAGACGGTAACTGGAACTTTTTCATCATTTGTCTAGCTCAGGAATGTAAGGCTGCTGTCTGGAGAGGGATGTGGGATTTGGCTGCAGGGCTGGGTGTGCAGGTGAAGTGCCATGTTATCGAGTATTTCTATTGTACTCTGGCACATCTTGGAAAAGAGTCTTAGCTGTAGTAGGTCGGTGGGGCTGGGTGCTCCAACATCTCGGTGCTCCCACACGACCTCTTCACTCAGATGCACCGTGAGGAATTGTTCCCAAATAACATTTTCATCTTCCTCTCACACAGTGCTCCAAACGGGTCCAAAGTCCCATCCCTCACTTGAAACTTGGTCACGGTTTCTCCTCGAGGGTGGAAACCCCAGTCTACACCAGGCTATCTCCAGAAAGTTCAATTTCCTTGCTTTTGACTTGCTCTCTGATTTTGCAGCTGAAATGAATGGCTGGTTATTGCCACTGCACCATCGGCCAAATTCAACACCAAGATCAGAACCGGTGCAGACAAGGGCAGGTTTTTGTGGTGGAGCCAGAAAGAAGCACATCGTAAAAGCATTCTGCTCGCTGCTTGGCCGGCAGTGAGGGCAAAGGGAAGTGTAAAAGTGGAGAAATTTCATTGTCGAAGTTTTGCGGTGACTTTAGCCACAAGGATGCTCGGGGAAACCCATCCCAGATTTCCCTTCTGCCCCCGTCTCCCTGCTGCCAGACCTCCTGCAGCTCTCCTGCAGCTGAATTTATTTCCCCCCCGTGGTATTTTGGCGATCTCGGCCGGGAGGGACGCGTGTCCCTCCCCGCGCAGGGCAGCAATCTCCTGGCAGGGAGTGCCGGGTCAAGCCGCCTCCCGGCAGCAGCTCCTGCACAAGCCGCTGCTCGGGGCCGTGCCCGGGGCCCCGCTGAGCCCGGCCGGTCCCGCTGAGCCCCGCACCCGCGGAGCCCCCGCACCCCGGAGCTGCTCCCGGAGCTCCCGCGGCGGCGGCGGCGCGCCCCGGCCCTCGGCACATAAATCAGCATTAAACCCATTCCCCCCTCTGATCCCCGGTGCCACCATCCATTACTCCCCCAGTGCGTTTTCTATCACCTTTTGTTAGAATTACACAGCCGGAAACTTAATTTACCCCGAGCTTTAAAGACAAATAAACCCCGCAGGCCGGTGGCCCAGCGATATGCCTGTTTACTCGCGCGATGCGTAGATTATTATGAATTGTTGTGATTTTCAAGCTGCTGCTGGTTTAAATACCTTCTCAGCTACTCTTTCCGGCTGGAAAAAAAAAATAAAAATTCCACCCACTTTTCCCGAGCAAGGGCCAAGGAGCAGGAGACCATCTCGCTTACTATGAGCTTTATTTACTTTTGCTATTATTGTTATTATTATTATTATTGAAATTTGGAGCGAGCGAGGTTTTCAATTGCTGAAATAATTGCTTGGGAGAAAGGTTGCTTAATCTGTTCATACATTATTGACTCGGGCTCCAATATTTGGCTTGCTGCTTTTTATCGCAGGAAGATCACGTACGAGAGTCTTTTGCATAACAATTTTTAAAGAGGACACATCCTTATATCAAAAGTGGACGTGACTTGAATTTTGCCGGCGTTTGTCCCTAAAATGACCCAATTCCGGTTACTGCCACTGGGCAGCAGTAACATTGCATCATTTCTCCAGGCAATAGACTTATTTTGCTTTACTCTCTGCCCCTCTCCCTGTCTCCCACCCCCAAGCCAACATGTACTTTTAAAGCTGATTATTTTGTCTTGCTGCATTTTAGCATTACACACACTGTTTTCTCTCCCTGGGAACGGATGAGCAGAGAGGAGCAAGCCAAGCTCGTAGGAGCCACATGGATAATTAAAGCCGAAAGTTCCCAGGCAAGGCAGAAATAGTGGCTTCAACGAAATTTTGTTGTGAGCCGCCGCAAAGAGAGCCCAGCGCCGGTGTCAGCCCCTCCAACCACCTCCTCGAACATAATTTCCCCGACGAGGATCAAAAGAGCCCCCCTCTCCCCTACTTTTTCCAATCGAAATGATGCTGCTTCCCAGCCACACTGGTCAAGTTAGTTCCGGAACAAAGGATGACAAAACCACAAAGGATTCTCTCCCCCCTCCTCTCCCTCCTCACCTCCCCTTTCTCCCCTTCCCAACTTCCCCGGTGCCTGCACACCGGCCCAGGGCAGGCCGGGACCCTCCCACCCGGTGTCGCCTCCCGGGTCCGGGCCCCGTCTCGCAGCCACGGCCCGGCCCTGGGGGTGTGAAGTGACAGAAGCGGGAGCGAAATATTGTGGAGGGGGACATAGGACTCGGTTCCTCTCCAAAGCACTGACGGGGAGAGAGCCCTGAGCCGTCTGCCGACCGGAAGGAGAGAATTGGTAACATTCCTGTCCCCCCGACACCAGTGCTGTCGTTTGGACCTCGGAGTAAAAAGCCAAAAGAATACCAGATCTTTGCAGGAGAACCCCAGCCACCACTGCAAGCAGGGGTGTGCACCTGAGAGCCGAGGAGAGGACCCCGTGAGGGACCATTCCTCCACGCCAACAGTTGAGCAAACTTTCCGAGGCGGCGGACCCTTTGCTCTCGGGCAGGGGACGGGCTCGGGGCTGGCAGGAGGAGCCCCTCGAGGCGGCCCTGTGGCAGAAGGGGAACCCGGGGAGTAGTGATGGAGAGAGGTCGTGCCCGTGTGCAACCTCTGAGCTTACAGCTACAGCCATTTGCACACGCGTGTGCCAGGCTATATTCCCCACACGCCCGCTGCACCCGCGTTCAGCTGCACAAATGCACCCGCAAACCCTCGCAGGCAAATACACGCGCAGGGTGTGCAGAAGGCTGGGAGACACGGCGGGGCTGCGTGGAGCTGGACGCAGGCAGCCCCTGCCCCTACAGCCGGGAGGGCAGCGGGTGCGCGGCGTGGGCGCCAGTCCCGCGTGCGCCCCTTTGTCACCCAAATATCCCGAATTCGGTGAAGGGAAAAGCTTTACTGCCACGAAGAGGCAGCCCTGCATCCACTAGAGCTGGGAAAGGTCTCGGGGGTGTCGCTCTCAACGCGGGGCTCCGGCACCCTGACCGGGCAGGGCGCTCCCCCTCCCCCGGGCCAGGACACCCCCTCCGCCCCCCCGAGCCCCCCCGCGCCGCCCCCGGCCCCGCCCCC
>VXBI01007285.1:724705-755235 GCA_013397375.1 Toxostoma redivivum
TTTTTTTTTTTTTCCCTTCTTTCTTTATCCTGCCCCTCTGTTCCCCCCTTTTCTTTCTAAATGTATGTAGAAAGAAAAAGTCCCTTCACAGTTTTCAGGATCAGCCCCTCCCAAATTGCATCTTACGGTGCCTGTTGGCTGCACTGCACATTCCCCACTATAAATACATCCCAAGTACATTAGGACCAGAGGGTGCAATATTGGTGAAAGGGACATTACAGGAGAAAAGCTGAAAACCTCAGGGCCTGATCCTGACCCCTTTGAACTAATCAGGAGCTGTTGCACAGGCTTCAGTGGGAGCAAGCTCGTGTGCTCTACGTGCAGAAGCATTAAACTTAAAAGCAAACTGTTTAAAAGGCTGCATTGTTTCTTGCTTGTACTGATAGTTTCTCATGTAAAGTTCTATATATTCTTTCACAATAAATACATGAAACAGTTAATCCAATGTTATATTGTTCAGTAATATTTTACTTGCAAATGACCATCATTTCTTCTCTGCTCTGTTTGTTCTTCTGAATGTCTGTTTTATATTCTGGAAATAGAAGAGCTGTTCTTTTAATGCCCATTTCTTTCTGATGATAATCGTTCTTTCTGGCAAATGCTGTGACTTGCAGCTAGTCTATATTTTCGATCAGTAAATATTGAACCACAATGGCAAAGAAGGTCTGAGCTATGATACGGCTAAAACAAACAAATAGAAAGCAGCCCACTTTGTTTTGGGCTATATTTCTATTATTTTCTGGATGGATGTACCCTCCTCTAAGGTAGTTCTAAAATATAGGTTACCTTGTCCAGGAAGGGATGTAAGCCTGGCTGTTTTTGGCTAGTAGCTGCAGTGGGGAGGACAGGAGCCTTGTGGGTCAGTGGCTAATACCCTGCCTGCTCTCTGCCTGCCCTGTGGGGTAAATGGCAGGGTCCTGGGGGTGGCTTCATGAAGACATTGGGGTGGTGGCCCAAGGGGTGATGCTGGGCATCCCCCAGCACCTGTAGCATGAGGCCGGCACTGAAAGTGGGGTTCTGCCACAAGCTTTTGGAGCTGAAGAGAAGGCAGTGCCCGAGGTCTGGGGCAAGGCAGACCCTGCTGCAGGCTCGGTGCTGGGGTAATCCCCTTCTCCTGGCAATGCCCAATCGCAAAGACAACCAGCGGGCCAAATCCCCAGCCCTCACCAAAGCAAAATGCCATTGACTTTAATGAGCGTTTGCAGGCAGGTTTCAGATAAGTCAATGTGGACTTTTGTCTGCATGAGGACTGAAGGATTTGGCCTACGGTCTTTTACAGTATGAAGTTAATCAACATGCGGGAAATTCCCACACCCTGTAAAGGGCTCTATTGTACCTCTGCTCGACAGAAATCTCTGTTTAATCACTGGATTCTCTGCTAAAAAGCTGTGGGTATGATATGAACCAAAGTAACTCCAAGTCAGTTAACAGGATCTTCCCAGGAATGTATCAAAAAAAAGCTCCCACAAAAAAAGGAACCTGGATAATTCAATGGGAGCCAGTGGGGAAGTACCCGCTCCTGCCCTCATTAACATCAATGAGAGTTTCCCCATTGATGAAGCCCATTCAGTGGGAGAGGAACTAGGCTTTACAGTAGCACTTTAAATTATATTCAAAGGTCACTTAAATTATATGGTCACTTTCAAACTGCTCTCCAGAAACCTGAGTAATATTCAGTTATGCTGGGCACTTGCCTGAAAGTGTCAATTAGGATCTCTTTGGATACATTAACTTTTGAAAAAGCCAGTTGGCATCAGCAGCTTGTTGTAGGAGCTGCTGCAGTCTAAGGTGTTAAAATGAAGCATTTGTTTTTGAAATGACCTATAAAGCCTGTCAGCATTTGCAATCCAGGTTGTGAGTGGCTGTGCAAGGCAGGCTGTTTGATGTCCAGGCGGATAGTTTGCAACCTTGGGCAGGATCCAAGTTTTTCAGGGAGCTGAAATTATCACTGGACAGTATAGAAATACAAGCATTTGGCAACATGAAGTATAGATAGAGACACCATCCTATAAATAATCTATTCCTCTTTCAGCTATATGGGATCCTGGAAATAATCTTCTCTATTATAAATGAAAGGTGTCGAAGAATAGGCTAGAAAACGTGAACACAGCCAAATGGCTTACCTGCCAACACTGGCACAGCCTGCCCTCTAAGTTATCTGTGCTTCCCTTGTCTGGCACAATATCTACAAGAAGCAATAAACAGTCTAAATAAAGCATTAATTCTCAGCCTTATCACTCACAGATCCATTCTACCTTCATATAATTTACTAATATTTATCTAGATGAACTAAATGTTACTGAAAATTTAAAGGTGGTAAACATGCTGTCTGTTGAATTATTCTGTGTGTGCTGGGGAAGTAGCTCATGGCAGAATTGAATTATTTAATATTATTTTCTAGTATCATGTAGATGAAGTATAAGCTTCATTTTTGGATTATGATTTGTATTATGAAATGCTTATCAAGTGTTTTCCAAAGATTAGTTTGGTTTTAATTAAATAAACCTTTCTCAGGAGAAAGCTCCCAACTACTCTTTGTACCCAGAGGCTACCGTACTTGTTGTTTTTAATTATTTTTCACTGTTACCCAAACTGCTTTGGGTACTCCTGCCCAATTAAATCACAGACATGGGCTTCTTATACACAATATGTTTAATATTTAATTTTAATTAAATTAATTAAATTGTTTATTTAATTTTATGTGCATTATTGTGCGTGAAGCAATGCAAAATTTATGATAGGAAGAATTTGTGGGAGCTTTCAAACAAGCTAATTACTGAGGTAAAAAGAGACTTCTTCTCTCTTTCTAGGGAATAGGCGTTCGACCATAAGGAGATAACAGAAGTTGTTTGGATAAAATAATAGGTGGTTGCACAGCATTAAGAATTATTTGTTTTACCTTACTTTATCTTGTAACCATTACTTGATCATACTATAATAGATTTGACAACAGCCTTCTCCTGCAGTTGTTGCAGGCAGGTAATCAAGTATTTATCAGGGTAAATAAACCTAAAGCTACAATATAAATGTGCTAGTAACATTAAAAATCAGCAACTCATGTGCCACAGATACACGTTTTTGGTTACACCCTTAATCTTTTTTCTTCCAACAGACCAATTTATCTTCTAGTCAATCTTTACAAGAGCCTGCCATTTAGTAAAAAGAGTAGCAAATAAAAAAAAATACCCGTTTTTTTACTAGTGCAAGTTATCTGTTGTGATAGACTTTTTTTTTTAAATAAAGATTTCTTTCTTATCTGAAAAGGCACAATATTTTTGATGCTGTTTTAATCTGGTGGTGCATTGTTTTGAGAAGGCTGCTGATGCTGGGCATAGACAGAAAGCTGTTTTGCATGACCCTGATTCACGCTATTTCAGCAGGACGTTAATAAGCAAGAAAAGCATATTTGTAATGTTAGTTTTTATGATTTGCTTCAAGGCAGCTCACAAGGCTCTTTTGTACCCATGCAGAGGCTGTGGGGACCCATCCAAAGCCCTCTGGATTCAGTGTGGGTCTTTCTAGCAGTGCTGGGGGATTGGAACAGGTGCTGCTGATTTCTTAACTCTGGAAGAGGCAAACCTATGGCTGTGCCACAGCTGCATTCATCAGGGGCACAGCTCTGGGGAGGAGAGAGCAGGGTCAGGCCACGGGGTGGGAAAGGGTCCTGGAAATGCAAAGCAGGCTCGTGGGGAGAGCAGCCCTGCCCGAGTGCAGCTGCGAGCACGATCCTCCCGGCTGAGGGAGATGCAGGTTCTTACGGAACAAAAAATAAAGGGAAATTTTTTTGCTTTCCCCACTGCCCTCTTCCTGCCCCATGGAAATGCAGAATGCATTTTGTGAGCTCCAAACATCTGCAAAGTCACAATGGGCATTTTTCATTTCCTTGTTTATGGGTTAAAAGGGAGTTCATGGCGAAATAGAACATGCTACTTCTCTGAGTATTGTGACAATTAAAACAAATATAAATAAATGTATTCACAGGAATTATTCATATAATAATTAACAACTCCTCAGCCCTAAGAGCAGAACAGCTAAAAACAATTTTTCTTAAATATTAGAGATATTCATAGAGCAATAGTTTTATTTCAGCAGATTAAATAGTATCATAAAAGTAGCTGATGATGCAGTAAATTAAAAATCAGACTGGGGTCGACTTTACAGCAGCTTTTTTTCGTCTAATACAATTACCCATTACTGGCTAAACATTAGTTTTAAATCAACAGCAGTTGTCACAAAGAATTTTCTCTTAAAATTATTACTAGAAGAATTTAAAATGAGAGCAATATTACCAGATACACAAGGCCTGAAGAGATCTTAATACTGAAGGAACACACATCACAAAGACTCATCTAGATATAATTTTTCCCCTGCAGTCTCTATTCCTGCACAGAGCCAGGCAGAGCGATGCCTACTCCTCCCCAGTGTACAGGCACACACCGGGAGAGAAATCCACTTGAATTCAGCGAAGTTCAGCCTCACCTCAGAGTGGTTGGACTTAAAGGAGAGCTGTGAATAAGGAATGAGGCTGGGGCCAAGCCCTGTGCAGCAGCTCTGTGGCCCTCGGGGGTTTCTGTCTGCCCCAGAGTGTTCGGGTCCACTTTGGGTTTCCACACACTCAAGTGTAGGCAGCGGTGCTATGGAAGAAAAAGCACCCAATTATTTCCAGCCCCTTCTCAAGATATTCTGTGCAGTATCGGAAAACTGAAGTTCAAAGCCTTTGCATGCTAATGGAAGAGGGTTTATGTCATGAATAAAATGGGAAAGGGCCACATGATGCTAGAGCCTGTCGGTGGGGAGAGGGGGGAGATTCGGGGTCCATGTGCAGCTCCCCGTAACCAGTATACCAACACAGCACTCAGACTGCTCCTATTCCCAGCTGCTGCCACAAGAATGGGTGCAAAACAGGCATTTCAGGCTGCCTGCTTCTCCTTCTCTTCTCAGGAAGACCTGGGTTCTGAGAGAAGACTGGAGAAACAACAAGTGTGTCAAGTCAAAGTGGCATATTCAGAGCAGAATGTTTCACAGGTATAAATAAATGCTTTTTCCAGCTACAAAGACACACAGATGCTCTTCTGTGTGCTCCCATGCTTGCAATAAGGCGAGGAGAGACTCGGATATAAGGTTCATGATGTAAATCAGGGCAGGCAACTGAAAGGAAGAAGTAGCTATATGATTTACAGAGTAAATTACTGGCTTCACTAGATTTCATTATCTTCACCAAACTGTTCTTTATATTTCAATGTGTTTATATTTTATTCAGAGATCTTTTCAGGGCAGGAGGCTGAGCACACACACTGTCGCCATTTCCTGAGATGCATGCAGGGTTCCAGGAGTTATTTATAAAGGCAAACTTTGACTTTTATAGGCAGGGCGAGATTATTTTCCCTAGCTAAATATATGTTTTAGTAAGTGTGCTGAAGGTACTTTAATATATGTGCCTGTTATCTGATGAGCTTACTGCAACAGCTGCTGTTTATCCATGATGGCATACTGCTCTAAGATTGATGGGTGGAGGACTCATAGGAGCCAGCTCCTGGGAGACCCTGCCCTGGCACCCCAGGCTTTCCCAGCTGCTGCCCCATACATGGCCAGCACGGCAAACACAGGCGTGTCTGTCCATGAGCACCATCGGACCACACTGCTCTGCTGGGGCTGTCCTCAACCAAAATGGAGCTGGGAGAGCTGTGGGAACCCTTTCTGGCTCTGATCCCAACATTATTGCTTTTTGCATGGGGTCCCAAAGGGAGCTGGTGATGGAGGGAGGTAGGATTTGTACACAGCAATGGGAAGATATATGCTGAGTTCTCCCTAGACTAAGAATTTGAATAGAGGCCACACAAGGTAGGAGGCGAAGCAAAGGGAAGATGAGAGGGAGGAAGGTTTGATGGCTAAAATCTGAACTGGTAACTGTTTACTGCTGGGACAGCTCATTTCTCCGTGATGGTCACTCCTGTGAGCTCAACTACACCATGTGCTGATGCTGTGTTTAATTTCTTTTTAATCCATCACTGGCCATTTTCCTTCCCTTTGTCCGTGGCATTTGCTGCACTGTTACCTCACTTCACCTGCACTTTTCACAGAGAGATCCTTTGCCCCTGGCAGTGCCCATTTCCCCAGGCTCTCTTGCACGTACAGCTTCACTCCCACAGCTGTGGTCACTGAAGGGGTCATCTCCTGGTGCAGGAGCCATCTAAGGGACAGGGTGAATTTCCAGGCCTGTACCCCATTGCATGACTCCCCTTCCCTTCCCTTCCCTTCCCTTCCCTTCCCTTCCCTGTGCCTAGGGACCAGAGCCTCCATGGTGACATGAGGATGAGGATGAAGGCAGACATCCTGGTCATGGGGTGTCATGAGACACAGGCAGGTATTTCCTGTCACTCCTTCTGAGGGTGAACAACTTTTGTGTGACTTAGTATCTGAATCAGGAGGTCTTAAGGAAGGGTAATCTTGACCTGACAGAGCAAAACATCTCCAGTTGTGCTGTTCAAAGCCACCACAGGAGCCTCATCAGCTCCAGCATGGCCATCCCAAACTGTGTGGTCAAAGCTGTGTGTTGTATCACACACATGGCCTATATTATTATTTTACAGAAAATAAATAAGAAAAGAGAAAATAGAAAATAAAAATGTAGTGTTTGTATAGAAAAATCTATTTGATCATCATATTTTTAAGAAAATAAACTTTAAAACTGGTTTAGAACAGCACTTCTGGACTTCAAAACACCATGAATTTAGAGGGTATAAGTCTCCCCTTTCTAGCTCTGTATCTCTCTGTCCAGCAGGTAATCTTCATCCCAAGTGCTTCAGTGCATTTGGTAGCATATTTATCATTACAGGTGTTTGATGAAGTAGAGCAATTTAATTATTCCCATTTTTCAGCAGTGGAGCTGAGGAATAGGAGAGCTAAATGATTTGCTTAAAGTAGTACAAGAAACCTGTGGCAGAGAAAGGCTCTGCCCTGGGGCTTTCCTGCAAGACATTATTAAGACTCAACTTCAAACATGGGACATTTTTTGATACATACAAATCTGGCTACTGCTTTAGGATGGAGTTTTACCTTGGCTGCTTCAGCTTCAGGCCAGCATGTTGTGTGGTGGTTGAGTGCAAATTTGTTATTCTTGAGGAAAAAAACCAAACCAGTCAAAAAAGAAGTAGAGGCTGAGATTAGTCCAAAACTCAGAAAATTGGAAGGAGTCAGAAGCTCCTGATGGTTTTATTTCCTCCCTGTGCAAGCAGAGCTTGTGAAATATATCACACGAGGTTACTTACATGTGTGTGCATGTTTGCCAGTGTGTGTGTGCTGCTCACACACGTTGTGTTTGTTCATGTTTTTGATCTATTTAAACATTTTGGGCAAGCTGTTTATATTCCCAGCAAAAAATAAAATGTCGCCCCATAGGCAGAAGTCTTACACACCGGGTTTGAGTCTAGAAGTAATTTTCTTTTGTTCACAGTGGAGTTATTAAGCTCTCGCAATACGGGTTTACAGCCCAAGCGCTGACTGACTTAATTTCAAGAGCAATGTGATTAGGGCAAGGCACAAGGTAGTGCTGTACCAGTGCTTACCTTTATTAGTTGTGGCAGTGGTGTAAGTCCAGCCAGCTGAGGGAAAAAACAAAACTAAGGCAAACAAACAAACCTCCTCCAGCAGCAGACAACTTTGGCTTTTGGAGGCGTGCTTTAGGGGATGTGTGATGCCAAGCAAATTCCAAACTGGTGGAGACTCGGGGGTGTTTTTGCTAATATTTATTTTATGGCACATTATAACTACTGTGTATTACTGTTGCTATGAACCCTTGGGAAATAAAACTGGGAACTGTGCTGTGGTGAACCTAATAGTGCACAACTTTATTAAACATGGAAGCCAATGTAGACGGCACGGGCAGGAGCCATCGGTCCCAGCTGAAGGCAGGCAGTGGTGTGGCCAGGAACTCTGCCCAGCACCTCCATATCCTCCTTGCAGGGCCAAGCTGTGCTGCTCCCATGGGTCCTGCTTTGCACCTGCTCGTGTCCACCGAAAACAGCCGAAATGTCACCGTGCCAATATTAGCTGCATGCAGGGAGCTGCACCCCGATCAGCTGGAGAGCGGAGATTGCTCACAGATATTGCTCTGAGGAAAGCTGCACAGGGGAAGGAAAATGAAAGAAAAACAACATTCTCTATAAAAATTCTCTGGCAGCATTAATCAGCCGCATGTTTGGCTCCCGGTTATTTGCCTGGCTCTTGCTCCAGGTTGTGTTTCTGCTTTGGTATCATGAGACTGCCAAGGCTGCTTGGTGGGCACCTCCTTACAGACACCAGTGGTGGGAAAGGGATTGCAAACATGAAACTCGCCTTCAAAACATCCTTCATTTTTTTTATGAGATGGCAAACCCCAAATCTAATGAGTTTGTACAGTCTGAATACCAATCTCATTAAAATGCTCTTTTCCATTTCTTTTGGATCAAACCCTGCTATAGTCCTTCCCTAAATATTAATCATTTGTCTGTTGGGACCATGTTCATTTTCCATTTTCTTCTTCTACCAGCATTTTTAGGGACTGAATAATTGCTCTCTGGAAACAATTATAAACCCAGTTAACTCTTCCCTTTCTCATCTTCTCTTCCAAGTGCACTACATTGCACTACATATCCAGTGTCCTGGTTTTAAGGGACATATGGGTAGGGTTCCTTATTCTTTCTTTCTTTGGGGATTGAGGGCTTGTGTGAAAAAGAAGAAAAAAGAGGAAGGTAAACTAATAACTTTTTCAACTTTTTTGAATTCGGTGGCTTTTTTTGTGAGCTTCCATGAGACCCTGGATAGAGAAATGTAAGGCAAAGGTAAACACTGAGTGGTTGGTTGGACTGGTGGGCTTGTACTGATACTTGTTTCTAGGCAGGTACTTGAAGAGTATGTCACAAAATTTTGAATCAAATACATGGCCAGAAAGAGAAGATGTAAATTCCATCCTTCTGTCTTTAATTTTCAGCTCTAATACAGACATATTTTCCCACAGTTACAAGAGAACAGTAATATGAGGGATGATTTGATGGAAGAGGTCTTTGCCTGAGTGATAGTAAGAATATCTTGCTAAAAGATAATGGGTTATTCTTTTCACTGTGGCAAAGGCACGTGGTGTTTGCAAAAGTGTGGAGTTAAATGCCCAAAGTGAGGAAGAGTATAGCAAAAAGCAGTCTGAAGTTTCTGACTCTTCAGGGGTCAGACCTTAGAAGCCAAAACTCAGATCCAATAAAGGGAATTAGGAATTTCAATACTAATGAACTATTGTGGGACACAACAGCCGACTCCGGGGGTCCTGCTATCCTAGGGCATCAAAGGATGTTATAAAGCTACTGCTTTAGTTTGTTGCCCCATTAGGAGAAGGATATCTTTGCACTGACAGAACCCTCTTTTGATATTTTGATTAAAATTTATGAAGTTCTGTAATCATCTCTTCTTGCCACTCATTGTCATTATGATCCCTAAATGCTCTCGTCTGTGATTTTCCCCTTCTCAAAACTTTTTGTGGTATTCAGATCATCTCTGTCTGACAAAGTGGGAGGACAGAACATTTGTGAAGGCACTCCAGCTCCTAATTGGAGTGATAGTGGCACAAAGGACTCTGGAAACAATACCTTGTGCTTAGGAACGAGGCCAAGAGGGGCTGCCGTGCCCTTCAGCAGAGTGTCAGCCAAGTTGTGAATAGCACAAGGGTTGTGAGCAGTAAACAACCTGGCTCATCAAGGCTCTTCACAAACAGTGACAGTTGAGCTTCTCTTACTGTGGGGATTTTTCCAATTACTGTCCTGACAGGATCGTTCAGCACCACACTGGCTTTTGCTTTCTTTCTGGAAGCGGAATAAGTTCTTGAAGATCAAATGCAATCTTTGCTGCCATTTCAGACCGTAGGTCCTGCAGGAGGTCAGGCAATACTTGAGACACTGAGACTCCTCTGAGCTCTGGGCAGGTATCGTGCAGGACTCAACACTTGCCCACAACTTAAGATTTTCTTTGAAAGAAGGAGTTGTTAAAGTCTTTCTAACCAACTTTTCCTGTCTCCTTGAAAAGTCTCAGCTTTAATGAAGACTTTTGAGAAGATTGTAGCAAAATAATTGGACAGCTTTTGACTCTGCTTCGTTTCTCCCTGACACTGACAGGCTAACCTGAACTGTAATGGTGACACAGAGCTGCTCTAGCATGCTGAACTCCTCTTCAGTCTATATGGCATTTTTGGCCAGCAAGGCAGAAATTGGTTCTAAGATTGAAACATGAGTGGACAGGTCACCCTCAGCTTCACCACTGTGAAAGGGATCAGCTCATGGCAGCAAAATATAGTGCTGGACACACAGACACAGGTAGAAGGGGTGATAGATCGACTTGTCTGTGTGGGTAGACCCAGGGGAGGTTGGCTAATTTTGAAGCTTGAATGAAGACTTTGACCTGGTCTCTTGTCTTGCTTAGGTGACACAGTTTAGGGGACACAGAAGAGGTTTTGGGCTTTTGAAGTATCCATCTGTTCTTGTTACTTGTGCATGGCAAGCACCCTGTTATTCATCACACCTTGCCTTGATTGCCTATATATTTGTCCCCTTAAAAAGAGAATTTTTATGAGGATCAATCTTTTTATCTCTCCAGGGTTTGTGAAGAACGTGTGATGTGCTGGCCTAGCCAATAACATTTCATGCAGAAAGTACTGCACTGGCTCTTGGCAGTGCAATTTGAAAATCTGAAGTATGGTAGTGTGTGGTCCAGTCTTCAGCTACACAAGAGATCTGGTCTGTTGTCTGGTAGCTGAGGAAACCTGATGGATTTGGTTAAACTGCTTTGATGAGGTACAACTGGGTAACAGGACCCTCTTTACCAGGAAGTGTTGGCATGGGAGTGAATATTCCCCTAGATCTTGCAACATCCATCTCCAGTTGTCTGAAGTCTCCCAAATCTACCAGTGTGATAAGGAGGGTGTGGGCACAGCCTGAGGACCCAGGGGACAAGGGGGTGGACAATTTACCTCTGCAGAAGGCAGCACTGTGAAACCCCTGAGGAGGAACAGGTAAGGGCTACAGATATCAGCAGGTATAGTCCTGAGCCTGTCCTGTTACAGGAAAAACATTTGTTACAGGAAAAACATTTTCAAAATCAGCTGTCTCACTTCAGGCATCAAGCCTGTTTACTGTAGTTATCTATCTAACAGATTTTGCAATGATTCTGTGTTTATGTGTTGGACTTGGAGAACATTGTCTCCATTGGTATGTGTCTCCAGAGCTGCTGAGACAGTGCTCGCTCCCTTTTACTTGCTCTGCATCATTTCATTGCATCACTTCTTGTTGATACTTTCTCTTAATCTCCATAAAAGGTGACTTTCACTTTGGTCCCACATATCCATCCTTTTCCACCATTTTTGCTGGAAGAATCAACAGTCATCTCTTGAAACTCTCTAAATTCAATGTAACACATCTAGTACAGCCTTAATGCTCCTGGGAAACCAGGGCCAACAGTACCAGTTCTCATATCCAAAAAAGTTCCTTTTATATCACATCAATTTAATATTAAAGAGAAATTAAAACTTGACATTCTTTTTTACAATTCAGACCCCTTTAGATTTCTTGTTTGCCTAAATGGAATGATTTCATGGGTGTGAAACAAAACAAAGGGTAGTGTTTATGCCATATATTATGAAATAGGTCTTCATGGATATTATTTTGAAGTATTTCAGTGACTTTATCCATTCAGACTTTAACATCTCTGCAAGACTTAGAAGATCCCAAATGTTGGTTGTGCACACATAATAACTTATTCATAACTTCTTTATATGCCACTGTTCTTCCTCATAAATAAACTAATAAAACTCATTATAGAAATCAAAGCTAGCTAATACAATATATCTGATGGACAGCTGTCTCTGGATGCATGAATTATAATTACATGAAGCAAGATGGTCTTATTATGCCAGGATATCTCTGCTCTGAATAAATTTCTATTACGAGTGTGTAATCTTTTGACTCAGGCCAGATGATAGGAGCTTGCCCAAGTAAGTCCTTTACAGTATTACTATTGAGCTGTGCTTTCACTTGTGGAATTACAATTAGGTAAGTGGTGCTGGAAGTTATGTCTTGGAGTAACAGTGGCCTGGGAGAGGTAGAAGGCTGGGGGGAGCAAGAAGCCTTTATCATCTGAGCTGGTCTTACCACTCCAGCCTGCTTTCAGGCTATAACTTAATGCCATACCCTGATTTAGATGTAGCACTTGTCAGCCAAGAATAAGACTATAAGACACAGACATTCGAGGACTTGACCCATACTTTATTGTGAATACGTGATTGAGCTGACAGACAGACAGAGACAGCCACTAGTGTGAGAAAGAGAATTTGTTCTGCCATGTAAGATTTCAAAATATCTTAAACTCAGATCTGTATTTTAAGCTTAGACCACTCTTAGCGGATTTCTCAATAGTATTTGATGAGCTGAGTGATTTAACTTATTTTTTGCTGCCTTTTCTTTGCTAATAAAAATGGCAGCATTTGTTTTTGAGACACCACTTGGGACACTCTTTATTTCAAGGGATTTCTCTCCTCACATCTCCAGTATTCACATCAGTGAGAACAAACTGATACTGAATGTTGAAGCCACAAACCTTTAATGAATTCCTTTGCTCTAAATTTAAGATGAGGCATTTACATGGCAGCAATGCTATACTGGGTTTCTGCTTAGGCTGAGTTGCAAAGGAAAGGACTAAAAAAGGGCAAACTCTCCATGCATACTGTCATTTCTCTCCCTGAAACTGTTCTGACCCTTCTCCAAGAAGCTGAGCTACCACTGATCAGTGCTGGCATGAGAGACCTGTAAAAAGAGTTTGTGTCCTCAAGAAACATAGGGAACACTTACAAATAGGAAACTTCCTTTGGAGAGAGGGAGTTTCCTTATTGCTATGCCTGAGCTATCAGGGAAGGTGTAGCACATCATGCCAGTCAGTTCTGTTCTCTTCCTGATCTGCTGCAGATGAGAGAGCAATGGAGAATCACAGCTGTTACAGGACAGAACAAGAGCAAACGAGCTTGCAACGTCCCCCACTCCTACCTTGGGAGGTTGTCTCAGGAATTGGGCAGAAACAAGATTAACCAAAGGACTCATGAAATAGCCAGAAAGTAAAACAAAGCAGCAGAAGAAAAATCCTGTTTCTTGACTTTTAAGATGCGTTAAAATAAAAAGAAAACAATGTCTCTCCAATGCTTATTGCTCAAAGATGAATAATCAATTTTATATTTAGAGATAATGAAGGCATCATATGCACAGTGAGAAACCTGTCCCTGTATTTATTGTACGTAAGTTTTGATTTAAGCTACTTCTGCTTCACAAACGTACTTAATATCAACAAGAGTACTATTTACACTGATTTTTTAATTAAAGGAACGTAGTCATCTTTTATGCTTGCAGTTTGCCTGCAAGCAGATTTTTTTCCCCTTCAAATTCATTCTGTCAAAATGGTTAGACAAATTGTTTCTGGAAATGTATTTGAATTATGGATGACTTGTGAGTCGTCCATGCAAGATCTTTGCTGTAGCTAAAAGTTATGAATATACCTAAACTTGTCTTCTGAGCTCCTTGTGTTACCAAAGAATAGAAATCAGTGTTTTGAAAAAGTGTTTTTGTGAATTCCTTTGGATGTACCTTTCTATTATCTATGGAAAAACTCTTGCAGACCTAGAGCCTAAAATTTTGATGGTTAAAGATATCTGAGATATTTTGTGACTGGTCACATTAATTCAGATACCGTTTTCGGTCCTCAACAAACTGATGCAGTATTTATGAACTGTGCTGCTTCTGTCCCAGCCAAATTTCAATTCTTGACAGAATAGTTTTCAACTTTAGGTAAAAATTCACTGTTTGGGAACATTTGTATGAAGACTTCCTAGGAAGCCTGGGTTGTGGAAAGGAAAGATTGGCCTAGTTTCCAGTTTGGTGCTAGGTTTATGAATAGTCTTGCGGACTTTAGCAATTCAGAGGAAATATGATTCACTGTTGCTGTGGGTAGTATGGGTCTTGTGACAAGAAATTACAAAAGGGAAAATAAAAATAAATAAAAAAATAAAAGGAAATCTCAGAAATCCGTCTGGGGCTGGAAGAATGAATTGATACTTAGCAAGCATGATTGTTTTGTTGAGGGAAAGAAAAAAGAAAAAAGAATCTAAGTTCTCATGGTTGGTGAAATACTCAAAAGAGCTCAGGGGAATGAAATGGGGACAATTCCTCAGCCTGGGGTGGCAGTCAGGTGTCCCCCCACGTCCTCTGGAGCACCCCAGCCCTACAAGGCTACTGCTCTCATGCCAGGGATTTCATCCACAGCAGGAAGGGTGAGGAAATGGGCTGATGGCTGTGGTACCTCAGGACATCTTCACCAGCATCCTTGTTTGTGCAGGAATGTATCTGAGCCACCATGTAAAGCACAGAAAAAGAGAAAGTGTTTTACATGCTTTTAAACACAGGGACTACTGATACTGTCACTGCCTGGGTTTGCCTACAAACAACGCACCCAGCTGAGTAATTTATTCTCAGTGTATAATCTTTGACGGCTGGAAAGCAGAAAAGCTGTTCAGTACATTTGGAAATGACTGCAGCTACAAGGTGAGAGAGCAGTATTTAATATCTATTTTGAAACCAATACTGGAGGCACCTGATAAACTGCCAGAAGATGGGGTTTGTAACACACAGAAAGCTAAAATTTGAAGAACTAACAAACACTGAAGCCACTCATAGGGAGATTTAAAATACTGTGAAGTCTGGACTCAATTTATTTTGTCCTTATAAAATGCAGTTGTTTAAATCTCATGCAGTTGTTTAAAGTCACAAGCAGTGAAGACTGAAAATTTCACAAGAGTGGGCATTTTTAGTGTATCCTCCTTCAAGGGTATTGCAGTATATGGGACACCTGTGCTCTGAATCAGTCCACCGTGAAAGGAGCATGAAACATCAAAGGAGCAATGATAAAAACAAACAAGAAATCAAACTTTTTTAAGCCTCAGAACTATCTGTGTCTGGTTATGGTTGAAGCCTTTGTTGGTGTTGCCAAGACTCCTTCTCTTATTTACTATCTCACTTTGGAAACAGGGAGAGAAAGGCTTAAAATGACAGAATTTAAAAAGGGCATCAAGACACAGCAGTATTTTCTTACTGATCCCCAAGTTCTTGTGTCTCATCAGTAAAATGCATCAGGGCCTGCAGGAGAAGGACCTCTGTAGATTTTTGATCTCCCTTTATCCAAAGAGATATTTTCATATCCAAGGCTATGTGCCATGACCTGGTGGGTGCCGTGAGGGCTGAGGGTGGCCCAGAATGACCTGGCGCAGCAATGTCATCTCCACAGGTGCTCCCAGGAACCCTGCAGCCATGTGGGGCCAGAGCTTGGTGGTTTTTACAGTGACAGACTTGAGCAGCAGGAAGCAAAGGCACAGAGAGGAAGTTTGTTATCAAACTAGAGCTTGATCTTGACCCTAAGCTCTGGAGTTTAAAGACACACCCAGCAATGGGCAGAGTCTACAGAAAAATGAAAGGTGAGGATAGGTATAAGATTATAATAGGTGTGGAAACAAATAGAACTTTTCCTCAGCTACCAGTTGTACTGCTCCAAGGAGTAATGAAGGAACGGGTCTAAGAGTGCTGTTTTATAGTTGTTAGGAAAGACCTGGATGTACAGATAGGTATTTATAAGTCAAAGGCAATAATTTTACTGTAGTGGAAACAAGAAGTGAAACTTTTACTGCTGCACCACAGTCCAGGCTATAGTCAGCTGCTGTGGGAAGGATCTTTATGGTGTTAATATAATCTGGACAACCCCTGCCCATGTGAAATCAGATGTACAGCAGTGTGTTGCATCTCCAGCCTGGTTTTGCTGACATCCAAAAACAGGGGCAGGACTTCTCTGGATGAGGTATCATCTAATCCCATAGTCAGGGACTTTCCATGTCCAGAAGCACTCACATTAAACCAGCCACACCAATCCCTTTGCCCACATGTCGGTCCCTGCCATGCTGCCATTGGTGTCTATAGGAGACTATTCATGAAATTCACCATGCATTCAATCATCCTTTATTAATATGAACAGCTGCAAAATTCAGACAGAAGAAGCAAATGAGTGAGGGGCAAGAGGAAAAAGGAAATTATGATAGCAAGCAGACAGCTGTGAAGACCAGCAATGTGCCCAGCTGATGGTACTGCAACTAGAATTTTAAAAATGTGTAATAGGAGATAAATAAACTGATAAATAAAATCGATCTCAAAAGGTCACATGGGAAAGATATACAGTCTTGATTACCTAATTATGGAAGAGATATTGCAGAAATGGAAATAGTACAACAAAGTCCCATAATGACTTGGAGACTGGAGACTCCAAAATGCTGAGTGAAACTAGGTCTGTATCCCTCGCAAAGAGAAAAGATTGAGAGGGGACCTGGCGGAGCTGCCAAGGGCTCTGGGGGGAACCGCAGGGAGCAGTGCTGCAGTTATTAGAGCTAATGTCAAATATGAGGACGAGGGACACGGCTCCAGCGAGGTCTTGCACTGTACAAATGTAATACATTCTTTTTTTCCAGAGGGTATATATTATAAGCTACCAGATGCTGGTCTAGAAGCAACTGATCTGACCAGATTTCAAATAGAGCAAGGAGCATATGGAGAGAGAGGGGGAGAAAAACAGTATATTATGGAGAACAACTGTTAACTGGAGGAAAAGATAGGCCTAGCTGGGCTTCCTGGCCTCCTGCCATCTTAAGATTTTCTTATGTCCCTGTGTAATCTTCTGACTTTTGATTTAGATGTTTCCTAAAAATGTGGCCCAGTGGTTGGTACATACTAGGCATTAGCCCAAGAAAAGAATGAAAAAAAAAATGCACTGTATCTCATTAAAGAATTTTTAAAGGGAGACTTTGAGGCGCCATTTGCTTCTTGTTACTCATCTTTGCAAATGTCTCTTGTCTTCCCAGGCTCTGCCCTGATGTGCTGGCGTTAGCAGCCTGTGGATTTCTGAGCTGTGCTGAAACGGGGTCTCAGGGCGGCCAGCCTAAGTCGGTCAAGCAGAGATGGCAGCGTGAAGCAGAGGAGGAAGACAAAAATCAGATCAAGTGAAGTAAATGATACAAGATCTTTGCATGCACATAAACAGTATCAGGTGAAAAAATGCTGTCTGGTAATGGCTTTTCAGGCTGCTGTTGGGAATAAGGATCACGCCTATATTTGAAATATTTACGGTTCAATTAACAGCATTTGTTTCCGTAAAATATATTAAAAGGGAACAGTATTTATCTTTAACTATTTTTCATTTTCTTCGATGAAAGATTCCAATATAGATATTGCTGTAGGCACAGGGGGCACTGAACATCAAGAGGTGAATTCTGTAAACAATTTTTCTCAAAGCACTACAAAGTTTAAATATTAATTTGTCCATAATTGGCAAAGAAGCAATTAAAAATGCTACAAAGCTGACTTTCTGCCTCCTTTACTTTCTCCTCCCTTTTCATTTAACCACAGTATAGAAAGTAGATGTAAAACAATAGGACCCTGAGCTGTACGGCATCCTAAGCCTAGCTTGCCTTAAAGCTACAATATGGATTTAATTTATATGCAAATGTAAGCAATAAAAAGCCAGACACTGTAGAAATTATAGTATTTTTCATAGATGTTTCAGCACCGGCACACAAGCCAGCAGTGATTTCAAACAAGGAGCTAATTATTACTGGTCACTAAGCTACCTTTTTCTTTTAATATCTCTCTTTCTTTCTTCAACTCCCCCCCTGTTTTTTTAACAATGAGTAAATTATTTTCTTGAGCAAGGGAGGGGGGGGGAGAGAGAGAGAGAGAAAGAAACTTGAATATTGGGGGTGAGTGAATGAAAACAGCCAGAAATATCTCCTGTGAGATTCAACATCAGGATAATTTCACAGTCTCGCTTTTTGACTGCTGTGTCCTGAAGCTGACCAGCACCATGCAAGGCTGATCAAAGGCCATCGGAAACATCAAGTAAGCCTAAATGGGGCTAAAGTATGCTAATAGAGAAGCTAAATGTACTTTAATCCTGTTATAATACAAGGTAACTTAGAGGCAGTGAAGGGCCTTGTTGCTTTTCCCTACTGGGTCCAGGACCCCTGCAAATCTTGAATAGAAGTTGCTTCCTATTCTTCGCGGGCCGGGGTATGGCTTTCTCAGATGCACACACAGTCCCCTCCTCCTCCGTTTACTAAGTGTCAACAGTCGGCTGAGCAAGACTTCTCCGCTCCTTAGATCAGCACCCTGTGACCTTCCACATTTAAGCACAGACCATTAAGCTAAGCTTTCCAGCTGTTGCCTGAATTATGAGGGATTTTTTTTTTTTTCCGAGGAGGGCAGAGCTTAGAGGAACACAAGGCAACAGTTTTATATTATGGACCCACTGCCACCCAACTTGCTATGCAGAGCGATGTGCTTTCCACAGGGCTGCGGCAGACGGGTGACCCTCGCTGAAAACAGGGGCTTGCTTTGAAGTGATTCAGGCTCTGGGTTGTCCAGCTTCAGCATCATTGTGCTCGCTTGGGGAAATCTAATCTAATTTTAGGAAGAGGAGGAAACAAAGTAAACGTGACTGAACTGCGCTGCACTGTACGCACGGTCTGGGACAGCATTCCCGGGAATATCCGTGCTCCCCGTGCAACTTTCTTGTTAATTTTCCTTCATTTTTAGACATCAATTTCAGTGCATCCTACCCAAGAGAGGATAAAAAGGGTGGTAGCTCTGCCTGTGAAATGATATGGTTTAGTGGATGCCCCAAACTAACTACTGCTTGCAAACTCTAGATTAAAAAAGAAGACTGATGTAATTTTAAAGCCAGCAAACTGCCTTAGTGACTGTATCAGAAGATTAAAAACAAAGGTTTCATTGAAGCACTACCTCCCACTGTGCAGCTGAAAGTCTCATGGCTGAGGCAAATGGTCCTAAATATCTTTCTGTTAAGTACAAATTACATACTGGATATATTAAGTTGTAATGGTGCATTTTTCAAGAGTCACTTTTCTTGTGTGAGAGCATCAGTAAAGACTCAAAAAATGCTGACTGTATGGCACATGGAAACAAAAAGGAATCTGCCTTTCACAAAAAATGTTCTGTTCGTATCAAGTCCTCTTTTTCCTCCATCTCTCCCCATCCCCCAGCTAAGGCTGGAGTTTCAAATGCCAGAACCAGTATGTACAGTAAGTCCTTTTGAAATCCATGGCAGAGAAATAGTATCCTGGCCTAAAAAACTATTATCTGCACTTACATTCCTAAGCCTTACCCCTCTGTGTTAGTGCTGATAGGAGTCTTTCAGATCAGCTGAAACATAACTGAATAAAGATGCTCCAGAAAACATCTTTTTAATGTGGAATTATCTTTCATTTACATAGGCAACATCCCTTAACTCGGCACATGTGCTATAATGCTTCATGCAATAGAAACATTCATATAAAACTTAATGATTAGCATTCATTCTGCTCCCAAATGATCAATAAAAGGCTAAGTTAATACACAACGTGCAAAGGAGTCTGCCAATGTGCATAAACTTGCATTATTGTGTGGGATGTAGGTACATCATGGCTGTGGGAGCAGAGGAAGAGAGCAGTGTCCCACTTGGGGAAGGGACAGTGGCACCAGGGAACAAGGGACAGTGTCCCTGGGATGCCGTGTGTCACACACCCAGCACCACACGTGCAAACATCCATGTGCACAGACACACACATAGTTACAGCAGATAAAAAATAGGACCAAACAGGCAAATACAAATAACAAAAGCATCTATAACATCCTCTCTTTGCATTATCAGTGAAGGCCTACTTGTGAGTGATTTCTCTACAGAAATCATTTGCAACTACTAAATCAGATAGAAGTAGTATAGATGGGATGGAAGTTAAACTAACAGAGTGGTGCACCTTTGCCCAGATACCTTTATGTTGATCTTGTACAAGTGGTTTATTCCAGCAAACAAACTCTGTAGGATTTGAGAGAATATATCTGGGCAGTACAGAGTTAATATCAGCAAAATGTTTTTGGCAGGGACAGGCTTAGCTTCTGCTGAAATATTTGAATTCTAATCTGCTCCTATTTAACACTGTTGGGAATAACATTCTCATTTTTAGGTGTTTATCTACCTATTTATTCACCTTTCACCACTTACATTGTTTGTCTGTCCTTCCCTTACAAGATTAACTGAATTGCAGTTGTGTTTTAATTATCAACAAATTTTGAACTGAAAAGCATTTGCATGACTCTGTTCAGTTCAGCTGTAATTTTCTGGATTTGTTTTTAATTAACAGAGGTCCTTCCCAACACATATGAAGCTTGATGGAAATCTTTTTGTTCTTACAAACACCCATACACTGTTTTTGCCATGCATTATCTTTCTTATTTCTCCATCACTCTTTAAAAAGTAAAAACTAAAAAAAATTAAATGATTAACTGTAAGTGGGCAGTTTCAGCCCACAAGAGCTCCAGTGACAGCTTTTGAAATTGTTAAAAGTTTACTAGTTCAGAAATACTGCATGGAAAGACTTAAGAGATTTTCCACTTAAATTTCATTCTAAATATAGGTGTAAATCTTTTTTTTTCAGGTGCTCATAATTTACAAGATAATGGCCATTTGAGGTCATGTGTGACTGCTCAAATACATTTCAACTAAACTTCAAAAATATTTATTTATTATTTTGGTTCATTTAACTTCTAAAAATATCAGAATCTCTATTGCTACCACAAGAAAACACCATAGCATGAATACAAAGGAGCCACAAAATAAACCCAACATGATCTATATGTTAACAGCAATGGTGAATTGACATGCACAGCTTGTTTTGCTCTTTTGCATTTTTGTAACCCCTTGCATCATCTATGTTTATCATCAAAATGTCTATTTCTTCATCAAGCATCTATAATTTTGTCAAGACAGACGATTAATATTTTGTGTAGTTATTGCCAGACCTGGCAGCTAATGTCTCTTTCCCATATAGAGAATTATCAGAGGCTCTGGCAATGGCAGAAGCCACTGGAAGTGCAACTCTGTGGCAGCAGGAGAGGTTATGAACACATCTGAGAGACTGAAATTGTTAGAGCATGTAGCAAAGCTGGGAACATGGCTCAGTCATTAGTTACCTGTAAATTATCTTCATTTTTTAACAGGGATGGGGCAGGTGCACTGCCCACACAGTCCAGTCTCTAGGGAATACATACACCAAGCAGACTCTGTGTGGAAGATACAGTATTTACTGATAGCTATCTTTTCCCCACACCAAATGTTTTCATATTGAAAATTTAATAAACATATAAAGAAGAGTTGAGATGAAGTTGGGGCAAAAATCCTGCCTGCATTGTGAATTAAAATATACAACATTGAGTTTTGATTCCAAATCTTTTGTCCCACCAAATTTCCCAGACTAGTTTTAAGCTTATTTGGCCTTCCTGTCTCCAGGAAGATGAGGCTGAAAGATTGGCAAAGCCTCCTCCTGTTCTAGTATCCAGATTTAAACAGATTCAGTGTTGCAGAAATGCAGTTCTGCATGCTGTGCTGCATGGGATTTTGGAAGCTTTATTAAGAATGTCCCTTTTCTGAAATGAAAAAAAAAAATGGAGAAGAAAACCACTTGGTAACACTAGATGAGTTTCTTACCTGTACTACGAACTGGGAGTTGAGCTGCAATGTTTACAATTTAGACGTGTGGCAAAATCTGGGAGGAAGCCACAGCTGACTGTTTTTCTGAATCATGCTTGGCCCCAAGTCTGAGATGAAGAAAGAGTCAATATATATTTGCCTGTGGAGTAGCTAATTAGAACAATTAATCTGAGAACCAGAACAAGCTGTGAGACCATGAGCTGATTCAGGCACGCCCTCTAATAACTTAAATTTTGATCAATGTTTAAGCCACCATGGGAAGGACTGGGGTGATGAGGCCCAGTGGCTGCGATTCAGATTCACCATCCGTGCCCGTGTTGCTGTGACAGGCGCTGGGACCTCGGGCAAGGCGTTTTCCTCGTCTCTGAAACAGGCCAATGGTATTCACTGCCTTGTCGAGCTTTGTGGATACAAGCAGCATGTTCTGAATGAAATGTTAAGTACATCTCAAAGCCAGCCAAGACAAGAACTGCATTTTTCTTCCCAATATCTATTAGCTCAGAGCAACGGAAGAATCCCACTTGCCACCAGCTCCCTGTTCTTGTTTGAAGATGTGGAGTTAGCCAGATCATATCCATCAGATATTTGCTTTCAGGGTCGCATGAAAGTAGAGTGAAAGAAAGATCTTTTGTGGGGATGACATGCTTGGAAATATACTTGTCCAAAGCAAACAGCTCTTGCTCTTTCTCCAGCTAATTCACTGAAAAGATACCATTTTAGTCAAGAAAATGGTATCAATTCTCCTCCTCTTAGGCAGGATGGTGGCAGGTTTCCCATGTAGATTTGTAGAAGGTATAATTTTGACAGGAGCATCTGGCTCCTTTGTGAGCTTCACAAGGAATTGTGTGGCAGTGGCTTTAGGTCAGCCTCTGGTTGAGCCATGTGGGCAGCCCTTTGACATGTCTGTGCTGCTTTTCCTGCTGCACTCTATTTTGTTTTGACTCCCTTTTGAGCTTCCTAAATATTCAGCCTTGCTCTGCAGATTCCCTGGGACAGTTTCATTCATGGGTCCTGACAAGGACTGAGGTTTTGCCAGGGCTCATGGATCCATTCTTACAGTGGTGCTGTGTGTTACATTAGCCGACAGCTGCTTTTGGCAAGGGGTTTTTTTTTTTTTTTTTTGTTTTGTTTTTTTCAGAAATCCTCTTAGAGAAGGGAGAAGAGTGATCTCTGGGTAGCGGAGCTTTCAGTTCTCAGAATAAACCATGCCAGGTTGTTTAAGAATTTAAAAGCAATTGTGAGCTTTCCTAATACAATGATATGTAGTGTGGTCCTTCTGCCCTCTTTAAGCAGCCGATGTCTGGCTTTTATCTTCTAGGTGTATTTACAGTAAAAAAAAATCCCTAGATTTCTTTTCTTACTTCCCTGTGTATGGTGTGACCTGAAAATGTGTTTTTAGCCTTATTTACATGAATGCAATCTGAGCAGATGTTTTGTCATCAAGAATGTGCCAGCTTGTTGCATTTGGCATAGAAAAATGGTACAAGGGTGCAGAGTACCTTGTCTTCTCCTCCCCAGATCCTCTGCGAGGTTTGGGCACCATGCTCCAGACAGGTGCTGTTGTGCCTGACACTGAGTGACCAGGAAGTGACCGTTGTGAGCGACTGGAAGGTGACCACCAGCTGTGCTGCTGTTGGGTTTGTCCAGCCATGGGTGGTGGGAGCAAGAAGATGGGCAGGTAGGGGAAGCAGCAGCTGGGAAGTCACAGACTGCCAAGCTCTGTTCTTGCTTTGCACACCCTTAGGCTGTATGAGGAAATTCAGCTGTGCTGGACACATTGATGACATGGCAGAGGGTCCCTGTCTCCTCCTGATGATCCATTCCCTGAGGTCAGCAGGAAGGGATGCCTGTTAGCTCCCTTCCTTGCCACACAGGGTGGGGTGAGAGCCCAGGGGATGGCTGTGCTCTGAGCAGTTCATCATGGAGATGTGCTGTGCTGTACAGGCTGAAATCACCAAAAACATGTTCAGGGAGGATGGAGTAATTTGCAACTGCATGTTTGGACAAATTTGATGGCATTGGGAACAGTTCACAAATAAGGAAGCTGAGCTGTTTTAGAGCAAAGTAGTCCATGTTTATCTGAATTAGGAAAAAGCTTGGCTAAATCAGGGTTTAAAGAGGAGCCCATGGCTGAAGGATATTTAAAGAGGTCATCTGGAGTCCTTGGCATTGTTGCACAGAGTGTGCCGGCTTTCCTTGGTGTGAAAAGCCATAGAGACAATACAAATGCAGAAAAAGAGGGGGTGTGTGTGTGTGTGTTTGATAAGATGGAGGGAGAATCTGGTGTCTAGCAAAATTACAACACTATCAGAAACATCAAAAACATTACAATGCTATTGAGAAATCCAAAAGAATGCACTGGGGAAGGTGCCAGCCCAGGTACAGTATATCTGATCTTGCAATGCCAGTGGAAAGGAAGAGCAAAGCAGCTGGTTCATTTGCAGCAAAAGAGTTGAAGGAAGAGATATAACCAGAGCCTTTCCATGTGCTGACAGATTCCCCAAATGATGCTTCATCAACTAAGCATCTCCAAAGCCATCACAGCTGTTTCTCTACAGAGCAGAACCACTGCTGGTGCATGCTACATGCAGCAGAGTGTGCCAGCATGACCAGCAATGGAAATGTTATCAGGCAAATGGAGCTGTTCCTCCACCCCTTGATTCCCTCCCACCAGCGGAGAGTTTGATTTCACATTGCTTTTGCTTTCTAAATTGGTCTAACTAATGTGATCAGAAACATCCTGTTCCAATGTCACTACTGCCTTCCAAACTAGATGGCCTAATTAAGGTCATTAATTCCATCGTCTAAGACAATTTCTTGAGAGATATCTAAGTGGATACTAGAATAGGTCATATTATTACATAAAATTAGCCAAAAAAGGCATAAGAAAACACCCATGTCAACTGGAAAAAAGGACTTTGGGTCTTCAAAATTTAAAGACAACAAAAACATAATTACAAATGATGAAGAGTGAAGTGAGAACAGAGAAAACTTATTCCCAGAACTGAACCTTTTGCCCGACTCAAGACCTGTGGGCAATTCAAAGATTTGCACAAAGTCAACACTTCAGGGCCAAGTGAATATATGTGATGATGCTCTTTTTTTTTTAAACTGTTTTGGAGCCTACAACTGGTTGCTAGAAGATAAAGCAGATCAAAGGAATAGTCCTGATCTGTATTAATGGGCCACAACAGAGGCAGTGTGCAGTCACTCTCTAAGTCTATTCACTTGCCCCGAGATGTGCTTTGCAAAGGGAAGATGAAACCTGTGGTGGGATCTCTGAGGTTGCTGTTAAACCACCATAAAGCTCAATGGCCAGAGGGAAAGTAAAAGTCTGATGAATACTTCACATCTGCTGTTGAATTATTTTGGTTGGAATCAGCTGGGAATATCATCTTCACCTTTGCGAAAGCAGGAGCCATCTCAGACATGAAGCTACCAGGAAATCATGCTGGGATAAAAAATATTCAGACTAAGCAGAAATCTCAGCAGTAGAAAGACCTCACCTTACAAAACCCTCAGACATGTTACCTGAACTTTTATGAGCTCACACAGAGAGGTGATGGCTGAAGTGGCTGTGCTGTAGTTGGAGTTATGTGAGTGATATCTGACCAAGGGCTGCTCCTTGGGCTGCTGGTGTCTGTGGTTGATGTCTGGTGGGGCGTGGCAGGGCAGGAGAGCCTGCTGGAGCATAAACTCCCTTGATCATGTCCAGTCTGCCTTGGTCCCTGGCAGAAATAGGAGTTGTAGATGCAGGAGATTTTCAGGAATGTTTGCTGACCTGGGAGGAAGGAGTGTGCTCAGGATGTCCAATGGGAATCCATCTGGTACTGGCCACCACTGGTTTGGAGAGGCAAAAGATGTGTGGGACGTGAATCCCACAAGCTGAAAACTTTCACTGATAAACATGGGAATGAAGACAAACACAGGGAAATATATGCAAGAGGACAAAAGTACAGCTAGTAATTTCTGTAAGGCAAACATTTTTTACTCCATCACGTTTGAAATACTAAGGATAGCATGTATCTCTGCTGTCTAGTATTTAGCAGCATTTATTTTGATAAGAACAATATGTGTTAAGGTTTGGACAACATCAAGGTAGGGAGACTAAAAGTATGCAAAAATTTCTTGACCATTTCACAAGCACAGCTTCATCTTTGTCCTACATGCAAGACCAGGTTTCAAACTAAACTAATCCTTAATGCACAGCTATGACTCCTCTCATGCCTACATTCACCGTCATGGTGAGATTTATGGATGCAAATAAACAGAAGAGCAGCCGGTGAAATGCCTGCTAGTGAAAGTGGGTGTGGAGGTGACCCAAGCCACAGAAGACTTTTGGCCACTAGGAGGATTTCGTAGTATCATTTGCCACACTTGCAGTTTGCTTCCAGTTTATAGCTACCAAAGTAGCTATATTTCAATCCCTTAATTTGTCCAAGTTAGTCATGCAAAACCATAAATTGAATCTCTGGATATTTGCAGTGAAATCTGTCCTCTCTCTGAACTCAAAAAGCAATTTTCTGACATATCATATTACAGCCAGCCTTGAGATAGGTACCTGGTTAGTATAGAGTATTGAATATCCAGTACATTTTGAATATATGTTAATGGTAAACTGGCTAATTTAATTTCCTTCTGTAGGTGTGTAACTCTGGCTACCTTGATAAAGTTTTCACACTAGTGCAGAAGTTAGAAAGCCAGTACAAACAACAGTGATGAGATCAATATCAGTTAGATTTTCTCAAAATACATCTAACTAGGAGTGGTAGGAATGGCTTCCAGGGATAATGAGCTGTATATTCCATGGTCCTCATTTTGCTAAGAAAGTTAATACCAGAGTTGTGTTAATATTGAGGAGTTTTTGCAAGAAGAGGGTATTGTGAATAACTCTATGATTTATATTTTAACTGAATGTGTAGATATTACTTGGGAGTAATGCTCAGGATTGAGTCTTTGTGCAGTTATTTTATGAAATTTTGTATTCCTTGCATAAAGCTCACTAATTCATCATCTTTTGCTCTAAGAATTTCATGTCAGCTACACCAGAAAAGCATTACCAGAAACATCACTTCCAGCTATACAACACAGGACAAAAGTTCTCTATTGCCAAAAGGATATACAAAGTGAAAAAATATAGGAAGTTTTATGAACAGATCAGAGAAAAGGCCAACAGTCCCTCCTAACCACAAAGGTCTCAAATAATGTGATTATCTGGACCTTTAATATTTCAATACAACTTTTTAAAAAGCAACTGAAGTCTTTGGCTTTCACTAAATTCCAGCATATGCCAAATAATACAGCACTTTATTTCCATCTCAAAGCACCCTAAAATATGAGCTTATTTTTACCTTACAAAACTGCCAAAGATGCTTTGAAGCATTCATCTCATAACTGTGACTGACCCTTTTTCAATTATGTCATAAGAAAAACTTCTGAGAGCATTCAAAAACATCTTCAGACTTTATAAATGCTGTTTGCACCTACAAGATCCATCCAGGAATAGTCTCCCAGTCTCAGTGTGTGTCAGTAGCTTTATTTTACATTAAGATTTTTCACCAGCCAATCAGTCTGGTAAGTGAAAATGTGCTGGTTTGTACCCATGAATGTAGACATGATTTTTAGCAAATCTGAGACCACTCTTGCCAATAGCCCCGTTAAATTGTTTTTATCAGTCTGGTTGACTGGAATGTTTGAGTATTTACAATAGACTCAAGAGTATTAGGCTGAAAGTCTGTCTAATGTACTACCAAATTAGACATGGCTAAGCAGTTGTGTAGCAGTTTTCAGCTGCATACTCCAGAACAAAAAAATAAAGTGCCCTGAAAAAAGCTCTAAAAATATGTTTTAATTGAGAAGCTTTAGGACTTTCTCCTCCCTTTTGCTTCCTGAGGGTGTTCTGACAAAACAGAGAACCAATCTGTTAGTCTTGAGGAGTGCTGTGCTCATCTTAAATCTTTATTTGGAGGCTGAGCTGCTTTTGGTAACCTAGTACTTACTGAGGAATGAGTAGCTGGGCTATTCCTGTGGCTTGCTGCTGTGCTGCAGTGGTGGCTTGTTCATGGCTCATCCATCCCCTTGGTGTTGAAGGCACACATCTGGTCCTGCACACTATGTTTGTCATTTATCCTCCTGTAATAGGATGTCTCCCAGAAGCAACTGAGGAAAAAGTTAAGCTGGAATGGGGAAAATAGTTAAACATGTGCATTAATTTGGTAGGGAAAAAACCCTTAATAACATTTAAACAGGAAAAGGTATAGGGTGGTTAAATAGAACATTGCAAATGATTGAAACTGGAGGAACAAAGGAGCAACCAGGTGTACAGATTGGTCAAATGATGTAAGAAAAGACTGAGTCTGAAATGGGGTTTAACCTCTGGAATTTGTTGGGTTTACCATTACAACTTGTTTACACAAGACAATTGGAAATTAAGAAAATGTCTAACTAAAAAGCTAAAGAGATATTTGGGATTCACTCCAGATATATGCACACATATATTTATGATTCACTTGTGGAATGAGAAATTTCTTTTTCCCTTCAGTCTAGGGTATAATCTATGGGAAAAGCCTCCTCATTTCAGGCCAGGACAAACACCTTGCTATTGTCCCAAAATATCTCCATTTGCACACTCAGGTGCTGCTGCTCCTGAGCTGCTCTGCAGCTGGGGCAGTGCTGGTGGCACTGGAGGTGTCAGAGCTACATGTGGTTTCCACTACCTCACCTAAGGTGCTGCTGCAATTAGTAGTGTAAATTAGCATAGCTTTTAATCTCCTCTTCTGTCTTTCTTTAGAGCTACATTCACTTTTGCTTCCATCCCAGTTTCATCTTTGAGCTCTGACTTGCACTCAGAGAGGAAATGTCAGCTGTCAGCTCGGTTTGCAGACTTGGATGAGGGTTTGGAAGAAAGGGACTCCCCAGAAGACTACATGGCCTTACAGTAATAATATTAAACCTCTTGGTCAAGTGACTACACTGGACACTTGATTTATTGATAGTTTGAGGACAGAGAAGGAAGGATCGTGTCTACTTTTGACGATGACCTGGCTGTGGGCCACTTGCCCAGAACTTGGCAGGAGGAGCCCAGCTTCCAACCAGTTTGACTCTTGCAGCCATTTCTCACAGTGATTAGACTGAGCCCAGTCTGGTGAGGAAACAGAGCTTTTAGGAGGGCCTGCACTTGCTCAGGGGGCAGGGGCTGTACAGGAGGCACAGGGCAAGCCTTGGGCAGCTCTTCACACACAGAAGCATCACACCACTCAATTGCATCTTGCATCAGTTTGCAATTAGCTTGTGTGTAAAATTTCACTCATCAACACTGCTTAGCTTGAGATCTGGCATGACTGGACTCTTTCTTTTCTTGGTTCTTGATGAGACTGCTCGTGAAACGCTGGAGCCGGAGCTCCTGCAGTGCAAGAATGGGAGCTTTTCCCTGTTTTCTATGGAGTCAGAAATTTTCTCTGCCTGGCACCTGGGTGTTGGTGATGCTGACAGCCAGAGCACGGTGCTGCTGTTGATGTGGTGGGTGGGAGGAGGTGTGTGGGAGCTGCCTGGTGTTTTTGTGCTGCAGGTGGTGCTTTATTCTGGGTGCTGTCTGCTGCCTTTTGGTTTTCTTTTGTTTACATCAAGTCTTCATGAAAGAGTGAGGTGCTCTCATGTAGAGCAAGCAAAAGAAACATAAACATACACACACACAAGTTGGAAGAAATATGGGCATGTACTTAGGCCTGAAGCCATCAGGGGTTTGCTCCACTGGTTGGCTTTCCTGGGAAAAGACATTAACAGAGAGAGAAGACCTCCCTGGACCTCCCAACACAGTCCTCAGCCCCATGCCTTCCTCCTCTTCTGCACACTCCATCGTGCCATCAGGAGCTGGAGCACACACCAGGCTCTCCCAATCCATTCAGATGCTGACCATGGAGTCCAAATCCCATAGAACTCATATGAATCCCACAGACCTCATATGAATCCAGCACTGCAGCTTTCTTTGTTGTTTTTGCCATCATTTTAGCAAGAGACAGAGCCAAGTAATCCTCTAGGTGATACCACCCCACGTATGCTGCTCACTGAGATGGTTGCTAGCCAGAATATGATAGAAATGAATTTAGAAATGCTTTGTCTAAATACAAGTAATTTTTCTTCCTATTGTGCTGGTACTGAGGGTGTTTGTGTTACAGAGTTGGTGGGATCTCTATCCTGAAGGACATGTGCATCTGTAGAAACTGAACTTTGGACTCAGCAGTTTACAGAATGAAATTTGTCTCTCTGTTTATTGATGCAAATACCTGCAACAGCCCTGCTGAGCTCATCAGTGTGGGGCTAGAACAGCCCCATGAAACTCATCTGTCTGGTCATAACTGAGCTAATAGATTTTTGCTAATTTGTTGGAGATAAAAATGTAGAAGAAAAAGAAAAGAACATCCCCAGATGACAAGTTATATAGTAATAATAATGAATAACTTTAGGGAAACGGTGATTTGTTCATGGAAGAACCATGAGAAGAAAAACAAGCTAAATTAGTCAGATGATTTATTCATTGTGAATGATTCACTCCATTACTGGCTGCTTCCTCCACAGGCCATAGGAGCTAATATATAAACTGATAGAGGAAGGGTGGAATCGATAGAGAGCAACCTCTCCCTCCTCTCCAGGGAAAATAGGTCACCTATCCCCACTATGCTGCTCTCTGGGCACTGGGCACATCTCAATAGACTGAGCATTCATTTCCAGCTAATGAAGTTTGGGTTTTTCAGAGCAAAATTTTCCTGAGGGGTGTTTTTTTTTTTTCCTTCAGCTCTCAAGCCCGTGCTCGCAGTTTGGCCGGCTCCCTTCCCCCGTCCTGACAGCTCTCATTGTTCCCAGATGATGGCTGTTTGCTGGCCTGTGCAAAAAAAAAAAAAAAA
>VXBI01007285.1:759992-833758 GCA_013397375.1 Toxostoma redivivum
TTCTCCCGGGTGCCTGTGGCCCTCCCCCGTCCCTGTCCTGTCCTGTCCCTGTCCCTGTCCCTGTCCCTGTCCCTGTCTTATCCCGGGTGGCCGTGGCACTGCGCGGTCCCTGTCCCTTGTCCCTGTCCCTTGTCCCGGGTGGCCGTGCTGTCGCGGGCTGTCGCGGTGTCGCGGGGCTGGCTCTGGCTCCGGGCTCCCGGTCCCCTCTCCCCCAGCCCAGGCAGCCGCGTTCTGCCGGAGCGAGCCGCGCTCCACACAGACCTGCTCGCACACAGAAGATTTTCCCATGCACAAATATCGGTCCACGCTGATTTTTCATGCACAATTTAGCATATCTGCTTTTTGTGGCTGGGGGGGTTTTTTTTTTTTCTCTTTTTTTTTTTTTTGTTTAATTGTCATTGACAAAACCTTTTAGATCTGTTACTGCCTATAACTTCAGCATTTTGTGGAAAGGAGGCTGAAATCTGCATCTAAACTATACATATTACTTAAGACGAGCCTGCCAAAATAATTCATCAAAAAGTTCAGACATTAAGTTGGTCACTGAATAGCTGTTCCAGCCTGTGTGAAACAGCTGTTATCCACTATGTGACTAAGAATAAAAAAAGTCTCCATCATCCTGAAAAACAAATTTTAATACCTAAGCTATTAAAAATTAATAGTGCTATCCTTTAAAAATTATTAGAAATGTATGAGCGGGTTTTTATAGAAAGCATATTTGGACAAGAAGAAATGGCTCAGCAAGGAGGTAAAAAAGATCTCAGTCTGTACATCTCTGTGTGTATGGGAAAGGCACGTAGGATCTGGCTCCCAAGCCCAGCAATTCCCTCTCACTCGCTGCGTTTGGTGAACCTGCAAGGGCAGCAATAACAGTCCTGTACTACAGAGACTTCAAATCCTATCTCGGTTCTCGTGCTGTGCTCTCATCACTGGGGTTTTGCACCTAGGAATGGCTAATAGGTACTAATTATGATTATAGCAGCAGCTATTTTTGCTATACTTAGTATGGTCCCATATGCTTAGGATTCTAGAAGACAAAGGGGACAAATTGAATGATTTTGGATGTGAAATTCATTTGCAGTGCTTTAATTCCTTAATCTAAGACTAAAGAGTGCATTGGATATGCTGGCCTAAGAGTGAATGTGCACTGAGCCTCCTGGGATTTTGTCTTACGTGAACTGGCCCTAAAAAGTTCAGAAAATAATAGAAACAAGACTTTTATTTTGTCCCCCCTCCCCCCCTTTTTTTTTTTTGTTTTGCAGAGGAATAAAATATAATTTTGCTGTATTTGTTAATGTGTCCTATAAACACAAGAAACTGAAGGACATGCATAACATTATTGGAGATTTGAAAAATGCACACAGTAATGAAGAACTAAATTCACTGATTTCAGTGGAATTAGGCCAGTAGGAAATTTGATCCTTAACAAACTTGTTCAAATTCTGCTGAAGTTTCACGCTGGAACATCTTCACAAACATCTAGGCTGATTTATAAATGAAACATTTATTAATTTGATTAAAATGCTTATATGCTGTGCTTTCAGTACATATATTTTTGTGGGTTTCATAAAGAATTTAATATAAATTCTTGAAAATTCTTTGACAATTTTCTAAAGGCACACAAATGAGAAAATAATGTTGCCTCAAGCATAAAAAGAAATTAATCAAAAATTTAGAATTAATGTGACTAATTCCAAATTAAGGCACACTTATAAAAATATTTTGCCCGGATAAAACTAAGTTAAGGTTCCATACTTATGCACAGTTTCAAATTTTTTCTCTATTACTCTCTTTTTTTTTCTTTTAAAGAATTTTTTTTTTCTGCAGGCTTGAGTGTAATCTTATAATGCCAATAAATGAAAAATATGCATTGAGAGAATCAATATACTGATTATATGATTTTTTTGAGCAAGGTTCATCTTGTGATAGCAAATTAATTTATGTTTCACTTAGCATAAAATTTTCTTTAGCCTTAATTCAGAAGTAAATTACTCTTTTAAGACTCAGGATTTTGTTTTTAAATAATTAACAGAGAAAAATGATTTTCAAAACTGTTCAATTAATTTAATAACAATAGCTTTTGAGGTATAAATGCAACTCTTTGCTCCATTCAAGCAATAAAATTAACAATAAGCATAGAGTGTGAAATAGATTTTAATATATATGTTTCAACCAAGGGACATGCCATCCTCACTGCAGCAGGGAAGCGCTCACACTTCCAAAGACTAACTAAATCCCAGGAACATTCAGGTTTCCTCAAAAGCCTCTGTTACTGAGCAATAATTTAAATTACAAGTAGCTATTAAAAAATAGCAAATTAAATGTGGAGAACCCTTCACCAACGCAGGAGGCGAAGAGATTTTAAAAATTTCCTTTTCTAAAACAGATTTTACTTTTTATTTACCTTCCCCTTGTTCCCCCATAGTGCTCCTACGGAATATATGCATCATAGCTACTTAAAAGTTCGACAGTGAGAGCACAAATGTCAAGTAAAGGACATTATTCAGCATGGAACATCTGCACCAAGTTGTGGAATCATGGTAATACTATAAGGAATAAGCTGAGCAAAAATTCCTGTGTCTAATATTGTTACACAATTTTATGTGATAAATAGCCAGAACAAATGCTCGTCAGAATTATGTTTTTGTTCTATCTTATTCTGCAAAACTAATTTGTGAATGACCCCAAAGATGGATGATTTGTTAATTTGCAGATGTCTCTTCACTCTCCTCTCTGTCTCTGGCTGTTTCAGGAGATTATGCATTTACTGACTCTATGTGCATGTATAAAATATCTCTCTCTTAGGCATTTCTCAATCACTCATCGTACCATGTTTGAGTGCTAAATAATTGTATTAGGCACACAGATGCCCACCCACAAATGTGAGATACATATACATATCTGCTAGCTAGACATTCAATTAAATATGTATTGTAAAAGGCATAAGTGATTTCAAAGATTTGAAGACAACCGTGATGACAGTATATATTACTGTTAAATTCACCAAGGCACATCTGCAAAACAGACTAGGGACTTATCTGTAAATCTTCTCAAGGAAGCTGAAGGTAAACATTATTTGTTTGCCAGAACAGTGTGGAAAAAATATTTATGATTTCAAGAAATAGTTGGTGAAACCTTTGCTAAGGGAGTAGCAGTACATTTGCTTTTTAAATGAATTCATCTCAAGTAATCAGGATTTAGTTAAATGGACTAATGCCACTGAATGTTTCAGTGTGTCATTTGGGGTGTGAACACTGGCACTCAGAGGATACCTTTTAAGCACAATACATTTATGAACTAATTTCTTTTTCCCTGAGGATTAAAAAAATAATTTTTATGCACAGTATCAGTGGCCTTCTTTAATAATTTCCTCACTGCCGCAGCTCACCTTTAGAAAAGATGGAGAGTTTAACCACATATGGTAAAAGTTTTAGCCCTGGGGGGTTTATTATAGCAATATTCCTTTTCAGTGCACTGTCCACCATAACGGGTCTTAACACTTCCTCACCGAGCAGACAAGCAGAGAAGAACAAAAATGAAACAAGCTATGTTTAGCAGAATTTTTACATACCATAATCTCTTTACCATGGTCAGACAAGGCTGGAATTTTCAAGACGATCTCTTATGGTACAAATCCATTGCAGGACAGAGCTGATTTACAGCTTAGTACCATTCTCCACTCTTCACTGAGAGTAAGTTAAATGACCCAAGAATAACATTAATATGTACTATAACTAGATAGAATGGTGGTCTAAAGGGTGGTCTAAGGCATTATCTTTCACCCAAGGAAACTCAAGCTCATATATTGCCCAGAAATACTAATAAGGGTCAAGTATCATTACTATTTTAAGAGGTTGACAATGAAGTGAGTTATGGGGTATGATAGTAAAGCAGGGCTCTTCTCCTGCCTTCTATCAGCCCTCTTGTCTCCCCTCTGAAATGTTTTGAGCAAATCTTGGCTAAATTCAGGCTCGTTATCTTCCATGCTCTTTCATGGCTAACCTGGTTTAAAAATACCTGCTGACAATTTTTTTTTGCTTGGTTGGGCCAAAATGCTTAACCTCAGCTGAGTCCCACAGTAAACTTTTTCTTCCTTTTCTCCCTTTCATTAGAGAAGTAATTTAGAATAAAAAAAATCCCCAGAAAAACAATGTGGAAGAAACTGAAATGCAATTTTAAAATCAAATTAGGAGGGGCATTAAAATATTTCTGCAGTAAAAAGAAAGGTCTGACAAAACAGTAAATAGAAAAGTAAGATGTTGAAATTATTTTAAGACAGATGCCTTTTTAAACTGTATTAAGAACACCTATCATGGAGCCTGATTCCAGCAGTTCCTCACACAGGAGGTATTTTATCTTCACAACATCTGGCACTGTCAAGGAGGTACAGTTGTAGACCTTACCAGATGCAGACACTCCATACATAAAAGTACACTAACAAATCATACCATTAATAGCAGCACAACACAAGTGTTTCTTATACATCCATGAAGAGAACTATTCCATGGTTATGGGAAAGCTTAAAGAAAAAAAAAAAGCCTCAAAAAACCCCAACAACCCCTAACAGAAATTTCTTGTAATTCCTAAAACATAAAAATAACTCAGAGAGCTTTATTTTCAGCTTTTCTTATAGATGACTGACAAGAAGGCTTTTTTCTTCAGGGTGAAAAACTCCTTGTCCCATAAATCTGTGTGGTTGACATATCTAGGTAAATTTGTATCCTTGCTCAAAGGGATCACTGGTTTTATTCTCTATGGATTTTTCACTCACTCTGTTGTGGAAAGTGAGTTGAGGCAGAGAAAAAATTGCTTGATATTTGAAGGAAGGTTTACATTATTTTATATCATCCACACTGCTCTGTTGACACTTGGTTTCTTTTATGAACTGTTTAAAACATGATACTATACTATATAAACCTTGCCCATTTTTGAATATGTAGTTTGTTCCATACCCTGAAGGTCTTGAGCTCGATAATTCCTCTCATTCCTCGTCTGTTAGTTGGACATAACTATATTAATCCCCAAATAAAACATGAAGGCATTTGGAAGTTATATATTGTATTTATAGGAAACATATGCTATGTTTCCAACTTTAATATTATATTTATTTAATTATTTTTCAATTAAGGTGTTTCTGATAGTCTCTTAGTATAAACGAGCAGTACTCTGTGTTTCAAATAAGACGCCCTTGAAAGCAAATCTGAACATCAGTGGCATTAGGGTAATTGCCAAAACCCAAGGATTTAGTTTGCATATGTGTCACCTGATCCTTCCCCTTTATATTTCACCATCAGTAATCAATAACACGTAGGACTCATCATTACAATGAATAGGACTTATAGGAGAGGTAGAACTTCTTTTTTCTGATCTCTTTTTCCTCTGGCAAATAATGTCTCCACCCTTTTATTAAATGGTTAAGTAAAATAAAAAGGTCTCAGCGAAACAATCTTTTAAGATCAAAGCGCTGCTCCATGTTTTGTACAATATTATCATAACAAAATGCACAGAACAGCAGCGAGCTGCAGTCCCAATGAATTATTTGAGTATATATGATACCACTCTTCTCAAAGCTGGAGCCATAATATGTTGTCAGGACCGTGTTTTCTATTTCTGCAACACGCTTTAAAATTTAATTTTCTCCAAAACTCGTGCTGTTTCTTGGAACTGAAGTGATTTTAAGTGCCTGTGCTGTGTTATGACAGCGGTGATGGTGGTGGTGCACACTTGGCAGAGGGATTAGATATGGGTCAAATGTTTAACCATCTGGATTTGCTATGAGCTAAACCTTATTTTTGATACCTCTGTTTAGACGAAGTGGAAAGCGATTCCTCCTTCGCCCTTGCCAAACTTTTCCCTCTCCTCTGCGGGCTGGTGTGGCGTGGAGCCGCACTTCTCCTACCACCCTGTGGCAATCGCATGCCATGACACACGTCAGCCCAGCCGGGCTGCTGGCAGCCAGCTGCAGCCATCGACAGAGATATTTGTCTTCTGGTGATTAATTCTAGGAACAATTAACTTCGTTTCCTTTTTTTTTTTTCCCAGTGCAAATAATACAGGCGTAGGTGCAGAGTGATAAGATGAGAGTAAATCTGTAAAAGAGATTACTACTGCTAAACTCTTTTTGGATGTGTAACTTCGACTGTATTAAAATAACTTTTAAATGCTGGAAGGGATAAACTCTGCTGCTGTGTCTGAGCTTTTCGTGTATTATAGAGATAGAAGATCTTAAAGAAAATATCCAGGCGGTATTTTAGACACATCTATTTGCTTACTTAACATATCAGGAGATGATAAATGCAAGAAGTTATTGATCAAAAAGAGAAAGGTTAATACAATTAAAATTTTCTCACTGCATGCACATTTCACAAATTCTCTGCATTTTATATGTAGCAGATGGTGTTCAAACAAATCAAGAAGCTGAAGCTAAAAAAACCACCCTGATGGAGAAACTCATATATTTCTTCAAACGATAAGATGAACTGCAGATGTTTGTTGAAGAGTACTGCTGACGCAGGAGACCTAAGAAGCAAAGGCTTAAAAAGAAGGGTCCAGTTGTGTTTAGCACTGGCCAACCACTCTAGCTGTCACTGTGTGATTTATGAAGCTTGCTTGCTAGATTTTATGTCGACAGAGAAATTGTGATTAAAAAAAGCCTGACCAGTTATCTATGCTAACAGGGATGGTGGCAGAGCTCTGGCTGCAGCATACCTTACACCTCTCTTGCAAGTTTAGCTTTTCTGAGCAGACAAGGATATTTAAGCAGCATAACTCACTTTCATCAATCTTTCAGAGTTTTGACCAATGTGCTTTCATGCTTCTGCATTTTGTCCACATGGTTCTCGGTAGTGCTGCTAGAATACTGTGCTTATCTGACACCTGCAGTCAAATTAATCCCAAGTTAAGCCTGACAAAGTCACTAAAAGGAAAACAGTTGTCTGTTTAAGAACTTGGGAATCAGACACAAAACCAGCTGCTTGATACATGCTTAAAAATCATTAGCAAGCACTTAAAAATTAATGTCAAGATTATGCTTGATAATATTTACAAAACCTACAATTAACTCAGTGTTTTACTGAAAGTCGCACCCTTATCTGTGAGTCTTTCCACACAGAAAATCACATGTTCTTAGGACTTGTTGCAACTTGACTGTAAATATTTACTTCAGACAGCAGTTTAGTAGTACACAATGTTACAGCCCAAAAGCAAATATTTCATATCAAGTCTCAAATATATGGATTTTCCCATTTTTAAATGATTCACACAGCCTTTCCCCTCCCTTAGAACTGCTAACTCAATCTATAAACATAAACATGGCATTTCAGAGGAGAAAGGATACAAATCACCCATCAGTACAGTAGTCCTCAGGGACTTTATTATGGGGTAATTGGACCAAACGAGGGCCAGCTTTTGGCCTGATTTACAGTCTCAACAAACCTATTGACATCAGCAGAGGTCTAAGGCAAGGAAGAATTTGTCTTTGAGGGGTGGGAAAGACTTTTAAACTATTCCAGCTTAGCCTCCCTAGGCTAACTTCTGCTCTGAAGGGGCACCATTATAAATGTGACTTGCAAGCAACTCAACTTGCTGGCTATGCATGGGTGTAACTCAGAGCAAGGCTTTGCCTCCCCAGCAATGCTTACTCATCAATTCAGATTTTGGCTTCTCCAAACAATTATAACCCTCCACAGATATTGCATAACATCACTGAGCATGTGTGGTTTTCTTATACAATTCCTTAGGCTGGTTGCAAATCAGAGCTCCAGGCTAGAGGCCAAGTCACACAGGGTATGAGCAGCTCCAGAAATAACCAACATTCAGGTTTGTTTACTGCAAGGAGCTCTCGAAGGAAACCATCAAATTAAGAGTAACAAAGTAAGTAACCAGCTTGTGTTGGTGCAGTTTTGTTATATTCTTCCTAGGATTGCTCATGTTCTGTGGGGTTAGGATCAGGGTGTGGGGGCAGGTTAATGTGGCTACTGGGATTGAACCAGCAGCAGTGATAAGGGCACCACCATGCCCATGTAACAGTGAAGGAGCATTTTGTAAGGTTTGCACAGAAATTTTGCGCCATCAATGAACATTCTCTCTGCTACAGCTGGAACTGGAAGTGACCCAGAGTAAGTGTTCCATAGGCCATGGCAAATTGCTTGGAGATTTCAATGCATGTGACCATGTAATTATATCATACATATCTTCTAAATCACTGGTTTTGTGGTCCCAGAAGGGTTACCAGAGACTAAAGGGCAGCAGTGTCTTCATCTCAGGGTTGATATGAGGTAACAAGGGGCGCGAGGTCTCTTTTTCAGATTAGAATGTGGGTCAATCTCTCTGAACTTGCAGCTAGAATTCTCTCACATTTATTCTTGTGCCTTAGTTGGCCATGGTATTTCTTCCACTAGCTGCTCTGCTTCTGTGATTTTCACTGAATTTTCCGTGGAAACAAACACTGATAGTTGAGTCTGAGTCAGATTATGGTTCTGCCAGCCACGGAGTTTATGAATGTGCCTAATGACTCAGTTTTCTGCAGTTCTAGAGCAGTGTGCAATCAGAAATAAAAGAGATGTTTACAGTGTAGTTATGGTTATTGTCAAACATAGGAAATATTTGCAAACATGCCTTAAAATCTCAAGGAAGGTGCCTGGATCTACCCTGTGGGTGGGCTGTGTCTGTCTGTAACCATTATGCAAGAAGGCAGGTTTGTACTTATCTTCTTTGGATGCTGTGGGAACCATTGTGTGCTGGACTGGCTGCAGAGAATTAAATCTGGTGTGCAGTGGAACTCTTCTCCCTGCTTTATGATAGATTTTACATCCAGTTATATGCCAGAATTAATTCAAAAAGATGCTGCATAGGACAGTGTTGGAATCTCTGCCCTGTGCACTTACACTGCTGCCTGCCTGGAGATTTTCCTTTGCTTTAGTGTGCCCACTTGGGAATATCTTTGTGCCTCATCCTCCACCTCCTCAGGACTTCCCCCTTTCCTTATGCCAAGTTACTTTCCTGCCTGAGAAAGTGTGAACACTTTTCTTCCACTTACTTCTGTGGGACATGCACGAGGCAGAATCTGACTTTACAAGCTCTTACCATCCTTGGTAATGTCATTCCTTTGATAAGGCACAATATTATATACCTTTCTGCATTTCACATGTCATTAGATCTTTGATCATGAAAAGTCATAAATATAAATAAAGTATTATACTATCCCAGCAAGCTGCAAAAGCATCTGTTTAGTCCCTGAAAGTGCTTGCAGAACAAACAGTGCTGTGAAATCATTGTTGGCAATGCCTGTGTTATTCTTGCTCCTGATAAATGCACTATTGAAATAAACCAGCTCACCCAGCAATAATGATCATTTGATTAAAGAAAACTTTCTAGTTAACATTTTGTAACAATGTAATAAGTAACTTCCAATTAAATTTTTCTATATGTGGGGAAAATGTGTAATGAATAAATCAGTAAAGACCACATAATGGAAGCCTATTAGCAGGGTGAATATATTCTTGTAACTCAAATTTCTATACCACTTTAGTATTATCTTCTATCAGAAGAGAAGGTACAATTACCAATTTTATCTTATCTTAGACTTATTATTAAAGAGTAGTAAAGGAAACTTCATTCCAGAAGCTATAATGTGATTTTTGATTAATGGGGGGATTTTTATGTGACAAGAATATTTCTCTTAGGCAAAGTAGGCACTTGTATCTTGCCTGAACTGACTTGTTTCTGGCAGGCTTTTCACTGACAGAAAGTTTTGCTTCTCTGTAGATACATGCATTTTTCTGTAGGTATAGCAGATTTAGCTGTACAGGATCTAATGCAATCTCAACTTAATCTATGCTACATGAAAGGGGTTAAGCCTTTACTTCACATTTTAATCCATTTAACAAGCCTCACTTAGCAATAAACACCTTCCACTTTATCTTGTGAAATGTCAAAGTTGTAAAGTGAAAGGTTACAAATATGAGCAAAATTCATCATTACTTGAAGTGTTGCAAGTAGATCTCACACTTGTAGGTAGGTTCAATGGTTATTGTTACTGGAAGCTACATGTAAATAATGATGGCCAATGGGATGTCCAAGAAATTATTTGAAATACATGGAAAAGGGTATCCATTCAAGGTTTGCAACTATTTTATGACTTTCAACTATATTTGCTTTTCATAGATTCTCCTTAGTTCCAAATAGCATAAATGTTACTTTGATTTCCCTTTCAATATATTTTTTTCCTGCACTTGCATCTTCTTTCATATAAATACACATAAATGAATTTATATACATGCAAAGATATATGTGCTTGTGTCAACTGTCCTGGTTTCATCTGAGATAAAGTTAATTTTCTTCCTAATAGCTGGTATAGGGCTGTGTTTTGGATTTAGTATGAGAACAATATTGATAACACACTGATATTTAATTTCTGAGTAGTGTTTATACCGAGTTATTCTCTCCTCCATCCTGCTGTGGAGGGGTGAGTGAACAAGCAGCTGTGGGGTGCTTAGTTGCTGACTGAGATTAAACCACATTAATATATAAATATATACTCATATATATGTATTTAATAGTGCATATGGGCAGGCATTTAGGTGATAACTCCAGGCTGGCTTATGTCTGACAAGTCCACCAATAAACTGACCCTGACTGGCATATTCTTCTTTGCTTTGCTTGCAATATTTTAATCTCTATTGCCAATATAAATTTCATAGGTCATTGAAAATGCATAGTGTCCTGATGCATGGTGCTGCTGTATTGAATAGAAGGTTTCAAATTCTATACAATTCAGTGGGTATTATTCCAGGGAAAATAAGTGTTTGTGTCAGATGAGGCATACATGCAAATAGAATCCTTTAAATTGTTCAAAATGGGTGTTTTTACTGATCCTTTCAAATACCAATGGGTTTGCTTTGGAATGGGACTTCTAAATAGTTTTAACAAGCTTGTTGTTTTCCCTCCCTCAAAAATAAAGAGGCAATCAGAGTCATGTTCACTCTTCATTCAATAAACTGGAAGAGTCAAAACCATTAAGCCTGTGTAACCAAATGTCTGTTTCTGCCAAACTGTATGGAAGCAATATCTTTTCAGGTTGTACCCAAATTGGCTAAGTGAACATGGCCAGCAGCATTTCAACATCTGTGTTACTGCACATAAACCTGACTGTGATTCACTGGCTGCTCCTGCTGCGTTCTCCACGGTATCTGTAAATATGCACAACATATGAAACACCTCTGTAAAGTCTCTTCCAGCTTGGAGACCTTCTTCTGCCACAAAAAAACCCAACCCTGCTGTTGATTCAGGTACAAACTGGCCACCAGTATATTTTCCAGGATTTATGAACTCCAAGTTTGCAGCAACGCTACAGAGCCAGTACAGATTTTATCCATCCCCTCTAAAACTAGAAGAAAAAAAATGGGCCTTTGAATTAACCTCACATTAGTACAAGAAAGATGATGGCATAATTTTAAATGTGTTTTATCTTGCATGAAATATAATGCCTGTGCAAAATAATCTCCAGCTTCCCCTGCCGCTAATCTCTGAACAAATACAAACAAAAAACAGTAGCAGGTCAGAGCCCCCATAATTTATTCATTTTCCCTTCCACTGAAATATTTTACAGTCCTCCATTTATTTGCAATTTTTTGTTCTAAAACAGAAATCCCCTTGAGATATGGCATCTTGTTTGCAAGAGCGTCTGCAGGGAAAACAAGGCTGATGGCAGCTGCGAGAACAAAAAAGGCTAAAACGAAATGGGATATGACATCTTCAGTTGTTGTATGGAAGTCTGCAAACAGATTTAACAGGAGGCACTCATTTTTACTTTAAAACCTCACAAATGGTTTTTCATCAGTGTTTTCTCCTGTATCCCTGTTGTTTTGGCCCCTGTTTTCCCTATGGTGCATTCTGCCCTTTGGTTTATGACTCTGCCCCACCCCAGGCTGGTGCCTCTGCCCTGCTCGTGATTCAAGCTGATGAACTGTGTGATTCTGAGCAAGATAGGTATCCCCTCAGTCACAGGCATAAATTACACAGAGGGCAGGCTTTTTCTGGTCTCAGGGTTTCATAGGGGAAGGGGAGCAATGATTATGATCTTTTAATTAACACTGCATTTAACATAGCGTGAAACAAAGGTGTTTGTTCTGGGGTTGGCAAAACAAATTTAGAATCAAACCTGAGTTAATGGAATTTTAGACTTGGAGTTTGAGAGGAAGGAACATCCAGTGGGGTCATATTGTCCAAAGTCCCTGCACAGGGGATTGCAATACAAAGGAAAGGGTTTAGACACCAGTACTAAATGCTACTGAGTTTCACTGCTCCTCTGGCAGTTCAGGAACTCGACCCTTTCCCTTGCCACCTGCAATTTCACAGAAAGTATTTGCCAAAAGAATCATCTTCATAAAAATGAGGACCCACAACCCTTTGCATCTTTTCGATATCTTATGCTGCTCTTACCTTCATTAATGTTCAAATTTTGAAAAAACTATGGAATAGGTACAAATCCTGTGGTTTCTTAAACTCTCTTTTGAGGCATTGTTAGTGTGAATTGACGAATCTTGTGATGATGGGCATGGCCCAGCCAGGTTATTCAAAGTCATTTCATTGAATTAAAACTTGAAACTGTTCCTGTCATATAGAGCAAAATGCAGATTCTGGGGACATTCTTCACACGAGTGAGGGTGTTCATATGTATAATTGCTTTGCAAATGATGCCTATGCTTTTCTGTTCTTCTTTTCCACCCTTATCTCAACACAGCCCTAATTCCACCAGGACTTCTATTGGGGCTTCCTATCTTGTCAGGTGCTGTGTCCACAGACAGATTTCACAAGTGCAAAAATCTATGCAGGATTTGGGACTTTCATAATTACCTAGGATAAAGCAGTGTCCTCTTAAAAAAAAAAAGAAAAAAAAGAAAAAAAAAGAAAATGCCTTTAATGAGGTTAGAAAATAAAAGCTGAAGGATTTTGCAGTCCCCTGGTCCCGAGTGTACCTCTTCCCTGTGTGCACAGGACCTCACACACCTGTGGGGTGGCAGAAAAACCCTACAATAGCCAAAAGTAAAAACATGAGATTTCAGAATAAACTGAAAAGGCAGAACAAACCATAAGGCCTGTGAACTATTACACTGGGTGTAATCCTCCTCTAACTTACAACTGGTGTAAATCAATTTACAATTGATGTAGGGCTGATATAGACCTGATGTGGCATAGATTAAGCCCCTATTGAAATCAATGGAGTTAGGAAGGTATAAAACTTGAGGCAAAGGAGTGGAGAACTAATCTGATTATCTCAGAGTTATGAAAACATCATTTATTTTCAAAATTGACATACTTTGTGGTTTCTGCTGCTTGACTCTCCAAACATTCCCTTATACTGAAAGTGCACTTGAAAACTTTAAAGATTTATTGCACAGCCCTCAGTTTGGGTAGGTAATTAATTGTGATGACTATTTATTTTGGAGCTGCTTTTGTGTATTTTTGGAGAAAGAAGGAAGTTTGCTGCCAGGCAAGAAGGAATCTTTGTTTTGCTTCTTATAATTTGTGGCTATGTCAGTGGCTGACACATGAAGTTATAGGAATAGCTTCAATTGCTTTTTTCTTTGTGAAAATGAACCGAGCATTTCCTAGTCCTCAGTTTTTTGTTATTTTTTTTTGCCTCCCAAGACTTTGGCATCTGTTGCTGTCAGATAATTTGTGGCACGGCCCACTTGACCCTTGGTTCATAGGTCGTCAGAATCTATATGAAGGGGGTTATTCTCTGCTATTGTTGAGCAAGGGATTTACATCCTAACTCGTATTAATGCTTGTAAATCTCTCATGCATCATTGACAAGAGGAGGCCTAAATTACAATCATATTTGCTTATGAATACTACCAGAGCACTGACACGATCCAAACAGCCATGGAAATGGAATATTTGAGGAAGATGAAGTTTCAAGTGAAGTCTAGCAGGAATCTGAACCTGCAAACCTTGCAGGAGTGCAACTAGTTAGATACTTAGAAATACATTATTAATTGTTGGAAAAGAAGCAAAATGTTTAGGAGAGGTATTGCAGCCTTGTGGCTACCAAGTCACAGAGTGGAGACATAGCTGCCTAGCAGTGTGGGTGAGCAGAGGGAACTGCACTTGCTGGAATCAGGCAGAGAGCTCTGGGAGGAACTCATCATCACAGGCAGTTAAGCTGTTCTTCTTACAGCTTAAGAAACAAAGCAATGTGAAATCAAATACTCTACAAACAGGCATGTTGCAGTCCACTCTCTAAGATCTATTTTTATTATAACCATCTCCATTTTGGTGTCAGGCATTTGAAGTAAACCAGATATTTGTTTAGAAAATCATAGGAAAACTCCTTTCTTTTTGACTAACGCTTTTAAGAATGTCACTGGCAATTGATATTCCTTTGAGGAGAAATCCTTGAGTAAGATGTGCATTTCCTCAAACAAGAACAAATCCTGTGATGAATTCTGTGTGCCTTACCTTTTTTCAGTTATCATTAAATCCACACTCATTTTGAATCCTTAGAGAATCCTTCCTATTGAGGAAGGAGTTCAAAATTCGGATAACAAATTGATTGTGAGTGATTTAATCACCTTAAATACAGAAGAGTTCTTGGTAACCATAGAAAAAATTATCTCAACATATAACACTCCAGAATTCAATCTAAAGTCAAAATAGTTTTGCTAATTCTACAGATAATGCTATATACTTGTCTTCCAATTGTCAAAAGTGAAAATCAAAGACAGTGCAGTCAGTTAATCTGCAATTAAAAACAGTGTATGCTTGCATATTCAATGATAAAATTAAGATATCTAATGACTGAACAAATCAGAAGAGAACTCCCAATTTTATATCTGATGTTACCTTGTCAGGACTTTTTACTGCTTTTTTCACCCTGTAGGAGCACATCTGCACATAGTCTACACTTCCCTGTATACAATATAAAGGACATTTTCCCCAGGTTGCTAAACTGAGGGACTGAGGGCCTGAGCAGAAGTCCCCACTCATTCAAGGGATCCCTCTGGCTCACAGGAGCTGGGGCTGCTGGATCAGTCCTTTGTCATTGGCACAAACAAAATGGAACAAATTTGAATAAGTTCTTCTTCCTGGATGCAGTAGTCTGTTATTTTAAAATCTTTCACAACAGTTTTCTCATGTGCCTAAAAATTTTCATTATTATTGAAGAAGCTGAAATATTATATAAAAATTATTTACAATTTTCATTTCTTTATGAACAATTTTTTCCCTTTCTTAGATATTAATGAATATTTGCTGAGAAATTTTTTGGCAACTTGGTGTCCTTTAACTTAGGACCTATTTTTTTCAGCTCAGATGTTCATTATCTGGATATTTCAGAGAAAAAAACCAGATGCATCTTTTCATGTGAGGAGAAAAGACAGTTTCCACACTGGTTATCTCATCTAATTCTTAATGGATGAACATGTTAAATTTTATGTTACCTATAGGGTGAAAGATGTATGTGCCTATACATAATATATCCTATATTATGGATACATTATTAAGCCAGTATAATCACAAGGAACAAAAAAGGGATATTAAAGAAACACAAATTAAGTGCTGTCAAAGATGTGTATGTGGGTTTAAGGCTGTCCATTTTATGGATATTATGTCTCATCATTTACACTCCAGGTTAAGTATCAGAACAAATCACTCTTCTGCAGGAAATAATAGAAAAACAAAGAAATGTAACTTAAGCACAATTCAATTAGATGCAAGGGAATTGAGCACCTCAATTCTTAATGAAATTAATGATCTTTTATAATCACAAATGGCCAGACCTTAATTTTACTTGCTATTTAAAAGATGACACCTAGAGTAAAGTCGTGTCCCATAAACCATTAAGTGTCTCTGGGATTCAGGAAAGACTGTCCCTTCCTGGATTAGTAAGAGAGTGTCTTGACACACCTTTAATACTTCCAATACCAAGACAGCTCAATTATGACTGCAAGATTTTGATTAAAAGGTAAGTGGAGCATCACAAAGCCAAATGAGATCAAGCAAAGGGCACTCATTAGCTACAGTGGAATATGGCATCTGCCTAAAAGTCTCATCAACAGCCATTGTCTAATGCAGTTACTTTGAATTTTTATGGACTTGGTAATAGATAAGTCCAAAATAACAGAAGAGTGATTTAAAAATTATATTAATCCTAGTTAAATATTAAAAAAGGTTTTCCTTATGTCTAAGCAAAACCTACATCTCCATGCAATCCCTTTACTTTTTGTTAGCAATCTGTAGAATATCTTATTTTACTCCTTTCCCCAGATATCTTTTATCAATTTTATGCCTATTATCTCACTCATTTAAGGACTCAAATTCAGAAAGAATTTGAAATAATACATTTTAATAATCTGTTCAAATTTTCTTCAAAATAGAAATCTTTCCACCACCGAGTTAGGATTAACTTCCAAAAAAATTACTCTCACAATAAAGAGAGATAACCTTCCACTATCTGAGAAATATCTGAGAAATAATGGTCTGAGAAAGTTAATAAGTTGGGAGAGTCACCCCAAATTTTAGTTACTGAAGCTGGGAGGAAGGGATTCTTGTGCAATATAGGATTGCACACAAGGAAGAGGTCAAGCATCCTGGGATTTTGGTTTCACCAAATAAATATAGACTGACTCGTGGCATTGACTTCCAAGCTTGTACAAATAGATGTAAAATGAAAAAGTGAATGAAGCAATATTAGAAATGTCAGTGTACCAGAGCCTGAACAATAGCAGTATTTCGGCAAAACTTCTACCCTATTTTGTAAACAGTGTAAGCTTTCTGAGCTGAGCAATAATGACTATTTCTTCATATCCCCTCATTATGACTTTCCTACAAATAGTTCTTGACAGTAGAGTCATTATGCCAAACTTCTAAAATACAAAACATAATATATATTGAGAGACTTTTGTTCTTTCCGTGTGACCCTCACATCATAACCAGATGGTAAATTACTGCATTTTTCCTCCTAAAGGGCTGGGAAGATGTAGCCCATACTGACTTAATCTGAGCTTGATAAAGTGGTTTGTATTTGAGATAACAAGATTAGATTATCACAGTTTATTAGTTTAAAGTCTTTCTGACAGAGCCTTGTGTTACCTGGTATTAAACCATGAATCATCTCTGCGTGCATTCCACGGGCCAAGTTCTCCCTTGGCATAAAATGACACAACTCCACTGATGTCCTCAGAGCTGCCCTTGCCAAACCCAGCTGAGGATCTGGCCCTTATCACACAATAAGTTATTGAAATGTCAGTCTTTAGAGAGCTCACCAGCTTGATCTACCTCACCAGTCCTGGTTAGTCATGCCCTGGGGGTAGCCGTGGTAATCTCCATTCAATCTGTACTTCTGGAATGGAACTGTTTGGAAATAATTCTTTCAGCTGCACACCTTTCTTTTGGGAACTTTGCCAAGTGGTTTCTTGCTCTGTTTTGAAATAAAGACTCACATCTCTACTGAGATTTTGGCTCTATTCCCTGTTGAAGAATTTTCAGTAAGTTATTAGGTGCATCATTACCCCATTTCATTTCCTGGCTGTTCTGACTACCATCCTCATACTTTTACACTGAATCCACCAAGGTCTTTTCCTCAGCCCTCTCCCTGAGTATCTGATCGAAATCCCACTGAACTCTGTTCAAAGTTGCCCAGCAAACTTTCTCAGACTCCTAGGAGAAAATAAAGAAAGATATCTAAAGTTTTTGATAATGAAATCTTTTATGCCACAGGTTGAGATGCTGGAGTAGAGCACAGAGAAGCAACATGGAGATGAGATTTTTATTACTGAAATGTCTTCTACAGGTCTGCCTCTGTACCTGCAGGAAAAAATGTCTTGGAAAGCACCTAGTTATGGAGTTTTTGTTTCCATGTGACCATACTGCTTCCTGTTGAAAATGAGCAACTGACTTCACTGGAAACTTTCACTAGAAACTTTCTACTTGCTCAGGTTCATTATTTTCAAGGAGAGAAGATTCTGAAGATGTGAAATAACAATTTGTGGGTCTCTAAGTTTACTGTACGTCTCTGCAGTTCTTCCATAATATACCAGTGGGGTATAGTGCTGATTCATATTTCTGCATTCTCTATGCTCAGTCTCACAGGGTGCCTTGTTAGGATCAAGAGCAGGAGAAAAGGTGAGCATGCAGATAGGTTTCCCTGAATAATGCACATGGTTGATCCTTAGGATTCAAGCAGCTGGATAAAAAAAAGAGAGATTTTTCTAGAGAGAAGGAAAAACTGAATGTGGCAGGAGCATCTTCCACCCAAATTTGCATACTTTTGAAGGCTGATAAAGTCTAATCTTCCTGAACACACAAATATCAAATAGTAGGAGATTTCTCCTTCGCTCATGCCTCCAGCCCACATCTTGAACTCTGGCAAATAATCTCACTCTCTCTTTCTGGACTTTTGCCCCATGTCTGTATGTCTTGTGCTTCCCTCTCCTCACTCTACCAAATATTCCTCAATGTCCAGGCACTTGCCTGTGCTGTTTGGGTGATGACATGTTTTTTGGCTTTGCTTTGGAGACTGCTATAGTTTCATAGGTGACTGTAAGTGTTCCTTTTCAGCTCTCTGGAATGAAGGGTGGCTGTTACACCTTTGGCCTCAATAACATTTTGTCCAGCCAACACCAACTTCTTCATCACCTCATTGAGCCAGCACTGGTCCTGAACACTCTGTTGGCTTGTCCTCTGGACTCTAAAATCCTTCTGAGTCTGCTGTTTTCCTCTTCTCCCATTACTCTGGTACTTCCTTCATCTCAAACAGACACAAAAATACTCATGTACAATGTCACTGAAATCCCCTTCAATGCTTGCTTTTCCTTCAGGTCTTGAAACCTGACTGCATTTGGGATGGAGATTACTGGTGTTTCAGCTGTTTGCTTCCATTCTACCACTTGTATTAATAATTTCAAGTCGTTTTAACTCTCACAAACTCACTTGATTTTCTTTCAGTTTCTTTGCTCATACAGACTAACATCTTGGATGCCTGCTGGGTTCTGAGCAACAGAACCTGACCCATGTGATACCCAGTGGTTTCCCTGAAGTTATTCTCCTCACTGTTAATGGTCTTCAAAAGAGAACCTCTCAAAACAGAAGAAGGCAAAAAAAACCACCCATCAGAATCGTGTATGTTTGGTCCCGAAGCAGAAGATCAGGAACAAAAATTGGTTGAGATTTTTGCCTCTGACTTGACAGGGAACAATTAGAAGGCATATCAGAGAAGGAAGAGATGACTGGGAGAAGATTCCTAGAACAGTAGAAGAATTCCCACTCTATTAACTCTTTTTAGGGGAACAGCACTAGCTCTTCAAAGAAAGGAATGGTTCTCCTGTCAAGTGTTTCAGAATATTAATTATCCAGTATTTGCCAAGTGCTTGGAAACAGAACCATGGAATAGTTTGGGTTTGAGAGACCTTTAAAGGTTATCTAGTCCAAGTCCCCTGCTATGAGCAGGGACATCTGTAATTCCAACAGGTTGTTCAGACTCCTGTCCAACCTTGCCTTCAGCATTTCCAGGGATGAGGCTTCTGCCACTGCCAGAGACTCAGCTTTGGTAAATCCCTTGGGAATCCTCTCTCTGACCTCAGCTCCTATCTAGGCCAGATCTCAACAGAGGTTTTAAAAGATTTCTTCAGAAAAACATCAGAAACAGTTTCAATTCAGTGCTGGGAAATGAGACACTCAGCACTAACAGATTTAACATTCATCTTGTCACATACTAGGTTGCCCTACTGATATTTGAGCTGCTCTCACACAAAGCATCCTATCGAGTTTCTGCTGAAATCTCTTGAATGCTCAGCAGCATGACAATACAGAGGAATATAGAGAACAGGAAATTATTTTTCCCCAAAATTTTGATACACTGTTTACAGATAAAGTGGCAAAATGCAGTAAAATATATGCTTATGAGCACATTAGATTGTATACTTACAAAAATATTCATCTAAGAAACTTTATATTTGAAATTTCTGAATATTAAAACATAAATGAATTTTTGTTATCAATGTGCACTCACCTTTGCTTGAAATGCTATTAAAGCTTCAGACTAATTAAACAATAATATTTTGGATGTCTAGGAAGCCTTCCAAACTTCATGAAGGCTCTTTTCAGGCTCTTCATAGACATTATTAAAGCTGTGATAAACTCTGTGTTCTTGGTACTATTTACACCTATTTAATACTATCTCACATGCTACTTCTAAGGTTAAACAGCAAATCAGTAACAAGACCAGTGTCAGAATTGGGATATCACAACTCCTGAGACCTGCCTGAGTTATTGGGTATTGTCTTCCACCAGACCATACTATCAGTTTTAGAAAATAACTTTTGATTGCTCAGAGAACCATCCAAGTACAGCTACTATTAGCACTTATCAAAAAAGGCTGTGTGAACCAGACTGAAGGAAAAAGCCCCAAACTTGTAAATGTGCTATTGACAGGCAATTTCATTAAATCTAGTTTCACTTTATTTGGGTTATATATATTCCATTTCATAAAAACCTTATCGTAAAGATCTAAATCTGTGAAGAAAGACATTACGCAATTCTTTATTATCTCTGCTGGTCCATTAAAATAAATCACATCTATCCCTTCCCCTATTATTCCAGGGAGTGCAAGGGCTGATGTATTTTGGCATAATTGCTTTGGCATCCCAGGTTTATTCTGTCACTGTGGTTGTGCAAGTGCAATATTAAAGGAGTAATCATCTTTTTTCTGTATGGCACATCACCACAGTATATAAGCAATATACAGTCTGCAGATTTTGTAATATATAAACTTTTCAAAAATTTTGTTGGCAATTTTTTTAATAAAGGCACATGTCAGACTGCACCCAGTTTATTCATACACTGTAAGGTGTCCTCTGGATTCCTAATTCATGAACAATGGTCATTTGTTACACTGACAACTTAGAAAAACAGATTACTTAGAAGTTATGATGGGGTAATTCTGCTTCTTGGAGCCTCTGTAATGAATCACCATTTTCCCTCCCTCACTTGACCTAATTTCAAAATCATATACCTGTGTAAAATATTGTGATGAGAATTGTGTCTAATTATCTTCTAAATTTTTATTTTAATTGCTAGAAGGATGCCCATTCTTGAATAAGGGAGGTATTAATGATGTAATAGTGTTAGAGAGTCCTTGAAATCTAGATTAATTATTAGTTGTGTGGACTTCTGAGAGTTTTTGATGTATTCATTTGCATTCACAAAGATGGCTTTTTAATTAAAGAGAGTTTTTGAACTTATACAAATGAGCCTTTTGCAAATGTCCCTAGAAACGTGGAAAGTGTTAAAAGTGAGAAGAATCAAAATTTTCCTGAACCAGTACCTCCTGCTGCAAACACTGAATGACCAAAAGCATTTGGAACTCCAGACCTCGTGTCAGCAGCTCCAGCGGATCTTCAAGACCAAGCAGAATTATAAAAGCCTGTGCTCTGTTTCAAATACCACAGAAATGGTTCTGTACAAAAGAGCAATGTCAGAATATCTGATTTCCATTTCAGCTTCCACCACAGCATATGTTTCTACCTTTACCTGCATGCTTATTTTTTCCTCTTTAGAAATTAGATCCTCTTTCCCAAGGACTCCAATGTTAAATGTTTCCTCATTGTAACTCTTATGATCCCTTGTTGCCACCTCAGACTTCTGGTTTTTCTTTCTTTCTTTCTCTTTGTTCGAGATCAAGAGAACAAACCGAAAGCTTTCAGTCTCCAGGTCTGTTTCACAGATTTATAAATGGTACCATATTTCCTGTATTACAGCCATTCAGTTCTTAATTCAGCCTAACATCTAATTTACAATTTTGACTGCTGCTACATATTGAATTTGACCAGATGTCTTTACTGAGCTGTCCATAGTGATGCCTAAATCATTTTCCTCAGAAGTTTACAGCAAATTCGGATCCCAGAGGAGTGGACACATAGTTTAATTTGTACCTTCTAAAGTAAATTATTTTGTAAAGAAGTGGAATCTCATCTGACAGAATACTGTCTGATTTCCTCATTTTTGTGAGGTCTACCAGAGTCACTCATACACCTCTACCAGGGCTGGCTGCCTAATTTCAGTTTTCAGCATGAGCATAACACCAGCCCCTTACACAATTGTGGTTCTATTCAGAACAGTGCCATGGTGAGGCTGGGACCTTTAAACCTCCTCCATGGTCTTGTCTCCTTCACAGTTCCCACTCACACAAAACTGCAACCCAGACTTAGAGGTGTCTTTGGTTTTGTGATGGCTTTTTAAAGTCTGGATCACAGATATCCACTGATCTTCCCATGTCTCCTCTTAAGTCTTTGTAAGGGGGAATAAAACACATTTATTTGCATCTATTTCTTCCTATGCTTTTCTTGAAGATAAAGTAGTTCAGGGTGCCCATTATTATCTTCATAACTTTTTTGTGTGTGGTTAACCTGGCTATTACATTATTTCTAGTATCAAGTATATACTCTATAGTATAAATATAGTACATACTACTATATAGTATAATGGCCAGCACTAGCTATCTGGCCAAATATACTATATCCACTTAGAGCACATCTATTTCATGTTTCATTTCCAGGAAAAGTAATGTTTGCTTTAATTTCCCTAAGACAAAGTAAATATTTGACCGGATCAGGACTATTTTATTATTTTTACTGTTGTCCATGCCCTCTGTTTCCAGGTCTTTTGTCTCTGATTCTGTCTAAACTTGATGACGTGCAAGGTACAGGGTAATGTTGGTATTAATCTTTCAATTTGTTAGAAAATAACATTAAATACCGCTCTGGTTCCCCTTCCTCTTCTATGTTTATTCATGTTTTCATTTTTGAATGTGCTCCTTTTCTGTTCTGAGGCACTCAAATAATTAATTTCAGCCTCTGGTTACTTGTTTTTCCAATTTCTTGCAGTTCTCAGACATGGAACTATATATTCCCATCTTCCAGAAACTTTTCCTTCTTTGCTGCACTTGGGGAAAAGTTTAATTTTCAAATTATATTTTCTGTTGCTTGAATAGATGGTTGCAACTTGGATTTTGACTGTTTCTTCCCTGGTAGCTTTCCTGCTTCCTGCTGTAATTGTGTTTGGTAGTGAAATATGAACACTATCCATGGTTCTGTCAGTATTTCTTTAAACACATTCCGTGTTGATTTCCTTCCCTGAATTTTCCCTTTAGTATATCTCTACAGAAATAAACAGTGCATTTTTTTTCTTCCCTTTCACATACATACATATCTAGGTGTATACTGCTCAAAAGCCAAATTGTCCTTATTCATACCATGACCACAGTAGTATTTAAAATCTCCTACTTCGTATCAGCTCCTGTCCTGCAGCACAGGGGTTGTTCTGAGCAGCAACTCCCATCACCCAGCTATTCCTTTCCCTCAACATCTGCTAAGCCAGGTCACACAAAGGCATTTGTCCTTCACCAAATTTTTTTTTGTCCTCCTTCCATTGTTTTCCAGTGACCTGCAGCATTGGAATTGTTTCTATTGCCGTTTCTGCTGCTCTTGGTGTTGCTGTGAAATGGGAGTTTTACCTGTGAGGTTTCTGCATCAAGGTCTGCATGAAGACCCCCTGAAGTTCTCCTTGAAAAACAAGAGGAAGAAAAACACACACCTGAATGAATATTTAATAGCTGGAGAGTCAGGTCCCAGGAGATGAGACCTGGAGGTTCAAGTTGTGATTGTGTCTGCTTTTGAGGGGCACCTTGAACCTGAACTTCTGACAGCTGGGTGAAATCTGCAGTCAACAGACTTGTGGAGTCTGTCTTAAAGCGGCTTCTCTTTTTTGGAATAACAGTAAAGATTATTATTACAAAATGTGGGGGGCTTAATGATCACTGATGCCATCACTAATTTATCTTTCGCACTTTCTTTGAAAGCTTTATTAAAATTGATATTTTTCTGTGAAAGATTTTGCTTTCTCCAAGACAGACTCAAGTGGGAATAATAGAGAGTCTAAAAATCCCCCCATATATGCAATTCTATTGAGCCATTTTCTTTTAACTTTCACAGGTGAATATCTGCACTTAGCTTCAGAAAACATTTTGCTTTCCTGTTGGGTTGCAGACATTTACCCATCCCTGATGTGAAATATAGATTTTGCTCAAATACTTAGACCCACAGTTAGTGCTGAACCGAATTCCTTGATCTAGCACTTTTATTATGTATTGAATTAATCTGATTTTAACATTTCCTCAAATCTTTGATTTAAATAAATCTTCTCAAAATATTCATGGTCTTCCTCGAAGGCAGTCTGTTTTCATGTTGCTTAAAATGTAAACCATCCATGCAATGCACGGATGCAAACCTCCAGGCAATTAATTTTCTAATTTGTTTTCTCCCGCATTGGAAACACAAGAACATGTATTTCATTTACATCTATTATTACTATATTATAGATATTGTTATTATTATTAACATTATTATTATTATTTACTCTGGGGGTGCAATGTACCCTCAGGCAGATACATTGTAAATTGAAACCAGATGTCCAATGAGTTGATGGCACAGAGATTTCCAAGCAGGACTGAAATCTTTTCCTAACATTCACAATGCTGCAGACAAACTAACATGAGTCTGTGTGACAAACAGAGAGCAGATCACGGCAAGCCTGAAATAATGTCACAGATTACCTTGTGTTTACACAAAACTCCCACTTTTCAGAGTTTTAGGTTTGCTCTTCAAACACAAAGGGGAAAAAAATAACAAAATTAAGGAAGAGGCTAGAGTAAGATTAGAAAATAGTGAAGGTACATTCGGAAGCCATTAACAACCCAATGCTACTAACTAAAGCTAGCTTTAAGATAGTCCCTCCTGGGAGGATACTTCAAAGATCGTCGAATAAAAAAGGCAATTTATTGGCTAAGTGATCTTCTTAGAGGCACCAAATTTCCTACCCAGCCCATTTGTTTTTAATTTCTCTTAAATTTTAAAGTCACCTTTGCAACCACTCAAGATCTTTAAGGAATTTCTTTTAGAAATCGCACTAATTGGCCTATTTTTACTCCCCTCTCTTTGCCCTTAAAGACTGTAAAGCTTGGTGCCTAAAAATAAGTCGGAGCGAGCTGTAGTCGGTGCTCTCCAGGTGGGTATCAGCAGGAGAGCTGGCTCTCCACGCCGCGCTCCTGCGCTCCCCGGCGGTTCCACCATCGCAGCATCCCCGCCGTGAGCGAGTGAATGTAGGGCACAACCCGCCCTGCTGCGCTATTCCCGACCGGGACCGCCGCTCGGCTCTCCCTCCGGCCCCCCTGACTGCCACAACAGGAAATGGTGCGGCAGATGGAGGGAGAGCTGTTGGGAAAGATAAGGATTTGACAGGAAGGTCTCACATGTACATGTACGCATATGTATATGTATATGTACATGTACGTATACGTGTATGTGTATGTGTATGTATGTGTATGTACATGTACATGTATATGTATATGTATACGTATACGTATGTGTGATATATATGTGTATATGTATACGTACATGTATATGCATATGTATGTGTATATGTATAGGTATGCGTGATATATATGTGTAACAGAAAGATCTTCGAATGTAGAATCTGAAGAAGGAATAGAAACGATAGCAAGCTGAGCCAGTCTCTCTGGATAACTAAGAATAGGTATGTTAGTATGTGAGTTGGAAGGGGCTTTTATGACTCTGAGCAAAGGATAAATCCACCTCAAACAAAAGGTGTTTTTACCGAGCAAAAAGATTTTCACAGGCAAACAAAAATGACTTGTTGAAAGTAGAAAGGAAGATTTCAAAATTTTCCACTGTGAGAAAACTGAAAAACAACTTTTAGCTTAAACTGTAACATACTAACCTTTTGTGATTGGAAATAGTAACATGAATATGGTAATATTAGTAGTTATGATAGGCTATAGGTAATAGTAAAAGTATTGTTTGGTTGTGATGCTTTAAGATGCTCTGCAATGAAAAGTATATAATGCATTGTAACCAGAACTAGAGTTAGCTTCAGACGAACCTACAGCTGTGGCTGAAAAGGCTTTGAGCTGGGCTCTTTTCACCCACGACCCGTGAATTGCTATATCATTTGGATACAATAAACAACATTTTAAAGAGCCACCTGAAGCCCTGCATCCCTCGTTTCGGCTCTTACAGAGAACTGAGCCAATCTCCCCCCAGAGCTCTCACTGTGAGCCGCGGGCGAATGGCAGCGTTTGACACCTAAAGGCTGGCGCTGTTTTGTGTTTCCATTACAAACTAAGTCACAGAAAGTGCAGAATCTGGAAAGACAGACATATAACCACGAAGAGATGTGTGATCCCAACAAGCTGTTCTCACGTGCCTCTTCAAATGATGTTTTAATTTTCTGCAGCACGCTCGAAAATATTGCGACCAGTACTTAATGTGACAATTTTCATCATGTGAAGGCAAGGGACTGTGCCCACGCCCCCGTGCTTGGACATGGAGAGATACCCAAGCAGCCAAGTGCTGGGTTAGCTGCAGTGAATCCTGCAGTGCTCTGCTCCCCTTCTACACTAACAGCCCCTGCTGGTGGGGCTGCGGTGATCTTCTGCCTTCCCTAAATGGCCTTGAACACGTAGGAGACAAAAAAAGCATAATCTCCAAGACCTCCAGCTGGAAAGGAGGTGAGAAGCTTTACCCAGTAAAAAAAATTAAGTATTTACTTAATATTAAATCTGTGAATCTCACTAAATTTGCATGTGTTAAATGGTGACATTTATATAGGACCATAGAGCACACTTAGAAGCTGAAAGCTCTCAGCATAAACACAGACTCCTGTTATTATTATATTTGTTAGAACAGAAAATGAAGAAAAGTGTTAATTGAACTGTTTGAAATTGTTGTTTAACACTACAAGCTGCTAGGACATACAAACAGGCTAGACTTGAATCATGTGCACTGTTCCAAGCTGAAAATACATACAAATATCTGAGAGACAGAAATGTAAATCAGGATATTAGGGCAATATTTTACTTTTGGAATTTTAAGTAGAGGCTGATGTTGGCAAGGAATAAAGAATTCACCACCTGCCTTTCGCCTGTATAACACTGTTTTTATCCTCATCAGATCCTTCTTATGAGCAGGGAGGAATGGGTTATTAAAATATCCAACCAGTATTTTTCAGTACGTACCTGACAAAAAAGGGATTTACACAAGAGAAGCTGAGACAGTTATAGAGTTATGGCAGACAGAAGAGGCCACAAAGTGTTGAATCTTTTGTGGATTAAGCCCAATTTATTTCCCAGACATTAAGAGAGATTTTCTGATTTTCCCGTGCAACATCTATAATCTCATTTATTTGTACATTCATGAACTGCTGGAGCCCTCTCTGGCTGCTGATTCCTGCAACTCAGGGGCCACAGGGTCTTGCACAGCCCCATAGAGGTTGGGAATACCCCAGAGCCATAAAATTCAGTCCCACTTGACATCTTTTAGCCCAAGTTCCACAACCTATCTCCTCTTGCAGCTGACTGAGGAGGAAGGGAACAAAGCAGGATCAGAACCAATGCTGTGTCTCCTAATGCCTGTCTAGGAAAGAGAATTTAAATGACATTTGAAATGAAGAAGAAAAAGATCCCCCTTGTCTAGTTTGTGCTTTTCCCCATGCTCTTCCTCATGTTTAATTTTCAGTCATTTGCACTCTGATAGAGATCAAAGATTTCTGTCAAAATACAGTTTGCACTGAAGTAGGTATTTTGCAAACATACAGGGAGATATTTTTCTCCCCTGGTGTATCAAAATTTAAAACTAGTCTGAAATGACTTGTGAAAAGAGTGATTTCTACAGACTTCTGCCTCTTAATTGCTTGCATTTTTAAAAGAATTATAGTAAAATATTCTATTTTCATTTTATGTGTCTATAAAGTGAATCTTATAACCCTTGACTTGCAGAGACATTTAGTAGCAATAAGCAAACATAGGAATGATAATTCATAAACTGTTACAGAAATAATCAGTGAGCAGGTTCCAAAGATCTGAGCTGACATTGCATGACAAGGTGTTATTTTCCTGCTAGAAGGCATTTTATGTCAGATAAACATTCAGTAGACTTTTATAATTTTATCTGAATGAAGTGAGAAAATAAGTTCAAGATTTTTTAGGAAACCACGTGAAAACTCTAGATGTAAAAATGAAGGGATTACTTAAAGCACTCAGGAATGGAGTCCTCATGTATATTTCTCTGTCATTTTATCTGCATGAAGGGAAGATCACTTGCAGGTTGGCAGCAAGGAATTATAACCTCAGGAGAAGGGAATCTCTCCTCCCCCAGCCAAAGAGAAATATAATCTGATGTATTAGCAGTTCAAGTCTCTCTGTTTTCTAAACGAGTTCAGGTTCTTCCTGTGTGTGTTTTTAATATGGAAAAGATTAATCCAATAGGTAAATTTTAAGACCAAATTAACCTTGGCTTTCCAAGATGAAAGGAGGACATATTTCTGTTAGGACAGCCATGTGCAACACCAATAAAAGGTTTTAGAGATGCTGTTTGTCCATTTACCGAAACCAAACAAGCGCATGACCAAAGGGACTCTGCTCTCACTAAAAGATTTTTCTGCCCAAATTATTCTTCTGTTTGCATCTAAGATCACCCTTGAGCCCATTTCCCCTCAGCTTCTGAGAGATGCTGCCTCAAACCTCCATCACTGGAGAGGCCCATGAGTCAGAGCAAGATTCTGTCTCCCGTCTCCTGTCCCTGACCTCAACCCCATTGCATGGACAGCGAGCAGGATGGCCCCACCAGCAGCTGGGTATTGTCCTGGCACAGCACACGTGCTCCTGCAGGCAGCACACTGGGAATCCCCAGCAGCCCCAATCCCCCAGAAACCACCACATCCTCCCCTGCTTGTTGTGGCCATTCCTCCTTGAGAGCTCATACTTATCCCTCACAAGCACATTTGCCACTTCAAATCTGTCTTCCCACAGGACTCTTTGCTTTATCATAACAATCTGTTAGCATTTGCTGGACTGCCACATATTGTCCAGGCTCTTTTATGCTGGCTGGGGAAAAAAACCCCTCCACCTTTCCATTTCAGATCCTTATTTCTCTGTCTACAAAAATTCCCCACAAGAATGTTGCTTTTATTACTGCTGCATATTTTTAGCTTGCCCATTTATACTCAACAAATTGCTGCCCCCTCCCCATGCCACCTGTTCTCACCTCTGGCCAGCACTTCCTTTAGTTTTTAATTACCATTTCACTTACCTGTTATGACTCTATGCAGATTCACTGACACTAGAAAACACGCTGCACGTTGCTCTCTTGTCATTGAGATGCTGGCTAGACTGGTTGTTGTCTTGGCCATGGGGACAGGATTCCACTCAGAGACCCTAAGCAATTATCTTTCTTCTTCCCCTCTGAGGTTGGAGCATAGTATTGGTAATTAAATTCATACTTCTGTTTGTTGTGGTTTTTTTCTTATATGTTCCCATTTCCCAGAAACCTTAGGCAAAGGATTTTCTGCTGGGATGAGGAAGAAGGATCTGAGGCTGATTTGGCTTACAATCTGGAATACAATCTGGATTTAACAGTTACATGGTGAATCATCATGTATTTTTATTTTATATTAAAAAAAAAAAAAGGCAAAAAAAAAAAAAGTCCTAGATGTTTTGCCGACCAGTTTGAGAATGTATTAGGTCACATCCACTGCTTGCTAAACTGGAACCTGCCTGGAAAGTTTTTTTTTCAGGGCAAGATATTCAGAGGTTAAAAATGAACTCCTGGCTAAAACCATCAAGAAGTGGACAGGAGGAAGGGAAATCCCCTGGGATGGGTCCCCTTGACTGGAATCACTAGCTCTGTTTTCCACTCAGCCAGCCGGGTGCTCTTCTTTCTTTTGCCTTTCTGGGCCTTGTTTGCTGCCACACACTACAAACCCCAAGCAAACAAATCTCTCTCTCAGTGTTTCAGGTCATTGCCAAGCTCTTGTGCTGTGACCTGCCAACCCCTGTCTGAGTTCTCGACTGCACAGGCCCTCTTCTCCCTGCCAGACCACTTTTTTTCTATACAGACGTGCCATCTTCCTCCACCGCTTCCCAATTGTTTGTCTCCAAAGCCATTCATTATTTCCCCATTTCATTTCACTGCAGAGGTCCAATCCAAGGCCCATTGAAATGTTTCCATCAGCTTCAATGGGATTTGAATCAGGCCCAACATCTTTGTCTCTTTCAGGCATCCTTAGCTGCCTCTGGGTCAATATTTCTTCTCTTTTTGCAAGGCCTCTTTTCCCCTCCCCTTTTCATTCAGCAATATGGAATATGCTATGGAATCTCCTCTCTCCTGCACAGCCCACTGATGCTGGCAAAGATATCTGAGGTTCAGCAAGACAGAGGAGCTGGAAGATGGTGTAGAAATTGCAGTGCATGAACCTTGGCTGGAGATAGAACCACCTTTCAAAATGTTTGATGTTTTCAATTTAATTTTAAGATGGCTCTCATTTTGGCAATACTTCTTGGGTTTTGCCACAGTTTTGCGTAGATTAAACAATTATCAGCTGCATAGAAGATGCAAACCAGACAAATGGTGCATTAGGTCGCTGCTGAAGGATGAAAGTTTCACAGGTATGCTGGAGAAGAGGACAGCCTTGGATGGTGTACATCTCTACTGTAATCAAAAGCACTTTGAAGAGCTACAGCGGGCAAGTATTTATCCCCAAAAATACAAATCCAAATCAATAAAATATGATTCAGACCTTTGAAAAAAGAAACTCCATTTGCAGTCATAAATTTCAGCTCACACTGTTGTTTTTATTTTTTTTTTTCCCCTGAATTACACAAAAGACTGTTACATCTCTTTTAGCAGAGTAACATTCCAGATGCAGGAACTGGTTATGGTCTGCCTCTATAAAGGTAGTTAATTTTCACTTCTGCTAAATGCCTTTTTCCTACCACAGACATTTTCCCCCCACATGGAAGACTTATCTACCTTTCAAGTATCCTCCCCTGCTACAGCTGTCTGTTTATAGCAAGATCATCTTTTAGTGGCAGCTAAAGCCTTTGTGTTTATCTTTGGCACGATCATTTCCCCCTAGCCTATGCTGACAGCCTTGGGCATTGTTCAGGTCCAAGCCCGTGTCCCACCCCTCTGCGGGCAGGGATGAGCTTTGCTGGGAGCTGGGACAGGCTGGGTGAACTGTACCGAGAACAGCCAGGAGAGCACATCCAAGAGCAAACCTCACCCCTTTTGCAATGCTTTTCCTCTGGTCTAAGATGTGGAGCTGGTATTTTCCCATGGCACATGCGCTGATAATTTGAAGTTTTAATTTCATCATTCCTGCAAATACTGGGATTGTCTGGGATGCAGTAAACACCCTCCGAGTGTGTGACTGCTCCAAGCCCCATTGAAATCAGCAGGAGTCTTTCTGAACTATTGAATTGCAGACTTTCCTCAGGGTTGTGTACAATGCCACAGACTTAATTACCATGTTCCTGGCTGGATAAATATGCAAATGGACTTTTCAGCTGGAGGGCCTTAAAATACAGGTTGGCCACATGGCAACTAATGACTTGATTTGGGCTATATACAAACATTTGCCAGCCAAAGGCCTCCTCCTATTCCCATGGAAGTGAAAGGCACAATTATTACCAGCTCCAGGGGAGACACGACTCAGATGCCTTCTTTAAATAGTGGTCCATGTTCCCAAGCAGCTCAAATCTGTCAGCAGCCTTTCCTCAGCCTTCCCTTCTTCTCCTCTCCCTGATCTGCTGTGATAAGAAAATGTTCACGACACAGATTTTTTTATAAAGGGTAGAGATTTATGCATCTGCAGGTTTCACAGCTGCAGGGCAGGCATCTTGATGCAAAAGCAGCTCCAGCTATATTCAACACATGGGTTGTTTTCACAAAGAAGTGGGAGCCTTTCCCCAGAAGGAGGAAATCAGCATCTTAAATTTACCAACACAATCACTTTCCTCAGCAGCAACTGCACCACACACTTTCTGTTAAGGTGCTGAGCACGAATTCAAGCTCTCTCAAATCATTAAAGCTTATTTGTATGGTTGATGGTGAAGGGCAAGAGAAGATTCAGCCCTGCAAAGCTTGGCTTGCTGACTCAGCTCCATTGGGCTCCAAGGCCAGCTGTAAGCAGACTTGGTAAATCAGCTTCTGTTACGGGATAAAAACATCTGCTGGGAACCTGATGTCCCTAATAACTCACAATTCCCATACTGTATTTATTGGCACTCATAGTCTATTTTTGACTTTTTTTTTTTCTTCCTATCAGAGAGCTGCAATCAATAAAGCAGCATTTCAGTCATGCTTTTGAGAAGGCTCATGTCCAGAGACACAAACCGTGACTGGTGCATTGCTCAAGAAGCTCAGTGCAGAATTTTTCAACAGTGCAAGAAAGCCTGGAATGAGAGCCAGTAATGGATTCACACCTGAAGCCTGAGGGGCACCACAGCACTGAGAGGTACAGTGAAACAGCAGGAGGAATTAGGATAAAAGGCCATTTCTTCACTGCTGCCATGGAGGTTTTGCTGTGATGTGATGAAGGAGTGGGACAGCTGAAGGAGTGGCAGTGAGAGGTGGGTGAAAGGAATTCCTGGGAATCACACTTATCTGGAAGAAAACTCTGATGGGACAGTATCAGCTTGTCACCAAGAGCTCTGCAACGTTCTGTGCCAAGACACAAGGCAGAATATTTGAATTCACCCAGGATTACCATGTTATAATAAGCTGTATAAGGTTTAACCTGTGGTTCTAAATATCCAATTTTGTGCTGGGACTTTGTATCTTATTTTTCTTGGTGCCTGCAATCTAACGCTAATCTTCCCTTTGGCAGAAAAATATTTGAAGAATTGAATATGAAAGCCAATGATACCATTTTTTAACACGAAGTGAAATACTATGACCAGAAGGTTGAAAAGGGCAGAAGTTTATAGTGCTGCTCCATTCATGCCTGAGAATCAGCTATCATAATAAAATACAGAAAAAGAAGTTATTTGTAAGTTGCCTCTTAAATTGCTCCAATTTGTGTCAGCAAAGACATCTAAAATAGAGGTTTGAAAACATGAGAGCAACAGTATTATAGCAACCATGCAGTGTGCATTCCAAAGAAATGACAAAGCCTTGCTGCAGTATTTGACACTACAAAAATACCCTGGGAAAGGAGAAAGGTTCAGTGGGCAGAGCAGCAGACAATATGAAGTGATCCAGAAAAGCTACCAATTGATTTCTACCAATTCCACTTTCCCCCCTCTGTGTATTTACTCCAAAGCAGCTCACAACACTAATCAAACAGAGGGGCATTGATGAGCAGAAATTGATGACAAACAAGGAAAAATATATTAGACACATATAGAGATTAAAGAGAGCCAACAGTCTAAGTGTAAAGTAATAATGTGTGTTCATGTGTGTGCTACTATGAATGTATGTGTAAGTGTGCAGACATGTTTGTGCATGTGGGCAGTGGTTGAAAACATTAAAAAAGAAATCTATTATTGCCTCTTTAATATTGTATTTGTAAAAAAAAAAAAATCAATCATGGCTGTGCCTAAGTACTTGGATTGTTAATTCAGAATCTAAAAAACACAGTATCCATGAAAGTATAACTCTTTCCTTGACAAGGCTGTTGAGAATTAATTGATATTTACAGAAGAAAAGAGTTTTAGATGACCATAGGAGAATAATGTAATTTATATCCAGTCAATGAGAAGACAAGGAGAGGAAAGCTCAGGGTAGTTAGTGCTGGTGAAAGTTTGTTTTATTTTTGTGAAGCTGTTGAGAACCGTACAGGGTGCCTGCCATGCATTAACCTGTTTGGATGAAGATTCACAGCAGGTTGCTTCAGTATATTGGTGTCCTCTGCAAATCATCTGGACAGCTGGGACCATGAAATTTACCCAGATCCAAAAAAAGTTGACCCTCACCAAACCTCAGTGCCCTCTAAAGCCATATGTGCAGACCACTTCACATTTTGCACTTGTTTTGCCACTGTGGAATGACAAAAATGCTCTTGTCAAGTGGACATGAGATTTTCAGGTCCTTCCACACAGAAAACATGTCAGAAAAACTTGTCAGATGTTTTTTAACTACAGCATTATAGACATATTTTCCCTTTGTTTTTAGTGTCATCTTCTGTACCATGAAATAAATAAAGAAAGAAAAGAAAAAAGCCTGTTTGACTCAATTTTGTGCTTCTGAACCAAGTATAATCCCATCAGTTTGGTTCCATCATTTGCAGTAAACTATTCACTAATCTAAGACAGGTGCCCCTGGGTGTTAACATTTAGTCTCCTAGTAGAAAAGTGGGTGCAAAGTTAAACCACATGTTCTACTTATAAATAAGTGAGGTGTGATTAGGCAAAGTCTTTAAAACATGGGCTCAGACACACACACATGCACATGCACACAGGGTTTGCAAGGAAAAGATGATGACACTTGCAGGCTGTGTTGTGCAGTTATGGTCTGCACTTAACTCTTTTCCAGGTGGATCACTCTGCAGAAATCTGAGGGGCAGAAGGTTATGTTGAGCTCATTACTGTGGACAGCTTTTAAAACAAAAGCGATAATATGGACATTCCTGGGATGATGTGTTTCATTAATATTTGCCCACTGCTAGGCTCTGTGAAGAATTTTGCTTATAGGAAACCTTGCGGCTTCTTGGAGTGTTATCTGTACAAAAAGTAGGTAAACATGTCCATTTAAAAATATGTGTAAAACTGCTTTAATTTTCATGAGCAACCTCCAATCAGCTGAATTTTATTGATAGGAAGAAAAAGTCTAGAAAGAGTCCACCAACTCTCTAAAATATGCTTTTAATGTCATTTCAGGTGGCAATGAATGCCTAAAACCTGGAGCAAAGGCTGCAGCAACCCAGGAATTCAAGAACTGTGTGCTCTCTGTTTACTCCTTGTACAAAATGATTGTCAAAAGTTTCCAGTTCTGATTTCTGCTTTATTTTCTCAAGAGGACTAAAGCTGTTACAATGTGGGTGAGTTACAGAGCAGTCGAGACTCCTGGCCACCATGTCACAGCGCAATAACATCCAGGAACCTGCTTCCAAAATACAGAGGGGACAGAAAACTCTTCTTGGCTTTGAATTAATTATTGAATACAGTCTGATATTATTTGAAGAAGCAAAGCACAGGAAACTTAATCAATTATGTCTGTAAGAATGCATTTGAGGCTCAAGTTGCAAATGTTTAGAAAGAGGTTCGGAAAGAAGATTTTTTTTTTAAAAATTGAAAACAGTTATTGCAGTACTGTTGGTAGCTTTAAAGTCTGAACCATCATAGATCTAAATGTCTTCAAACGTTGGCAAAAGAGCAACGGAAAATTAATGATGCAGTATTTCAACAGAGATGTTCACATCATCCGTTATTTGAGGATCACAGCATTCCAGAGAAATGAATAGCTTATCCCCATTTTACAGACAACCAGACAGGGAATTTCTGTGGCTCACCTACAACTCAGCCTCGTGGTGACACTGCTGTGGGTAGAGCAGCTTAATATCTGCTTTCATGTCTACCTAGATGAATTCTAGGCACACAAGGAGCTATTGCAGCATATCGTAGGCTTTCCAGTGCTGAATTATTTACATCTGTGCTTGAAGCCTTGTTTCAGAATAAAGCTATTAAAATTTAAATGTTCCCTCACCCTACAAAATTGAGTACTAAAACTATACTCTTTAGGTGTAAAGAGAAACTTCACTTATTTTTTAACTCAATCCACTTTCTTATAATGTCTTATTACAAAACAAGAGAGAGTTTGATCCAGGAAAGGAGAGGAAGTTGTTTTTTATTGGTAGTGAATATAAATATCCTTTATGAATAACTAAGATATTAAAAAAGGAAGATTTTAATGATGCTATACCAGATGTAACATGCCAGTAATATGCCTCTGGAAAGCCTTACAGCTGATGTAGGAAGCAAAATAAAATTGTTAAATCAAAATTGTGAAATGAAAATTGACTAAAACGGATCCTTTTCAGAATTAATTTTCATTCAAAATTGGAAGCATATTTTCTTTTGCTTCAAATCTGAGAAACACCTACTGGAAAGTCGAGCCATCTCATGAAATTCAAATGTAGTCATCACTACTTATCCATCCTCACTAAGTACACCTAAGACCTTGGAGCACAGGCACACCTCTGCTTGCCAAAAGAAATATTTCTCCCTCCCTAAATGTGGAGACTGCAATGCTCTGCAGTTCAGATTATTGCCACCTCCCTCCACTGTGCTGAAAAGGAGCTGGAGTGGACCACAAGGCTCTGTGAGAGAGAGAAATTAATTCCAAGAGCATAAATGAAGCCTAAACAAGACCTATGAAATATGTATCTATTACAGATGGGTGGGTTTTTTTTCAAGTACAGTTTCGGATTTTCACCCCTCTCCTCCTCCTATCACATGTTGCTTGTTTTAGTGGTTGGCAGGAGGGAGGGGGAGAGGAACTAGCAACATGTGTGCTTATCATCACCCTGACCACTGTGCTTGTACATCTAACTCGCTCCCCTGTGCTTTGACTGCTCTCTGTCTTTATCCTGCTCCATCCTGTGAGCGCTCACGTGCGTGTGAGCTCTGCCTGTGCTGCCTTTGGCTGGGCTGCTCTTGGGAGCAAAGCTGCACACACGATGCTCACAACCTGGAACCCTCTCACTCTTTCCCTGGGGCAGGTTTGTCCTGCCAATAAGCTGGTGCAAGAAGAGCAGAGACTAAAGCAATCTTCTGTCTCCTTCAACACAACAACAGCTCTTCCTTCTGGCACATCAGTACAAGAGATACCTCTCTGGACACAGGGTTTTTGGAGACACAGTAGAAGGAAAGAAGGTGAAGGCATAGAAAAGAGCAGGGTTGGAAGATAGAATTTCTGCCTCTTGCAGCTTTCTTCTCTATTGACAAAAATTAGGGTGGGGGAAGTGTTAAAGTGACTGGTGCCTTTCCTGGAGATCAGGCTGCCAGCTCCTCAGGAGACACCCACATCAAATCTTCTCTCTCCTGCCTTGGCCCCAAGAGTGAAGTGAGCTCCAGGAATTTTTGTTACAAGCAAAATGCATCTTACTGCAACGGTGCAACACCACACAACAAGATGGATCCATGAAACAACACAAGAAATGTTAAAATGAAAGTAATTATCTGTTTCACTGAGGCTAAACTGATAGAGTCCTCCCTTGCATTCTAATTTAGTAAAAACCATCTGCTCGTACAGCCTGTACCAAGGTGCACATATTAAACGGGCCAAGGATCAGTAATGGGCAGGTCCTCTAAAACTCATTGTAAATGTACAATTAACATGTTCTGGGAATGTTTCCACTGAGTAGGAAGAAGCATCTTTTTAAGCAATGCTATTAATTGTTGAGATTACTAAAAAATTTCCAATTTATCTCATTAGCAATAAAAAAATGGGTGTTTATCTAAGTATTTAATCAAAATAAGTGAAAAAAATGTGAGAAAAACAAGAGCTAAGTCAGAAGTTTTCAATTTTTAATTTCTAAAAAACAAAACAAAACAAAAAAACCCTACTGATTTAGATAACCATTAACAGACCCCTGGTCCCCTGCTCTGATTTTCATGTCTTCTAATGATCTACAAATTTTATCAAGGTACATATCAGCACCTTCTGTGTGAGAACCAGAGAGATCTTTCCTGGTAAGTTCATGAAGAATGGTGTAACTGGCCAGATGTCTGGTTCACAACAGAAAATATAAGAATGTTTGTGCTATGTGGGATGGGGTTACTTAATTGACACACATTTCAGTAAATCCAACACAAGCTGTATACACAGGAACAAAAGGCCTGGATCACCAACAGAAAATCTCAAAGAATGCAGGTTCACTGGAAAAGTCGTTCAAGAAATGGAAAAAATCCATTTTCCAGAACATAAGCTGTGAGTGCAGAAACATAGCTAAGATGTTGATATGGTTACTGGATAGAGAGGGTGAAAAGAGGTGGAGTTGGAATTACAGCATAGGGCAATCATCTGAGGACCTACCTCCACAGGAAACAATGAGGCAATTGTGGATGTCTACCTTCATGAGCTCCAAGAGTTTCGCCACTGAAACCCTCAGGAGCTGAATTAAGTGCAGAGTGAATACACAGGGCCATGGAGAGTTTAGGAGAGAAGCAGAGGACTCATCATCCCAGCCATTCCTGAAATTAGACCACAAATGTTTTATTACCTGAGAGACTGAAACTCAAGCATAACACACGCAGCCATCCTGGCTGTGTACAAGCTTAGGCAGAGAAACAAAGCTGACTGAAGGGTTCAACCAGAGAGGGCTAACATTTGTACCTGGTTAGCAAACTGCTGATAGATATCAAGAAGAAACATGAGTTTATCTTTAAATGCAAAAAAAATAGACTGATGGGGACTGCCCATGCTTGTGAGGAGCCCTCCTTACTGAGCTCAGGCTGAGCTAGTCCAGCATTTTGACTTCCACAGCCCACAGCCAAAACCACAGGGTTCTGATGCCATAGCTATTACATAAAGACCCTATTCCTATAGCACTATAAATGCAAATGATTGTGAAAGGATACTCAGTGAGGTTCAGTAATAATTCAAATCACAAATCCTTTTGCCATGCAACTCATATAATATGATATTTTTTATGGAAGTTCTTCTGCCCCTCCAGAAGGCATTAAATTGTTATTCATATTTCAGATTAAAAAACTCAGGAAGAGCATTAAAAGACAGGCAGAGATAGCAAGATAGATTCAAGGCATGTGTATATGCCTCATGCCTTCTACAGCAAGTGGTCCTGCTCTAGAAATATAAAAAGGAAGTCAACTGAACAGCATGAAAATGGATGTAAACATGGAATTAAAGAGATCAATCTCCAGAAGTACAATAGCATTTTTAAGGGAAGGGTGTGTAATTTGAACAAACACAGCTGAAGGCAAGAATTAGCACCATATGCATAATCACATAAATCAAGATAAATAAGATTGGTAGAATTACACATGATGTTTTTTGCTCTGAAGAACAGTGAAATAGATAAACAAGGATGTCTCAGGCTTAGCAGGAATTGCTATGCTGAGTGGCAGCCTTGGTAGGCTGCTAGTGCTTTTAAAATGCATTACTAAAGAAAATAATCATGGTACAAGAAGAAGAGCTGCTGAAACTCGGGCTGCAGAGCTCCACTGATAGCCAGCGACATATGCAGGTGCAAGAGGAGACATGTTACTCTTAAACAGCTCATTCATTTTAAGTCTCAGTTCATTTGCCACTGCAAATATGAAAGCAGAATGCTGGAGAGAAAAAAAAATCTGTTAATGTGTGCATACCAGCTCTCCATCAAGCAGTCATATTTTAAAAGCTTATTCATGTGGTTGTAAAGGTGGTGAAGTTTTGTTTTGGTTCCTTCATTGGCATGATGTGGTTTGATTTTTTTTTAATGGGTTGGTTAATTTATTCCTTAAAAAAGTATATTTTTATGCAGCTCTTGATACTGAATTTGACCTAATGAACCCAGAAGCATTAGAAAAACCCAAAGTGAGGTCAGTCATAAATATTAAAATGCAGAGTACAGCAAATTCAGAAAGAAGCTGATATATTCAGAAATGATGCTCTGCCACTGAAGAGGAACTGAGCCTCAGATAAAGTGTGCTGGGGCTCTGGGCCGTCGTTGTGAGCATTGTGGTGCAACAGGAGCAGGTCTGCAGAGAGCAACACTTGGCTATCAGTGAGCACCAGGTGACTGAGAGGTTTGTTTTTTGCCATTTCTGTGAGCTGAATGTCCACCACCACAGGGCTGTAACTGTAATTAGTGATTGGAGTCCTCCAACTTAGCTCCTCCCAGCAGAATTCCAGTTTAAGTCCTCAGGACTGCTCCAGGCTGACCTGAAGCACAGAAGGTGAGGACAGCCAGATTTACTTCCAGCACATGCTCTGGGAATACTGAAGAGAGGAGCAGTCCTGTGAGCATACAGAACCACAAAACAGAAAACAAGGTCTGCAAGCTTTTCTTTGAAGTTCCAGATTAATTTCTTTTACTCTGAAGTTATGGATAATGGACAATTGGAAAGATTGAGAGCATCTAGGTAGGAATGTTATAATAATGTCTCTTCCATGTGGCTAATGAGAAAAGACATATGAAAAGATGTGTAAAGCATAAGAGTTAAGGGCAGAACACTGTTGACACATAAATCTGAACTGATTTGGCTTTGGTTAAGTCTCCTCCAGCTGTCATAAAACAGCTGCTCTTCAGCATGACTGTATTTTCTACTTCTTTTTTTTTTTTTTTTTCAAGTGTAATACTGTTAACTCAGAAATGTTTCTATTATTCTAGAAAAACAATGTCTCACACTCATTAAGGAAATTGCTGGGACTTTTTAAAGCTACAGTTGACTTCAAAAGGAGCTGCCTACAGCATTATTAAATGGTTTCTTGCACCCTGGTGTCTTTGATAGGAATCAAGATATTGTTCCTGTGAAGTTAAACCAAAAAACTTAGCTTTTGTCACCTTTAGCAGTTTTCAGAGGTCAACTGCTTCAGGCTACAGTGCAAGAGCCTCCTTGCAGCTCTGGGCTGGGACAGGAGGAGGCTGGGGTTGGTACAGTGGAGCTCCCTCCATGTCTCACTCCCCCTGCAATTGTCAGAAATAAAAAGAAAAAAGGAAAGAAAAGATGCAGGAGTGCAGAGATAAGAGGCAGAGCTCAGCTTTTCTTTGATCTCCTTTTCTGTTGCAGGCAGAGGAGATCAAAGCAAAGAGGCATAACAGAAAGCACGTGAGATGGGCATGCCTGCAAGAGGTTGTCACTTGGAGTGCCTTGGCTTGACTTTGGGAGTGTGGCTGTTTGGGAACACTGCATCTCCTTGAGTGGGAGCTGCAGGAGATGGGACACAGTGCAGGGCACTTATTTTCCCTGTGCAGCAGCCTTTCCTCCAGCCAACCTTGAAGCTCACCAGTGGGCACCAGAGTGAGTGCGACCTTCACCACGCAGCTCTGCTGGAATTAGGCTCAATTTACACGAGCCCAACTCAGCCTAGGCCCACTCCTGGAAGGTCTTTCTGCAATGGAAATATCCTTCCCTTGTACTAGAAAAGCAACTTGTGGCAACAAAACTCTGCTGTTGATGCTATAACTTTTCTCTGGCTTGCCAAACTAAGTTGGGTGGATATGGCAATAGGCTGATTTTTACCAGTTTATCTGAAACTACATTGAACGCTTTTGCTTGTGCCAGCCACGGATCACACCTCATTCTATCCTTGAACGACACAATTATGCCAGGAAAGTCTGCTGTGCAAGCTTAAGAGGGAAAATGTGGTTCCATTTTATCACATTGGAGTTTTCTCATTAAACTTATTTGGACTGGGATTAGGCTATTAGAGAAAATTTAACCCCAAATGATTGGAATGGAGAGAAAACCAAATTAAAATATTCTCATATGCTACAAAGGAAATAGCCCCCAAAGAAATTATAGAAAATATAAAAATGTATAGATTTATAGGGGGGGGGAGAAAGAGGTAAAATGGTAGAAGAATTCAGCAAGATATCCTAGTTGAAATAGCACAACTTGAAACAAAAAAAAAATCAAAAAAGCAAAAAAATAGATTAAAAATATTTGAAGTATTTTCTGTACTCAAACAATACTTCTTTTATTGTGAGGACCTGCACTGTTCATGTGCAATAATCCATAAATTAGAGTTAATAGGCTTGTTTTAGGGTTGTACAACTTAGATTTTAACAAGAGACTGTTGCTAATATAAATAAGTTTCAAGGTGAAAATTATGTAATTGCCCTGAGTTATATATATATGTTTACTTATTTTGAATATAAGTAATCAGTATGGGTTTTCTTTACATGCTTGACTCTTAAGTATTTGTATGACTCCAGAATCCTTAGTAATTTTTGTTATTAATTGAATTAGCTCTTTTTAACTCTTTTTGTTTCTCCTCAAACTTTGCTTTGCCTTGACTTTTCTAGCTTTTTGAAGATGCCGAGTGCTCTCTAGCACTGGTTGATAGAAAGGGGATGAAAAACAAAGACAGTTGTGTAGACACAGACTGCCTGAAGTTGGGGTGGCAGAGCAGTCTGGGAGCACTCAGGAGGTTCCAGGGGATGGCTCCACCAGGCATTTATTGCTTTACTTGTGTCTCCTCCTTCCCCACCATCTAGAGCTATCACTCTCCTTCATTGCATGTCTCTCTGTTGCCTTTTGATAACTTCTCTTCCTTCCTTCATTATCTTTGCTCCTTCTCAACTCTTTATCCTTTCTTGTTTCTAACCTGTTTTTAGCTCACACCTTCTTGTGGTTTCTCCAAAGCTGTTCCCATCTTCTCACACTACGGTAACCTCACTCAGCTTGACTCTTCCAGTCTTCCAGAATTTGGGATTTGGACTGTTTATAATTCAACAATCCTGTCTTAGCAACGTATGGAATTATTCATTACAATCTCCCATCAATTCCCAAATTATTTTCACTAGCATTCTTCAGTTACTCAGCCTAGACTGGACCAGAATGATAGATTTAACCTCAAGGGTGGGAGAGGAAGGACCTCCCTGCACATTCACATTCTTACTCTCCTGTCTTTTCTCTTTTTCTCACCCTTTGCCTTTACTCTTGTTTTGTTACTCTCATGTTAAGGCAACACAGATCTAACCCTTCTCTCCCATCCAGCTTCTGCCATGACCTTTTTCTGTGTGGACAATGCTGGTTTCTTGTGTTTGGCCACCAGACCTCTCGCACACCTATGCTGGGCTCTCAGGTATCATGTGCTTGTCTTGAACTCCACGGTGCTTAATATTTTTGACAAATCAGTCCCATAATGGAATGAATTGGACATGCAGCTGAAGCATCCTTTGGCTGGACAAGTTAATCCTTAATACTATAGAAATGAAATATACCATGAACTCAGATAGCATATTGGTCAAAAAGAATAAAAAACACCCAGAGCTGAAAAGAAATAAATCCAAGCAGTGGAAGCCTTGTGTATTATGGAGCTATTTAGACACTGTGTTGATTTTTCAAAGAGTATAAACTAGCAGCCCGTTTGGCATTGAAACGTTTTAAGTAGCTTTTTATATGACAGTACCATGAGATATTCATTTGTCTGCGGCAGGCTGAAGGAAGGAATGACTGGATCTCCCAGACAGGAAGATATAAACAGACCTTGAAGAGGTCAGATGAATTCATGTTTCATAACAGCCTGAAGGGAGCTGCTGCAGAGAGGTTAAAGCTGGTTAAGCATTTTCCCCTTTGGATCCAGAAGCAGGAGCTTAAGCCTCACTCCAGACTTGTGTTGAAGGTTTTGCTAATCAACCCAGATGTAAATGGCTGTTTGGTACTTAGGCCAAGTAGGCACAGGCAGCTGGACAGTGCTAACTGCACCACTGCTTGTATGCTACCTCTTACTTAGCTAGCCTGATAGGTTTGTTTTGGGTAACTGAAAAGAGAAAAGCAGCTCTGAAGCATCCATGTCATTATCCAGCCCTCCATGGGATTGCTGTGCTTGGGGTCTCAGCAAAGCAAAGGACATCAATGCTTCAGAGTCTAATCAACATTTCTCCTGGCTGGGGAGCATTTCCCTAGTGCATATTTTAATCATTCCAGTTTGGTGAGTGATGAAATAATAGTTTTTTTTCTAGCATTTATTGTAGGTTGGAAGAGAAAGGATGGTCAACGGTCAGACTGCCAATACTCATAACAAATCAAATCCACATTTTGGCTTAACATTTGAAAATATTTAGGAATACTAGTTTTTTGCCTCTTAACTCTATAAGAGGTTTCTAAAGAGCAAAAGAAAACTAACTTATGATGCCAGCAAGCAATTGTAACAAATCTTGTCTTGCATAAATGCACTTTCTGTTTTGCTTCCCAGCACTACTTCATAGTTTTTCTAACACAGGGGTTTTATCTGTGAAGCAGAAAATACAGACTATTTTTGTGGTGGGAAACATGCTAAAGTCAAGCAGCTGTGGCAATTTGAGACTATTTTCAAACACAGTCATCTTGCTGCTGCCTGTGCAGTTCAACACATTTGACAATTTAAAGTTCCCTGCTCAACTGACTGCAATTTGTTTCCTTCTCAGCAGCAACATGATGGTCTGGAAACCACCTATTGCAGTCTACAACACAAAGTGATGCTAAGGGCTCAGGCTGGGAGAAGAAATGAATTCCTTCTCATGCAAATACCTCCTGAAAGTCATAGGTCATCTAAACAAGCCAGCTAATTATTACCACCATTTGATTTTTGACTTTGATATGGCATATGCAGCTCAAACTACTGGCAAGTTCAGTAGCTGTACAGTGGCTGATAAACTTGTAAATGTGTGCACCAAATTTGGGGAAAAAAAATTAGGTAGTTTCATTGATACTTTCTGTGCATCTGCAGTCCTTATGTTTGTGTTAAAACTGGACTCCAGGCTAAAAGATGAGCATGAAAGGAAATAATTATAAATTATCTGCATAAAATCTGCAACAAATTACCTATAAAACTATAACTATCTAAACGGGATGACATTTACTTTATAGGTTCATGACTTCCTTTCTTTAAAGTTAGCTAAGAAGAGAGCAAAGTAATTACAGTTCTCTTTTGATTGATTAAACATGACATATATGCTAATATGAAAGTAACTTCTGTCCTTTGTTACCCAAGCTTCTGGTTTAAAGCAATTTTGAAGATAACAGATATAATCTCACCAGTGCTGCCATTTCTAACGTATATGCCAAGAAAGTAATTCCTCTTCCTTTTTTCTCCAACAGAGAAAGCATATTTTATCCTTCATGTTTCAAATTTCGGATACAGAAGTCAGATGATATTGCAGCCATAAATCCTCTGTTTCTTTGCCATTATATATCAGGAAAGCTCTGTGCCACCAGTAGAATAAATAATTCTGCCTTTTCACAAAGGTTGTCCCACTGATTTGAGGGAGATTATTTGAATGAACAAGGTTGATGGAATATAGTCCAGCAGGAAAAAAAGAAACACCTGCTAAATTTCACATGAAAGTACTAGACACAGGAGCAGTGTCCATCAGATTCACCTTTATATAATGCTGACTTGAGTATCAAGAGACTCTCATAACAATTGAGGTTTATGGAACTCAGCTTCCATAAAGTTTTTTTGCTTCATAGTTTTTGCCTAAAATTAGAGTTTTATCTGTCCTCTAATTCCTTGCCCTGATGCCTTTATGATGTTGTTTCATTTCAATGTCAGCATAACACTTATATTTATGGTGTGGATGTATGCTCTCTTTGCCACCTCTTCTGTAAAAGGCACAGATTCAAGTCCCCAAATTCTCTGAGGCTTTCCTTACAGGATGGATCCTCAGCTCTCTCATCATCTGCTTGTGTCCCGTCCCTTCTTTTCATTCCCTGGTTCCATTCTGCCTTTTCTGTTGAAACCAAAACACAGCATGACATTCTAGCTGTGGTCACACTACTGTGAACAAAAATGAGCTTCAAACTCTCTGAACTTAGCAGAGACGTCCCAAAAATACATTCACCAAATAGACGTATTTTTCTTTTCCCAACACTGCATCATATTACATACTTAAATTAAACCCAGTGGACCAAATTCCTCTCTGGATTAAGTTTAGTAATATCTGTGGAGTCCGGTGAGAGAGAATTTGGACCAATAGCTATTAAAATTTCCAGTTCCCTCCCTGAAGCAATGCTCTTTGACTGATATTAATATTCCCCTTCAGCTTATTAACTACATGAAGAAACTTGGGAGGAAAGTGATGCCAGTATTCAGTTTCCTAAAGTCTTCAAGCACACACAGTGCTCTGGCAGAGGTCTGTCCCTATTCTATCCCACCCTCCCATTCTCCCTACTACGAAGGCACCTGACATTCAGGTTAATGCTGGGGTTGCAGCAGGTGGCTGCCATGGAGGGAAAAGGGATTCTCTAGGAATATTGGTTTTGGAGATGATGATCCTCAAGGAATAGTACAGCAGGATGTCAGAGATTACTTTATGACTCGGATCACGTACAAGATGTAACATGGACAAAATTTGCAGTGGAAGGGCAGCATGGTCTGGGGATGGAATGAGAGGAAGGGAGGAAGAAGAGGGGATGTGGCAGGGAGGAGGGGTCTTTCATAGGGCAGGAACTCAGCTTTGCTTCCAGAGAAACAATAATGTGCAACTCCAGAAGTACAAATCCCAAGTTCTTATAAAGTAGGTGAATAATTTGAAGAATAATCACAGAATACTCTGAGCTGGGAGGGACCCATAGGTATCATCAAAACCAGCTCTTAAGTGGATGACCCATATAGGTATCAAACATACAACTTTGGTGCTACTAACAACATGCTCTAATCAACTGGGGTACCCAGCAATCAAATATCTTTGGTTTTTAATGATATTTAAAAATTTAAACAAACAGAGACTAGGCTTGAGCACAGCCCTTCACAAGATATTTCACACACACAGTCTTGGAGGTATCAGAGCAGCTTGCAGTATTTTTTGCCTAAAGGCAAGGACGGGATACATGAGGGTTTTCTATTTGGTTCCTTCCTCTGTATTTCTGTTTTTCTTGGCTGGCTCTCTACTAGCACTGCCATGGTTTTGTGCTTGGTGTGTTACATCCGAGGGGTACAGCAAAGGTGCAGTCTAAATTCATTGCCTGGAGAGCTGCAAACTGCTGAAAAAGGCTTCCAAGGAATAAAAGCCTGTGGCTTGAAGTAGTCTTCTATTGGAAAAGTAGAATGGAGGTTGATAATAAAATTTTAGAAATAAAGAATATGATGGCAAAAAACAAAGCCAAAAAATTTCAGTTTCCATATTTTGCCTGTTATTTCTTAAAGTATAAGCACAAATCACATAAAATAAATTAGTATTACCCAAACTACACTATTCACAGGGCACTGTCTTAGATTAATAGATTTGACAACAAAGGAGGAAACTTTCATAAATAACAAGAAAATTTTATATTTCTTTTTGTAGATGATCTACCTTATATAATTGTTATGATCTGTAACACTTAGAAATGGCACTGTAGGAATAGTGCCACAGAACTGCAGTGCTGGGTACTTGACTTTTGTACAGTATTGTATCTCTCAGGTCTCTTTTGGCACAGTGCTAATTTACACTAGTTAAAGATCCAGACCAGAGCAGTTTTCAGGAGGAGATGACGGATTCATGAAGTCTAAGTGACTGAATACAGAAGTAATTCATTAGCTCCATGCTATATTTGAAAGCTTGACCAGAGTTGACTGCAAAGTACAGCATATGTAGGCTGAAAAAAAAAAAAAAAAGAAATTAAAAGACGGAATAAAATTTAGGAAAACCCATAGGTAATTTGACTTGAGTTTTATAACAGATTTTTATAATAGATCTGTGACTTAATTTATTTTGTCGTGACTTGAAGTAGTCCAAGAGGAAGAAGTGGGAGAGCAACATTCCTGCAATGACCATGCATTATGGTTTTCTGGAAGAAATGTATTGCATACCAAGTTTGCTTTCCTTATATATTCTCCAGATAAACTGCCTCTGTCTAGTGCACTGTTTTTCAGCTAAGCTCATCTCTGCTGCAGAAAACACAGCTGTTTTCTACGTTTCTATTTTGAGTTTAGCTATAGGTCCTTTTGACCAGTAATAGCATGGAGCAAGTCCTGTGGGAAAGTAAAAACCATAAGAGCCATGATGTATGAGTTTATTTTGATTCTAGTCCAGGCATACCTGAATCCTACAAGTTTCTGCTTTTCCAGTCTACATTTAGATTGATAACGGTGCTTTAAATACAAGGTCTTAATTATTACATAACTACCTAAACCAATAGTACATTAAATGATTTTCCTTGTTATAACATCTCCAGGTTTCTGGAAATCATCGATTAATTTACTGAACAATATGCTTAGCTCCTCCCTTCTCCATCCACATCTGCACTGGTGAAACATCACTTAAGTAATTTTCAACTTGTTTATTAGGAGCACCCACAAAAGGAGTTCAGAAGTGACCCACTGTGAAGTGCTCACAGTCCTGGTGTAGATGAGCTGCCAGGCTTTGATCTTTGAAATTATTTAATCTCTTTTTCTTTGGCCACTTCTCAATAATCTCTTCAGAACATTGTCAAAGGTGTTTTAAATTATTTTTTTCTTTGTGAGCACTGTGCCTGAAAAACTCTAATACAGTGAGGAAATATGTTTTTCTTTGCCAAGTAGACACTGTCTTTATTCTACTGTGATTCTCATTTATTTATTTTTGTTTCACAATACCCCTGGCATTAAGAAAAGAAATTGGTGTTCAATTCCCAGGATCATCTGTAGTTCTCTTATTAAAGATAGTCACTGGTGATCAGGCACAGTAGTTGATTTTAATGAGCCTGAATTTTAGGGCTTTTAGCAGTTCAACCATTTCATTCTTAAGCTCCTCTGCAAGTCCTGGAAATACATTCTCACATTTCAATAGCTGGTGGTTCTCTAATTCTTTCCTTCTGTTTGAGTATGTCCTCTGTTGATATTGCAGCTTCTGACAGTACCTGATCTTTATTTCCAGAAAGGAGAAAATGTCTCACAAACATTGTCTGTGGTGAAGACAAAGGCAAATAAATGATTTAATTTTTCTGCATCATCTGTGTAGTCCTTAATTGCTCTCATTAATCCCTGGTAGTCCAACAGACATACGATTTTTTCAATGACTGTCTGGGCAATCTATCAAATCACACTCAAATGTCATTTTAGTTAAGATACACATTGTGATTTGACATATGTCTTCACATTTTTCATAAGTAACTCACTGAAATCTAGGTAAATCATTTTGCATGGACAATCCATAAGTGATATTTAACTTGGGTTGAAGACAGAGCAGGCCCAATTGTCTCTTGTCACAAATACTTCTAGATTTTCCTGTGATTAGCAATCCCAAATGTTTTTCAGGTGGTGACTCCAAGGCTTTTTGTGGACATGGGCAGACTTTATTACTTCAGTTTTTCAGGCAGGAAAAAGAGGGATGTGAAGTGGACCCTGGTGACCCCTTGGCCTGCTGACACCACTGCTGGATCTCTCACCTGATCTTCTCTGCCTTCAGTCCCAGCATCACGTCCATAAATCATTAGCAGAATCTGACAACGTGGCCATGTACTTCTCCAAGATAACTCTTTTGGCAAAATGAGATGAAAACAAGTTACATTGCTTCTCAATAAGTGATAAAATATTTTTTCCCCTAGACAATTGTTAAGTATTTGTAGGCAGTATGGGAAAAATGGAACATAAAGACTATGCTCTAACTGTGTAGTCATAAATTACATGAAGTACGTTTCATTATAAAGCACTACATTTTTTCTAAACCTTTATGAATTCTCTCCATTTACCCTGGGGGGTTGTAATGTAAACTGACATCTTATTCTCTTCTCAAAAAAATCACTAGTATTCTCTTAGAATGTTTTGTCTATAAATGTGAACAAGGAAATAACAGCAACAGAACATACATGAGAAAAGAGTATTTTTTTTCTTTAAGGGAAAGTGTAACATCCGTATGGAAAAACTGAAAATGTTCAAGTATCCTGTGTACAGAAATAATGACAACCATGCACCTATCTCTTTAGTTCTATGAAAAGGGATGGATGTTATTCTTGATATATAACTCCCTTAAAGAATGAGGAATATGCTAGAAGCATTAACTAATTGCTGTTTCATATATGATCTGTATTATTGTTATGATTTATATTGCCTGACAAAGAAATAACACTCTCATTTTCTTTAGCTTGAATAATTTTGAAGAATTTTCATATTTTCTTTACATATCTACCAGTTACACAGCTCAAAGCAAGTTTTCTCCACTCCCAGTTTTGAATAGCACAGAATACTGGCTTTGTACCCTTGGGCTACTTGGATTTAATATCAAATTCTTACCTTGCACAAGGTCAGAGACAAAAATAAAGCTTATAAAATTGGACTCATATGAAGAATGAGTTTCTATCTTTTAATACTACCAAACAATCTGCAAATTATTTAAATTAAGACAACCAGCACTCCAACATCTGCAAGCAAAATGCTTAAACGCCAAATGCAACTTTACTGGCATAAGAAAATAATAAGTGGAGTTCAATTTGTGTCAGCATAGCTCAGGAAAATAAGATATCATGTCTTGCTGTCTGCTTGATGTCAACTTCTCAGATTCAAACCCTAATGCCTCATCTTAGGCTGTCCTTACTGGAGGCTGCCAAATAGCAAGGTTCAGCCAGAGTTCATGCAGCTACTACAAAATAGGTTTTTTTTTCCTTCTCCTTTTTCAATCATTATGAACCTTCTGCTTTATATTGTACACACTTGATTATATCTATCCTTGAAATGTATACAACTCAATTAGCCTCTTCTCCTATTCTTTTAACATACTGTAAATTCCTTTCTGTGCTTAGTTTGTTTTATGACTTACAGAATTAGGCTTTTAAACTTTCACTGCACAGAGAAGATTGAGTTGTGCAATTGGCTACAAGGAGAAAACAAAGGAATGGGAATTTATGTCAATACAAAAAAGGAACAAAAGTACAAATACTTTTGCCATTTTTTTCTACTAAAATATTAGTTACCATCATAACCAGTTCTCAAAACAGCTGAAAGTGACTTCTTCTTAGAAAGGGAAGGTTAGCAGCTCTCTAAAATGCATATTATTGTTAATTCTAAGAAGCCTAAATCCCCTTCTGCCTAAAATCTCATCTCTCATTGATATTGATATTTCAAATGAGACCTTGTGCAAGCTTAAAATGAGCAATTTAGATGGATTCATTTTCTCAAATTATTTTAAATTGGCTGCATATAAAATTACTCTAAATGGAAGTTGTGGGACAGATAAGCCAATAATTTTCTGATAATATATAGTTTAATACTGTCAAAGTTTGCAATAGCATTTCAGACAACTCAGCAAAGCCTGTTGGAATCTGCTTCAGGTGGAAAAAGCCCAAACAAAACACAACACATGTGGGCTGGAGCATTAAAGTCATGATATACCAACACGTACATTTTGAAGATAACCTGATCCGTCTGCAAAACAGTGATTGAAATTTTCTGAACACTTCAATCATAATGATATGCAGAAACACAGACGAATCTATACACATGTGGAAACACAGAGTGTAAGAAATTTCAGTTTGTCACAGTGCTGTGAACAGCAGAGTTTCAATAATTTTAAATTAGTTAAGACAATCAGCTGCCTTAATATTTTCTGAAATATGAGGAAGGTTTAAAAACAAAAGTTTGGCTCAGTTATATTCTCTTCCATTTCTGACTTGCTCTCCTACTTTAAGGGAAACAAGTTTCTTCACTTAGGCCCATTCATTGCAAACTTATCTGGTATGAATTACTGAAACAGATTTGCAATATTCAATGTCTGAACAGATGAAACACTTTAATACCTTAGATGGCTCATTTCTGGAATCAGCTGGAGTGGCATATTCCCTAAACCTTAAAAATATTTTTTACAAAATTCAAAGGCAGTCAAGATTAAAATTCCCAAATGTGTATTCTGGATTGCCTCCAAAAACATTCAGTCATTATTGGATATTGTCTTGATTAAAATTCCTGTTGGTTTGTTCTATGGTTAAAGAGTAATCTTGTATCTTAGCTTTTGGAATGTATTCCTATCATGTGACATCTATGAAGTCCGAATTAATATAAAGAGATCTTTCTCACTACCCAGCATGGGAAAAGATTTAAAACGTTCAGATTTCAGCATAAAAGCACTTCACAGAATGTGTTTTGCACTAAAATTACCATCTGTATACTTCAAAATTTCCTTCAGGAACATCGAAAAGTTAATTTCTAAAGATTTGCTAGAAACCTTGTCAAAGCAGTATCAGTGAGAATAAGGTGTGTACTAGCCAGAAATTACACCAAGAATTATTTATTTTCTCCTTTGTAGCTAATCTTTACACAGACTCCTCATTTTTTTTGTAAAGAAGCTAGAGCCATTCCTGACCTAGCTCAACTGAATCACTTTTCATAGTCTTTTAAAACTGGGGAAAAAAAAATCTAGAAATGCTCCCATTCTCAGAACTTTGTCCCACAGATTCTGAGACTCCAAGGCTAAAATACTCACTGCTGAGCAACCTGTGATCTTCCCACTCTGTAAAGCCATGAGAGTTTCTGTTTCCAGTTTTTATCTCTCTTGGGACAACAAGCAGGAAAGTTTCCCACATGACCCCAGGACACCACTGAGCACAGGCCACTCAGAAGAGGAAAAGCCAAATCAAAGATTTTGCTCGTTTTGTCATTCTTACAACTAAAACTATGCTTTTAAGTAGTATTTAACTATTGAGGTGCTATTTAAGAATTTAAGGTGTTCCTTGCTCATCCCGGATAGGTCCTCCTCCATTAAATAATTGAGGAGGAATCTTCAGCCTAAATCTCTGGTAATTCTTTATATGCTGCTGGTAGATGTGGTTTTCAGATCTCCCTGAAACAGTAGAAGAAAAAAAAATTCCATTTTGGATTCTATGAAGCTGTCCATGAGGAAGTTTCATCAATATTCACTATGACAAGATAGCAGTCAGTTTTTTAAAACAGTGTTTTCCTCCCCAAAGTCTTTAACTCATAATTCCCCAACCAGATTTCCAGGTCAAAATGACATCTACTTTAGAATTTCTTCCACACAGAAATTGGAAAAAAATTGTTGTAGGACAGGAAAGGGAAAAAAGAAACATCTTCCAGCATCCCCAAGGAACAGTTTTAGATACATAGACAGCCTGAAGTAATTGACTTGTATGACAAGTTACCTAAAAACTGCAATAATCGTACTAGAGGGAATCAGAATTAGAATTAATCTCTGAATCTGTCTACAGAAAATTTGACTTGATCCACAACATGAATAATACTCTGGTGAGAAGAAGTTCTTATATTGTCTGTTATTTTTCCATAGAAGGACATAAACCAATGCAAATGCATTCTTCCATGGCGTTTACAGTTGCCCAAATTTTTTGGGACACCACCTTGTGTGTTACTGTTTCTACAAGTAATTGTTAGTACCATGAGGGATGGGTAGATGCTTTCTTGAGGTAAGTATTGTATATATATATATACATATATAAGTGTGATATATCATATAATATATAATACAATACGAAAAGATGGTTTTGAAATTTGGGTTTCATGCAATCATTTTCTTTTTTTTTTTTTTTCCCAGAGATAACTACAGAGCGAAATGCAGAACACGTGGAAATCACAAGCTGTGTAAATTACTCTTACCTTGCTTCAGCTGTCCTTAAATTTAATGTGCATCTATTTGTCATTCTAAAATGTGATTTGTATATGCCAGAAAAAACTGAGAGACAAGTATGTCAAATTCTATGCTTTATAATCTTCTCCTCCTCCCCCTTTATGTTTTGAGGTTGTCTCTTGTCTAGTCTGTCTGCCTATTTATCTAATTACAGCACTTTTTTTTTTTTTTGACCAGAATGTCATAGAAGGCACAATGCCCTAGAGGAGTTTTCCTATTTCTAAAATGTCATCTTCTCAAGGTGAAAGCTCTCAGAGTTTGAGCAGGTAGGACTCTCATTTGGGAGGGACAAGGGCTGGGTGGAGGAGACAGAATTCCCTCCTCAGCTTTGAAATAGAGACAAGACACTGGGCTATGATGGACCAGCCTACCAGCTGTAGGCATTTATTTCCATGTTTTCAATTTATGGGGATTTTAGGCATCTTTCATGATTTTCTGACTTACCCAGATCATAGTATGGTAAGAATATCACCCCTGATGCCTTCTGCATTTTAGAGCAAGACTAACCACATGTCCTTCAGTCTGTGGAGAGCTAACACATAGCAGCAGTGCCCTGTTTAATAGAGTTTACACCTGGCCAGGAGCATCTACATCAGGACACAAGTACATGTGGGGTAGCTAAGGAGGAGATCTGTTTTTCAGTAAACATTGGAACTGGAAGAGTAGAGAGTATCTGTCAGTTTATAGGTTATCCTAATAATTTAGGAGTCTGACTTTCAGCACCTCTGTTTCAACTGTAGATTCAGGTTACTCATTTAAACCACGGGTACTCATGCAAGTTAATTTTATTGCCTTCAGTATAATATTTCTATAAGTAAAATTTTCAACAGGCTTTTTTAAAATATATTTTTCTTTATAGTTTGGAGGTATTTTTAACACATTTTGGATCTGCCTTTTCATGTATGGCTGATGATTGCTCGTTTTACTGCTAAGTATTTCATGGTTCCTGAGTGACATAGCTTTGACAGATATAAGATTTTTAGTGTGGCAGTGAACACATAGCAGTGGCTAAGAGTTCTTTTTAGCTTTGTTTGTGTCCTGGCTTTCTTTCCTTAACATTTCATAGGTGTGTGATAGTATTGTTTCGATCTGGTTGCTATTCTGTTGTATTTACACAGAATCTGCAATTAGTAAAGCAGTCAAGTCTTTGTTTTAAATATTGCTTCCTCCAGGCTTCATTGAGATGAAATGTTATGTTCCAGCTATAGAAGCAGCAGCTGGTGCACTAGTGCAGAGAAAGTGGAGGCACTCCAAAAGAAAACTAGGAGTGTAAAATAGTGCTGGCTGATAAGAACACCAGGATGACGACACTGGATCAAAATGTGCAAACAAACTTTGAGCATCTGGTTTTAACTGAGCCAAGGAGATTCCACAACTTCCTTGTGCACTTTATGAAGAACCACTTCCTTCTATTTCTTTTTGAAGCTGGTACTTGCTGGCTTCCTAAGGTGCCTTGGAAAGAACAGTGTGCAGCTCTCATCAGTTTATCCAGCCCAGGTCTCCATGAGTTTATGGACCTCCTCAGTCATTGTTTTTTTGAGATTAACAATCCTTTCTCTAGGCATTCCATAATTCTGATGGTTGTTAATGTCCTCTGAACCTTGTCAAGTTCTAGGATAAACTTTCTTTAAGTGAAAGGATTGGGGATTAGGGGCCAGAGCTACATAAAATATTCACGATGTGGGAGCACAGTGGATACACAGAGGCACCATGATGACACAGGTCTCATGGTCTTTTCCTTTCCAAACAACTCCTAGCGTTTGGATTACTTTTTGGCCTCTCATTTTTAATGATAAGTGAGAGTCCACCAGTAATTTTATGGGGCCAAGAGTATATTTTCCCAAACACACATCACATTTATTTACAATGAATGTAACCCACAGAGCATTCAGTCACTCAATATTGAAGCTCCTTGTGAATAAATCACCCTTCTGCTAGTGACACACTACACTAGAATATTTCTCTTTTACATCTTCACTATGCACCTCAAAATGAACTTTCTTCTCACTGGTACATGCAGGTGGGCTCCTCCTATCCAAAGGATTTTCTTCACTGAATAATTCATTTTAGTGGAAAAAACATCTTAACACAGTAAAACTTTGAGTTTCTGTTCTGAATTTTCTTCTTTTTTCTTGTCTACACAGAATAATTTGGTTCAGTTGTTTTTATCAATTGAACCAAATATTGTGGAGACTCTTAGTTGGGTTCTCCAGACACTACTGCGATGAATAAAATAAAGAAACAACAAAATATATTATTGTGACAAAGCAGTCACTTCTTATAAGTACTTTGCCACTAATATTAGGAATGTATTTGTGTAATTTTAGCTGTTGCTAAGGTAAAAAGAGTTCTGAAGTTGTTGGGGTTTTTTTGTGTTGTTTTGGTTTTTTTTTAAAGAGAAGATTAAGCACTCTGTCTACATTTGATTCTCATTTCATCTTCTCCATATATTCTATTCCTTTCTTTGGAAGCCAGCCAGCAAGTCAGCTCCATATAACAACCTTCTTCCTTCCAGGCCTCTAAAAGTATTTGGTTTGACAAAAAATGCTAATGGTGCCTGTTATACTGATCATTCTGTGTCCCTCTTTCCTCTGCATTTTCTGTTCAGGTTGTGTGTTTGGGTTACTGTTATGTGTTTGTACAAAGCTTGGCACAGCACCATCCTATACTTGCACAGATGTTTAGGTACTGCATTGAAAAATATCAGTCATTGCAATAACTATTAATTCATTTTGCTATCAATTATTTAATTCAAATAATGCAGCATTAAAATTACATGTATGCCAAATATAAATGATTTAATTAAACCTTCATATTGTAAAGGCTTTAAGGTTTTAGGTAAAAACCTCTAACTTCAAAAAGTTCCCAAGTTTGGAGGAGATTTCTCTTGCAGAACCGGATCAAAATTTAGAGATAAAATTTGAGATTATCCAATTAGAATTCTGGGTGTGGTTTTCAGTGATTTATTCAAAATGGTTCAGTACAAGGAGCTGCACATGCAAACCTACAAACTTCTAATTGTTTTTAAGAAACAGAGGCTTGAAAGATTTCTTGCACCTTTCTGCTGTGTCCCACATGGAATGGCAGATCCATAGATCCCACTCAAATGGTAGATGACCACTGGAAATGTAAATGTAAATGTACCTCTTCCTGGACCCACTCCCTCTGTGAGCAGTTTCACACCAGCCTTTAAGCAATAACCCTTGAAAGGCCTGATACTTTTAAGTGAAATAATTGCTTTAAATTTTGATCAGCCCATGATGTTCTACATGGAAAAAAAACACTAACAGGCCCACAAAGATGGTCTCCCTATTGACTCTGAAATTTATAGTATGACATGGTAAAAATCACTGTACATGCTCTCAACTGTTTTCCATGTGCTGTCACTTGGTAAAACAAAAAGAGAACTAAGTCACTTTCTTTACTTGTACAACTTGTAAGCAGTACTGATGATGATCCCATATTTATAAAACTTTGACTAGTTTGAATCTATTCTGCAGACTTGGTCTCTGCACATATCTGTCAATCTAGTTCTTTTACAGTTATGTTTTTAAAGCATACCTCATTTATAAATCCTGCATTTATTACCCTCTGTTCAGCTAAGCTGGACTACATTTCCACTTTCAAATCCTGTGTGATCACTTTAAAAATGAATTAAAAAGAAAATAATTACTTTTTAAAGCATGTGTGCTTGGAATTCTCTTTGGATTTAGACTGTTTTTGAAGCAATATTTCTCATCAAAGACATAAAAATTATGCACTTCTTTTCAGAAGTACATTCAATGAATATTATATATGCATTTTCATTGAACAGTCAGTCTGCCATATGAGTTTTGTGGACAAGAAGGATAAAAGCTCAGATTTAGAGCTCTTACAAGCCTTAAAAGTATATTTGAGGTACATAAACAGATGCCTCAATACTAGATGATAGTACACCTGGGAAAAATTTTAAAATAACATCCTTAAAGATCAAAAATCAAGGAAAAATTTAAATAAAATATCCAATTTCTTAAATATACTTACAATTCCACATCTATAATAGCTGCAAAATATTTAAGTGGAAGAACTGAAAAAAAGCACTGAAATAGTAGATAAAATTTCAATTTTCTGAGTTACTATTTGAATTTATGAGGTTCTTAATGTGAACTCTTTCAAACAGAAGTACCTGCGGGTTTAAAATATTCACTAAATATGTTTTCTTCTGCAATTTTTTTTCACTTTTGAACTATTGGAATCAATAGAAAATAAAGAAAGCTATCCTGATATAGTAAGAAGGCCAGGAAGACTATTCTAAAATATGCAGGGGATTATATCATTATATCCATTTCGCCCAGACTGCAGGTAGTGAGAAGTGCAGAGAATCCGTATGAAGGTCTGAGAAGTTTCTCATTCACTGCTCTGTCACCACTGTATCCTGCAGTTCCTCTCGTTTGCTGCTTGTGGCAGGCAGCTCTGGAAGCCCTGGACCCTTATTGTGCTTTCTCTACTGGGGATTCTTCCATGAGAGAAGTGTGCTCCAGTGCAGAAATCCCAGAAAAACCCCACTGCATTAACCTCCTGAAGGTTACCCTCCCAAAGCACTGCTGGGGAAATCTCTGCAGCTTACAGTGATTCTGTCCAGCTGTACGGAGAATCCGGGCTCATCTTCTCCTGAAACGCCCCCAAAAATGCACCATCACACTGGTTTTCATCCCCTGGGATGGAGACAGTTTATGAGAACAGCTCAGCAGCTCCTTTCCAGCCCTATTTCTCCTCTACTTCTGCATCTCTCCAATAGTTGGATGCTTAGGGATTCCTAAATACTGACAACAAACGGCAAAAGTGGGTTAGTGGAGGAACCTTGCCAACAGACCTACAGATCATGTTAGGAGGACAAAAAATGATGAAGGTAATTTTCTTCATGGAAGTAAAGTAAACAAAAATTTCACTCAGTCCTGAAAACTCTTCAACTGTTCTTCTCTCTGCAAAAACTCTACTACTTCAATCCAGAAGGTTATTTGAAGAAGACAGAGCAATTTGAATTCAAAACGCTGCTGTGTTGCACAACTTGGACGCAGAATTTTTGAAATTCCCAAATTTCCCAACACTTTTTTTCCAAGGAGGTCTTAGTCAACATTAAACTTCAAAAACACCAAAACCAAACCCACAACCTTTTGTGTGTGAACGTTAACATGACACAGATGCAGCTGCTGGAAAAGTCAGCATTTTCCAAAGACACTCCACAGTGACCGTAGCTCATTTCTGTGCTGAGTGTACTGGGGTAAAGACTGGAACATCACATTTCTCTGGCTTAACTTAGCAGCCACTGTTTTTCAGGAATGAATGAACTAGAAATAAGTTTCTTATTGTACTATCATACTGCAGTAATCACACAAGTTGGAACATTTCCTAATTCCTGCCTAATATCAAACAGTAACAATACAGATCAAAGATAATGCATACAAATTTGATATTTACAGTGCCTCTCCACCTAGGAAGAAGAGGAAAAATGATATGACTATGTATAAACAAGAGTTATGGCATTTTCAAGGATCAACTACCCAAATAGTCAACATGTGCACAGATATAAGTTTAATAGCTACTTATTAAAAGATGTAATAAAATTTGAGAGTGTACTGGCAGTAAATAGATTAAAGATCCATTAATCTATCTTCAGGAGAAAAAAAATCATATGCAGGCATGATTAGATAGCACACATATCCATGTATCATTTTCTAAGAACTGCAGTTAGGTTTTAATCATGCACCATACTTAGTTCCATTAAAATATTTGTTCTGTGTAAATGAACAGCAGGAAGTAATAAACACCCAGTCCAAACAGTGTTTTGATATCAAAATGTGGGTGACTGATAGTTGAAAAACACATTTGCCAGACTCTGCAAATAAACACCAAAATATGAACTGACAATTGGGAAGCAGAGACATTTGATACCTTTAATGTATGTCAGCAGGATGCCTGATGCTAGAAATCCAAATGAAGTGTTTGCTGGTGCTTAAGACAAATACTGTCTCATCATCAGAGTATCAAGGTAGAGAAATACTCAGAAAGAAGATCAAAAGAAAGCAGTGGATTGAGGCTATAATCAGAGCACTAAAATCAATGTTGACGAGAATTGAAGTTGGCTACAGTTCGAGTTCCTGTTAGGCAGATGTTTATCATTTTGCCTTTCTCTCACTGGTGCTAAACAACAAAGCAAGAAGGAAAACCAGAAGAAATAATCAGAGAAAAAAACTCAGGAGGAATCTTCTCTGGAAGATCAGGTGAAAGACAAACTCTTTACATTGGGGCAAAAGTTCCAACCCTGTGGAAACAGAGCTTGTTGTGAGAAAAAAACACCAGGCCAATTTTCCACGTGGTATGGAAGACTGGCAACAACACTTTTCCCTTTACTAAAGGAGAGAAAAAGACACCTTAAAAACTGATTTGCTACCTACAGTATGGGGATCTACTACACACACAGAGCAGGATGCAAAAATATTTTTAACTCACCCAAATCACATTCCATTCTGAGCTGTGACACGATCATATTTGTTCCAAGGAGAGCAATTCACATGAAGTAAACCAGTTCCTTCATGCTGTTGAGGGAGAGTTATCCTTCAGGGCATCACGGTAGGAATACAATGCTCATATGGAGTGAGGATTGTTTGGTTCAGTTTCAGCAATATCCTGCTAAGTAGTGTTCCCTGAAGATCCCTTAGTGGAACTTGCCTTGAACACACTTATTGTGACCAACCTTATACTCTGAGACTACTTTATATTTTTAATATTCTGTTTATGGACTACATAAAGAATTGCTTTCCAGGTGCAAAAATTTCCCTCAGCAGTCTGAATTCCTTTGAGAACATATTTGTTTTTATTGACTTTCCATTCTAGTAACTTTCTAGCCTAGAAATTAATCCTTGTCATGTCAGCATGTGTGCCTTGGGCTACAGGTAAACCCTACTGTGTTTGGGAGGGATACCAGACACTATAGATTTATATGGTGCCATCACAAAAATATGTAAATGATGGTTAAGGCCTCTGTAGAGACTGGCAAGTTTCAAAAGGACCTTGTACATGAAAAATAAATGTATGTAATTAGTACCCTAGATTTGCTAGACCAGTCATTATGTACTCCTGCCTGCTTGAACCTCTGATGTGCAACTTCCAAAGACTTTTCCTGGCAGCTCTCTGTCCTGGGAAGGGCTGGCACAAAGAGAGCCCCCATTCTCACTGCTCTCAGCCTGCCACTCAGCCCTGGCAGGATCTGGCCCTAGGTCTGCCCACTCCTCTGCACTCTCCCATTTTACAGGGAAATGAAACTTCATGCAGTGCTGTGCTAATACTGGTTTGACCCCTTCACACTCCATATACAGTTAATTTAAAGTCTGAAACAGCTCTGACAGATATTTTCTTGAACGCATATAATTATGTTTTAAATTCTTCCATTGCAGTACATGTTCTCACTGGGGTCCCACAAATCATCTGATCAGTTCTGGGGTCATGATTAGGATCTTTCACAGGAGTGGACTCAAACACAGGGAGAAAATAAAATGGCACACTTTTTTTTTGCCAGTATATTAAAAACAACTTTCTTTCTCCCTTTTCCCACTTTTTTATTTCTAAAAGTACATTTAAAGCCTGTGATTCTCACTGGAGAAAAACAAATATGAAAACCCTAGATTCTGATTTAGTGCATGTGAAACTAAAAGTTTACTCTATTTGAACTAAAACCAGGAAATCCATTAGTATTAGTGGTACCAGCTGTTTTTGTATTAGGCCGAACTCTGCAAGGGGACACTGAAAGTCCTGCATTTCAAGGTCAACACAGAATGGATAACTTTTGTTTTAAGTGAGAGAAACAAAGAATAAAGAAATGTCTCAGAGAAACAAAGTGCTGGGCTTATAACTCTTTCTGTAAGAGCAGCCATTTTTAATGGATTTGAAGAACTCATGGAGCAGGACTGCAGAACTGCTTTTGGGAATTATACTGGCTCTGTGTCTCATTTGACTTTCTTCTACCCTGCAAGGATATCCTGAGTAAAGTAGGGAAAACTTGCAATTTTCTAAATGTTACCAGTCTTTCATACACAGTGCTCTCTGGTCTCTTTGTCCTTGGTTCTTTTAACCAACATTTTTTTTTTCTGAGAAAAGAATAAAAAACCTGATATAGGGTAATTACCCAAACATGAAGAAGCACCAATGAAGAAGCCAGCAATCCCACCTTCCATTGGGAAGGCAACACACAGAAAAAGCTGGTAGAGTAAAAACCTGCACCGCTCAGTGACCATTTCAGTGACTTGCAAATTCAGTCTGAAAAGTAAAACTCATCTTTTCAGAGTTTGTATTCAATGTCCTACTTCAACAGGTACAAGTAAAGTAGTGGCTGCAGATTTTGAGCCCTGAAGAACTGGGAGTTGGATTTGGTGTACCAATTCAACCTTGGCTCTTCTAATTTGTTTTCTTCTCCAATGATATGTTGAAAAAACTCAACTGATTAATTGCAAGAAAGATTAAAGTCACTTCACTTCCCATTTGCTTTAAATGTCTGCTACTAAATAGTGCTAATAAGTAGAGATACAGCTTAAAGCAGCATTTAGATAGCTAAAAGGTTGTGTTACCTCCAGAAGCTCACACTGTGGTGTCTTTATTTACATTTTGCAGCAAGAGTTTCCAATTCAACACAATAATAAATGTGCAGGAGTAAAAGTCACAGAAGGGAAGGAGAATCTTGGCATCCAACTTTACAACTTGGACAGCACAGTGATAAATAATATCTTCTCTTTTCTGCAACCTGAATATTACACCGATTCTCCTGAAATCCCTCCTCATAAATATATAAATAGTTGAAATAAAAACTCTTGGTGTTATTTTGTACCAAAAATTCATGAAGATTCAGGGCATGTCTACATGTGCTTGACATGTGTAATTTATGCACTCCCACAGCACTGGGGCAGAGAAGATCCATGTGTTTCACACATGGACTGTGCAGTCCATATTAGCTATGGTCCATCTGGGTGTACCACGTGGGCAGGCTGCAATGAATGGTTGTTTGCTGAGCCTTTGAGCATGGTAACAGTGAAAAATCCTACAGGAGGCTTCATTCCTAGAGGCTGTGGGCAAGACTTCTAAGCAGAGTACCTGGAGGTAGCTCTACCTTGCTGTGTCTGTGTGTCAGATGCTCTGTGAGTGCCACTTCCCCAAGACTCCTTTTCTGGCAATATGCTCACTCTTCAGACTATAATTGATTAATGGCTGGGCAAATGTCAGAGGTCATGAACAGAAAGAGGGGGGAGAGCCTGCCCTGTGAGTGCCAGTGTGCAAACAGGTTTTACTCTGAGAAGGAGCAAAATGTTTTATCATAGGACAGAAAGGACACTGAGAGCTTTTCTGAATCTTTCTCCACCCTAAGGCAAGATGAGTGACCCTTTTGCAGTTTTTAATGATGTTTGTCTAGCCTGCTTTTAGAGATCTCCAACAAGGGAAAACCCAGCCTCCATGTGCCTTGTTATCCTTAGTGTTCCAAAGGTTTTGCTGATCTATATAGCTAAAATATAAATCCATAAGTGCTTGTCTTGGAGACTGTCACTTGTTCAGTCCTCCTTTCTGACTAAGCCACCTCAGACCTTTCTAGACTGCTTTTCTGCTTCTCACTAGGAGTTATGTGAATACCTCATTTATTTTGATTTCTTGTGAGAATATCACAGAAGCCACTTAAAAACTGTCACTAGAATTAAAATATATGATAACAATCTCTTCTCTATGCACAGAAGCTGTTGTTCTGTTGCAGAAAGCAGCTGGCTTGTGATATGTCATACAATATATTCCATGTGCTGCATAGGATCCTATTCACTTTGCTATATTCCAAGTTCTTCCCTGAAATATATGTTTGAAGGAGGATTTTGTTCCAGCATTATTCCAGGAATTCATGTTTATTTGGCTGGACTATAATGCTCCAGACTCTTTTTTTGGGGAAGGGGTTATAAGCAGGTCACAGGCTATTTTGTTATATATTTTGCTTGCAGTAAAACATTTGCACTGTGTTTTCCATGATGTTCTCATAGTGAAGTTAAGGAACAAGATAAACAAATTTGCAGGTTTCTAGGAATTTAAATTTATAGGAATGGTCCTCTTGCTCTTAGTGTATGTGTCATAAAGACTACTCTTGATTTAAGATTTTACAAGGTGTAATTGTCACTTCTGTAGGGCAAATATATTCTGTACTTGGGGTGTAACTAATGAAGCATTGCTTAGGAAGTCTGACAAAAATAAATTCTAACTCTTTTTCAGCATCTGAAGCAAGAGTTATGAATGTCTTCTAAGTTCTTTTTATAAGAGATATTTCCATAAGATGTAGGGAGAAACCATCACCAAAACACATATCTCCACAGAGGAGATAGGAAACATGAAACTATCAGAAGAGCAAAATTCCTGTAAATGAAGAGGTTCTAAACGAGGAACAAATTTTAAGGAAGTGAAATAAAATGTATTTCTTTGGTAATATTCATTGTTTCATCATCCATTTGTGTCTTTCTGTTACAAAGCACTTGAAAAATATTTCCAGCCTGAGTTCCAAGATAAGCTCTTTGTAATGATTTACCATGATAATCCACCTAAGGATGTAAATTACTGGGGAGAACAGGAGAGAATTCTAACAGATTTCAGACTCAGTGTGTTTGGCAGACTTATAAATAAGGTCTGTAATTTCTATGCATTTCTCCAACTTTCTTCTAAGCTCACTTAATAATAATGTAATCTGTGATTTGAATGTCATGGCATCCTTCTCCAAAGCTCGTATGTCCTTTAGTAAGAGGGGTAAGCTGATTAAATCCCACACTTGAAGGAAAATAAAGATACAAACTTGTGAACAGATTCAAGGGCTGTAAGCTCTATAATGAAAATATTAAGCACTAGACAACACTAACAGCTTTGGCAAGATATAGTCTATGCCAATAGGAATGTTTCTTCAGGTGAAATTTTTAATTGTCTTTCCACAATCCCCTGTGAGTAACCTTGGTTAGTCCTGGACTATTTTTAGTACTGGTTTTTTTTTCTATTTAGTTGCAACAGTTGCTTTGGCAAATTGACCTGTGTGATTTACTTGAAACAGCTGGCCTACACTATAATAGCAGTTTGATAAACTTCACAAACATCTATGGAGATCTTTGATTTCTCTTCTTGAATTTGGAAGACAAATGTGATTCCTGTGAGTAAATAAAGACGGAACAAGTTATAAGTATAGGGCTTTGCTTTAAAGACTTATGAGCCACACTAAGAAGCCCTTAATATTACCAATCATTCAAGAATAAATATTGGAAGATATTATCTTCAGATGATTTGTATCACAGTAGCCTCTGCACTGAGGTTAAGAATATTCAGTAACAAGAGTCCAGGTACTACTTGCCTATATTTTTTAAAGTTAAAAATAACAACAAAAAATAATAATAATAAAAAATTATACCAACTAAGAAACCTATGTGATCAGTAAAACACATTTCCTATACAAGTTGATTCACTTAGACCATTTAGAAAATCCTACCTTGCAGGTGTTGCAGCATTCCAAAACCAAAAAGGCTTCTTATCTTGGCCCAGAAACTCAATGGCTGGAAGGGATTTTACAAATTTTTTCTTCTGGTTTTGAGAGAAATACTATATAAGGTCTCCTATTCCCTTCTTCAGCTTCATAACTTCTTTGTACTGATTGTTTATTTTTTTTGAAAGATACTCAGTTTGGATCTAAAGAGGGATAAATTAAGAAGTGCTTTTAATTCTAGTCTGCATTTCTAGAATTTCTGCATTTCACCAACCAGACTTTGCAGTGTGGTTTTGGTTTTTTTTGCAGTGCAGTTGTACGACAAGGAATAACTTTCCATAATAAAAAAACTCCAATATTTTGAAATAAGTTCTCTCAACCTATTTAACTCTTTTGGAAGCATCCCCACCTTCACAGTAAATCACATAAAGACCTCCTGAGTATACAGTACATTGTAAACAGTCTCAGTATTTGTCACCATAAAGAATTTCATGGTGACACCTATCTGAAGGTGAAAGATGGGGTACAGATAGTGGGGATAATCAGTGAAGAAAAGCTCTTGTAGACTTTGTAGATTATGGAAGAGTCTATCATTAATGCTGTAGCATGAGTTTGGGAACATTAAGGGTCATCTACCAAAACATTGCTTAAAACGTATATCATGACAAACTCCTGGAGTAAAGGGATAAGTTGTGGTTAGTTTTATAGAAAATTGGATCTAATTCCTCTGGAAAAAGACACCGAATGCTAGTGTATTGAGTGCTATACTGGAAGATATTTATAGCTGTTATCAAATGGATCTTCATCTATAAACAATTACAGGTTTACTGAAAAATAATGAGAAACACTCTTTCAAATCCAGCTGAAGAAACAGCTACATGCTCTCTCATATACTGATAGTTCAAACAAAACTTTTGGTGTTGGGTTGCATGATAACGACACATACCTAATCCCCTGTAAAAAATTCTGAAAGACTGATGAGGAGGCTGGTGAATCCATTCTTTTAAACTGCAATTATCTGAGCATGTGGGGGAAAGAGAGGGAGAAATAGTCAGCAAGAGAAGTAGGTTCAAGGATTGTCAGGGGAAGGAGCAGGGAGACAGGGCTTCTTGGACAGTGAATTAATCAGAAATGTAGGTTTACAGGTTTCTGATCAAGCAAATTGCATTCTGCTGATGGTCCTTTTGCAATTAGGAAGAGAAGATTTTGACACTATCCCTGTAAATAAAGGAGGTTGCATGGAAGATGGATGGGTTTTCTTCATTGTTTGCAAGGGAATAATCCTCCTTCTCCATTTCAGTAGTGATTTGTGGGACAAAGATGTTACAGAGAACTTCCTACCCACTTTCAGGCCATCGTTTTGTGAGCACAAAGGAGGAATCCTGTTATCTTGCAGCATTAATGCTGGGTCATGGAAAGCTAATTTGAGAACTGCATAGACAGCATGTGCCTTTCCAAGAGAGCATGAGATTATGGTGGGTACAATACACCAGGTAAAAATGTTGGTATAATGCTTTAGGTGCCAAGCCAGCCTGCTGCCTCTGCCCTTCAAGGAGACATGGACACAGACTGTGCTTGCCTGTGTTAAATTTTACTGGGAGTCTTTCAGCAACTTCACTTCTGATACGATTCAGATGATGCCAAGAGTTATCTCAAGATCTGGGTTTTTTGCTTGGTTGGCATTTGAAATAAGATCTTCCAATACAGACTTTGCAATAGACAGTTCAGAAAAACTAGGGTGTCAGCAACTTACTAACAGCTCTTTGCTCTGCATTTTACTCAAATTTACAAGCTTCATTTCTGCACCTGGCTTGCTGCTGTCAACCCCTCTCTCTTCTCTTTCTCCTCAGTAATGTCTCTTGCTGGCCCATGTAACTGTGGGCCAGCAACAGATGCCTTCCTACTTGTTAACAAGAGCTAGCAAATGACATATTTTCCAAGTGAAGTCGGTGGAAATCCCCTGTCAGCTGTGAATTGTAGTATTTAAATTATACTGCTGTGCTGACAGATTCAGATTTGCTACTAACCATGATTGCAAGAAAAATCCAGGTATGGCAGAAAATTATTTCTTACAAGCAAAGCTTTACCTTGGAACAACTATAGAGGAAGACTTTCAGCTCTGTGAGTTAAAGATTTCAGTGGCATTTCACTTAATCTTTATGATTATCCATTTGCAGAAACTGTGAATGGGTTCAAACTTTCCACACTGCCCATGAACTAACCAGAGGAAGTTCTCATGGCTTGTGTTTTGGCCTCTGGTTTTACTTTATGAATTTTTATGTAATGATTAGAAATCAGGTTCTTCTCATATGTCTGGATATTTCTCCCCAGGTCAAGGGGCAGCCCAGGACAGGGTGGTTGCTGTTCATGGAGGGTGGCAGGGCCATCAGACTCTGGGAAACCAATTCAGCATCCATAGCCTGAGGTGTTGAAACAGAAATCATCAGCCTGAGTGGTTAACAGGCAACTCTTCCAACCCACTGACTGTGGGGCAGGAGACAAGATATTCCTCTCCAAAAATCTCTGTTAGGTGGGAGATGTGTCTATCTCCCCCTTCACCACCAGCTCAGGGGTACATAATATCTTTAGCCCTCTCTGCCCATATCAGAGGAGGTGGAGGCTGCCTAGCAGGGCCAAAAGGTGGGGATGAAGGAGGCACTTAGGAGGATATTGTGGGTGCTGTTATGTTAAGTAAGACCTGTGGTTAAAATCCAGTATGAAACTGGAAGATTTTCCAGCTGTATTATCCTGACCCTCACACCAACATCCTTGATCCAGGTTTGCCCACTGACTTTAGTGCTCTTTGGAGCCTTCAGGCTGGCGTGGCTGCCTGGGGAGAAAGGAAGAACTAAACCAACCCCAGTGCCTGTCACGCAGGCTGCCAAATTTAGTTTCTCAATACAGTAAGCATGGAGTAGGGAGAAATAACCTTTGTGCTTAGGCTGTGTGTGCACAGTTGGGGTGTCCTGAGTGCTGCTCACTGGTGGGAGTGCAGAGCCAGGCTCTGGCAGCTGCAGTCTCTTGGTGGTCTGAATTGCTCATTACCCTCCTGAACTCCGGTGTGATAGCAGCCTCTTAATCTTGGGCGCTGCAGTTGGCAGTCGGAATAGGGCCCTTTATATCCTGCAGCTTAAGCAAAGACTGTAAGAATGAAAAGTGGTATAATGTAATCCACAAAGAGGGAATAGGAACAAATATTTGGGAATCAATCTTCTTTATTTCATAAGCAGTATCCAGTAACCAAGAGGAGCTCAGCGAAACTGACCGTGGAAACACCGGAGAAATGCTTAGTACTTGACCATAATTTAATTAGCTCTCAATAGCTTCCAGGAAAAAAAAATTTCTAAACCTGCATATATTTAAGATAAGCCTTTTGTTTCATTTGTAACCCACAGACTGACAAGGAATTTAGGTCCCTGCTCCCTCAGACTCCATACTCTTTTTATTTTGTTCTCCATGTTACAGAACTTGATTTTTTTTCCCTGCAGTACTTTTCTTTGACCTCATTCCCCCCTCCAAGTAACTCTATCCTGTGTTGCTATGTTCATGCCCAGCCACAGCTTTACAGATGGCTTAATTATTTTCTTTTCTCAAAGAAAATTCAATCTGATCCCCTATATGCATAGGATAAAATAAAATGAATCAGCTGGGAAGCTGCATTATAAAGGGGGAGGGGTAAAAGAAGTTATGTAAAATTTCATGTCGCTGTCAGACTGTTTTCATAGAATTTGTGTTTGAGATTAAATTAAATCTCTAAAACTGCTTTGATAGCTTCATACTTAGGGTGAAATGAAGCAGATGCATTTTACCCCAGTACCATGCTTCTCATCTCCCCTTGCAGAGAGAGAATGAGCTGCTTTGTGGAACAGTTCTATATACTTACAGTATTAAGCAATTCTTCTTTTCCCCTGGCATTGGTATTCTTTTATTCAATTTATCTGTACTATAGCTTGGATAATATTTACCAGATGTTAAATAAATAATTTAAGATAACAGAGTCCTGCATGACAGTTGTAGCATTTTGGGTCACCTTTTTATTCAATTTTTTTAAAAAAATCACTTCAGTTCAAGATTTCAATATAGTTCAACTCAGTGGTGACACTTAATACTTTTTCCTCTCCTTTAATTTGAAAGCAGTGTTCCTCAAATAGTTCATTTGCCATATTGTTTTTATCTTTAACAAGATAAAATAGACGTAGCGGGTTTACTATTTCAGCCTGATGCCGACAAATATGAAACCAAAGAATATGAAGAGCCAATGTTTTGTAAAAGCCAGTGTTATATAATGAAACCAAATGCACAGTTTGGAATTTAGAAAGAAATCCTAGTGTGAAGATAAAAGGACATGAGAGATAGTAAATGCTGAAATGATACACCACATAATGGTATACTGTCAAGAAAGAAAGATAACATGATAACTTACAGAGCCATCTCAAAGCCTACATTGGTACTTGACCTATAGTTTGCAAGGAAACAATCTTTTTGTTTCATCTGGCTCATATTAAAAATAGGAAAAACAAAACCCTGATTTTTTTCCACTCTCACACATATGGTTCAAAATCCATGCAATTTTTAACTGTCTAAAATTCTTTTAAGCAATTTAAGACAGAATTATTAAATCACTTTTCCATTTCATTTGATGAAAAACTGCCCCGCCGCCGTTGGTCTCTGTACTATCAATTTTAAAGCTCGTAGGGCTCCAATTGGTCCTGTGTGCAATCCATCATGAGTGGCACCAGATTTGTATTGCCCAAGTTGGGTGCTGCTGAAGATAGAATTGAATAAAACCTAGCCCAATATGCAAGCTAACTTTGAGCAACACTTAAAAGCCTTCCTTGCTCCAGCTCTCTCCAGGTTTTGAAATGTAACTGTTTCCTAATTCTTTCTTAAAGAGTTTTCAAAGCCTAACAAGTTCTGCTGTCCTCAGTCCACCTTGCACTCTGGAGGCTGCTCTCCTCCTCACCTCTCCCCTGCAGGACTGAGGAGCTAAAAACCGATCTAAGAAATTCACTTTTTTATAAGAAGAGAAACAGAAACCTATCAACCCAAATAATCTGGTTTCCAGAAACAACAAGTTAAAATACCATTAGATTGAAGTCAACCTTTCATCTATCCTATGTACACAGTTTTAAACAGCTGTGCTCTGCATAGAAATGCTCACAGGTCTGCATTGCAGCTGAGAGTGATGGAAAATCTTTGGTAATAACTTTTTTTAAATAGAAAATTTGGGTTTAGATTAATTCAAATTCTTCTGGATGTTCTTATCGTCAATATTTTAGGAAGTATCCAAAAAGCACAAGAAAGGGTCAAGGTGATTCTTTCTACCAGCTATGCTGAACTTTTCCATGTCTCTCACCCAGCTTTTGGTTTTCAGCTGGAAAAAAAAATTTTCCTTTTTTGAAAGCCAGAAAATTTTTGTCTGGGGTTATCAATTAGTGATCTTTAATCTTCAACATGACAAGTTTTTGAGAAAACAAAGCCTTATCTGTCTTGCAATTTAAGTCTACTGAGCAAACACTCTTGGAAGATGAACTTGTTCCAGTTTTCTTGACCATGAGGTTCTTTTTCACTGTAACAATTCAAGGGGATTTTTCTCAGGAGCAATGTGTTTTTTTTACCCTGTTATAGAACCTAGACCTGCCAAATTTTATAATCTTATCTCCCACTCTTCACAATAGCAAAAACAACCATATAACTTTGTAGACAACACTCTTGAACAAGTAGCTAGAAGAAAAGGAAAGCCATGATTTCTGGAAACAGTCTTTCTACAGTGGGAGCTGAAGGTGCTCAAAGCTTTTTGAAGTTTTTGTAATTTACCTGTGAATCCTATTTCCAAATATTTTTAGCGACCCTACTACCAGAGAATATAAATCTGTACCCTAAAGAGATGACTTGCTTTCAGGATCATTGCCAGGCAATAGATTCAGCACAACACTGAATTTCAAGGGCTAAACAATAACAGGTAATTGCTCACTTAATTGAGAATTATGTGTTTAGGTGGCAAACACAATATCTGAGGGCCCACTCACAGCTGTTTGCAGGTGTGCTTTGGTATTTACGTGCAGATATTTCTTGCTGTGGGGGCTGGCTGAGGGCTCCTAGCTGCTGCCTTGCTTTGCAGCTCAGGGTTCTTGGGAGGGAGGGAGTGCAGGAAGAGTTTCTCAGTGCTCATCGTTAAAGCAATTCAGGAAATAAAAGTGAGTGTCTCTCAGCACAATATATTCCTGGGAGCCTAATCTGAATGAGCAATTCATTGGCATGTTTCTATTTCCAGCAGGGGCTGTGCCAATTAAGAGGGCTGCATATAAACCATTTTAGTGATGTACACTGGGAGGTAAAAATAATGATAAAATACGGGTTTATTTTTTTAGCTATTCCTTTAGTGATAGTGGGAATGGAGCCAAGCGAGCCTACTACCCTCTCCTTTCACAGGCTGTTTCCATAAGTATCTGGCCAGCTAAGAGATAAATTCTCCTTTGGAAGTGCTAAGAAACTTGTCTCTTACTTCTTGTGCATCCAGATGGGAAAATAAATGTTCTACTGCAGCCAAGATTTGTTATTGCACTTGGAGGATTAAAGGAAAGCCTTGCATCTTTATAGTTAGAGTGTCTTTTTAGCTAAGCACCTATTCCTGGCTATGAGAAGATTAGGGGATGCTGAATTAATGTTATCTACAGAGTTTGGTCCCTTTATTCTTTTAATATGAGTATGGGGTGGGAGAGGAGGCACACCTGAGAGAGTCAAGCCTGAGAGTCAAGAGATTCTTCTCTGTTGAATCATGCAGGAAACAAAGAAAAGAGCTGCAAGGACCCCAGAATCTTTGAGAGATGAGGAACTTTGGGATCCTCTCTGGATCAATTCAGTCAGAGCTATGAATGTCTGTTTTGTACATCCAGTTGTGGTTTTATAATCTTTTTCTTTTACTACCTCATGGCTGCAATGATGCCTTCACAGTAGCTCTGCTGTGAATGCATGAGCCTTCAAGGGAGAATTTAATCCACAAAGTGGGGAGAACCTCCTCCTGCCCTGGTAGGAGCAGGAATTTGTCCCCCAGTGAACAAGAGATAGGAGCTTAAAAGCCAACAACATTCCCATAAAGGGAACAGGGTACTTGGAACTTTCCAATGAGATCCCCCTGGGGGCCAGCAATTGCTCCCATGTCCCAGCACCCTGCTGTACCATTGCCAGTGTTGGATTGATGGGTGGTGGGCACACTGCATACCCAGTCATGATCATTCCTCAAGTCCAAGACTCCCAGGAAAAAAAAAGAAGAATGTATTTTCCTGAAATATTAAAGGTTCCAGCTCTTGTTTTCACTGCGGTACAAAATGAACTTGAGATTTTATTAGACACCATTAGTATAAGAAAAACAAATTATTTTCATGCTTCTTTGGTATGGTAAGTGACCCTCATTTAAAAACTTGCTCCCAGGACTTAATTTGATGTTTCTTCTGTGCAAATTTAGGTGCCAAACTACAACAATGTTTGATGTGTCTAGTATCAGGAGAGCAATGGAAAGGTGCAGAAAACATCTCCCATTCTCTGCCCTCCTAGCAGTTGTGTTAAAAAAATACATCCCTGGCCAGCTGGGATGTCACAAAAGCTTTTTTAGATGCAAACCTGAAAACTAGGAGAGATCTTTGATGTTGGTCTGTATCACAGATTAACTGGCAAGTGTGTTCCTTATAGCACTGAACAGGCCTGCCTTAAAAGTATTTCAAGAAACATTTTTTAAAAGTACCAAGAGAGCAAACAAAGTAGTCTTTGGATGACCTCTTGTTTCTCTTGACTAGCAGTAGCATTCATTAATCTCCTGCATATGATAAAGTCAGCTGTTCAGCTGGCTCCCAGTAAACTAGACTCCTTTAATTGACAAAGCCCCTGCCATCTAAGAATTTGGTTCATTTTTTCACATCATGCTAAAAGACTAAATAAAATCCAATCTTCTGGAGCAATATTGAGATATTACATCCAGATGAAGGGTGAGTGTCATAAGAGAACAGGCTGCTAGCAATATTCTCTAGGCTTCTTGCCATCAGCTTGGGTTAAAGTAGTGAAGCTGAGGTAAAAAGTAAAGCAGTTTTTATTCCTGCTGACATATTAAAAAAAAGGTATAGAGGGCACTTCATCAAGTCCTTTTGTTATATGATTATTGACCTGGGAGTTAAAGGTTTATTGTATTCCTTGCTTCCTAATACAATACTTGTTTCATCTTAGAAAATACTGTGCTTTATGTAGTAAATATACATGCTGTAGGATGAGAGGGAGGGGAAAAAAATTATTCAGATTCGTACTCAGATTGAATTCCAAATGTCCATGAATGTGTGTAATGGAAGGTGGAGATTTCGTATTTCTCCCCTGCTAATTTCATCAGGATGAGACTGCACTATCTGTTCTGCTTTTCAGAGTGTGTCAGCCCTGGCTGGAAAAGCTTTCATTGTGTAATGGCAGCATGTTGTCCCTACTGTGCTGGGTTATTGAAATAAGAAGCAGAGTTACTACAGTCAACCATCTACGAACCCTTACACCAAACTGACAATAGCATCTACAGTTCTCTTCAACTGATGCGAAAATATTTACTTCATATGAAAGCTATAAGGCATTAAATGAGGAGCACATTGAAATGATGAGCTGCACAAAGCCTGCTGAACAACAACCTGAGGAGCTGGCATGGGTGGCTGCAGGGGCTGGGCAAAGGTGGGACAGCTTACACTGCCCAGCAAAACCCACTGTAACATGAATTTTTCCCGGTCAGTCCTGCAGCTGCATGAAGCCGTGGTTTGGGTGAGTGCTGGACATCCTCTGGCCATGGCATGTGTATGACCACGAGAGCACACACACTATGGGGTGCAGCATGGCTCAGGGAACTGTTTTCCCTATTTATGAGCACAGTTTCATGAATAACTGTCTAGTTCTGTTCCTCTCCTCCCATTGTTATTCTGTTTTCTATTCTGCTCTTCCCCTCCCCACAGCAGAGAGGGGACTTTCATAACACAAGAGATACCCAGGGAATACTGAAGCAATGGTAACTAAGGCACACCAGGGAAGTTGAGGGCAAACCCTGTACTGATGGCTATGTGCAGCAGAAATATTCTGTATATTGTTAGTTCCATCTCACCCTGACCTTAATATTCCCTCCAGGGCTGTCTTCCCTGGCATACAGTGCAGCAAATACCTAGGGAATATAGCAAAAAAAAAAAAAAAA
>VXBI01007285.1:833809-892079 GCA_013397375.1 Toxostoma redivivum
GAAAATTATCTAGTTACCTGAGGCAACTGAAAAGTTTTAAAACTGCCCAGTATAGTTGTGTTTCACAACTCCCATTTAACAGACAATGCCTGTCTCTCAAAATATCTGCTTGGAAAATGTGGAGCCAACAGGGAAGTTGGAGTGCTCTGACTGTGTGTCCTGCCTGTATCCAATTAACAGCCAAACTATTTGAAAGGAAAGTGATCAAATGGAATGAACTAATTTAAAAAATATAAATGGACATAATGTTTTTACAATAGACATTTATGTGTTTGCTGGAATGGGGTGATTTCTAAGCTTTTGAGAGCAAAGCCCATTCCCTTGGGAAAATAGAGACTTTTATTTATTGTTGGTATTAGATTTGGGCCTTCTAGGCACAGTGAGGGATGTTTTGCCATGTGTTGTACAAGTCCTTCTCAGAAAGAACTTGGAGCCCAAGTAGAAGGCATAAAGCAGGGGTTTATGGCAGGCTAAAAAGAAATAATGAGCTGCTCAATATTTCCAACTTAATGTCTCCAGCTTCACTTTCTGCCTTGAGTTCTACTCTTCCTGCACTGCCCTCCAGCAGATGCCCCATCCAGTCTCTGAAAATGATGAGATCTTCAAAATATTGTATTTCTTAATGCTGTAATAAATGACAAAGCTAGCAATGTCTCTGTTTGAAACAGCGTGATTCTCGTTGGCTTCAGGATACACTTGGTAGAGAAATTCATGTGTCATGGATGTGGTTTCAGGCTCTCTGCAAATTCAAACCAACGTTGCTGAGCTGGTTACATTTGGGCCATGTCTCCAAGGGTGGTTTTTACTTTTTTTTTTTTTTTTCTCTGGAGCAGGAACAGCTGTATTTTAAATGAAAGGCTAAGCCTCAGGAAAATTAATTAAGAAGTTGAGTCTTTACAGCCAACTGCATTGTATGTGTGTTCCTCATGCCAGTTACAGATACTGCATCTGGCAATAATTTGCACTCTCAACAATTCTATTTAATTTTAATTTAGCAAAATGATTGTGTTTCGCTACTAAAGTCATAAAACCAGATTAAAACATCAATTCAATGAAATACATTTAAGTGTGTATTTAATTTTATGCACACGATTGTTTCTGGTGGCTTCCATTTCTATGTTTCAAGCTAAGGACATACTTAAGCATTCTAACACTGATCTGATTTGACTATAACACTGATTTATGATTTTGGTACTGACAACAGAGCCAATGGAACTTCATCAGCAGTGAATTTGACCCACTGCACTGAAAAAAGGTGAGAAAAGGTTTTCAGAATTCAAATAGACTCAAGACTTTCCAGTTCAGTCAAAAGATTGCCCAACATATGCCCCTTGGCAAACTTCTCTTGACTACTACTGTTCTTTTGCTTTGCCCTCTTTTTGTGTTTCATCTTGGCTGAAAGGATGACCCAGACATCTTTCTGCTCACAACAGAAATAAATTATAATGGAAACCATAAGGGAATAAGGGATATTTAAACATTTACAGTCATGGGCATGTCACAATGGGGGCAAGTAACACTTTGCTATGGAGAAATGGCAACTCAGATGAAGTTATTCAGACAAAAATAAAACCCCTAGACTCTTCCAGATTTTCAGAACCTATTTTTCTTGAGGTAGTCTGCAAAAATCTAGCTTCTGTTATGTTTCTTCCATATCCTATATAGCTATTGGAGAATAAGTCATAATTAAATATGTATAATAGGAAAACATCATGATACATACATATTCAAGAGCAAATGTTAATTGATGGGCATAAGGGAATTTCTAGTGCAGAATCTGACCCTCAGAGATGCTGTCTTTGAGAACTAGCTATCTAGATACTTATATTACTCCCAGCACTATGATATCTTGGGGCCTTGCAAACGTTAATGAACTTATCCTCACAACCTCCTTGTGAGGCTGGGAAGTTTTAGCATCGACTTTAAGGGAGTACAACCAGGCCCTAGGCATGCAGTAGCAGCCACAGAGGAGCTCAGAAGGAATCATGCTTGCTTCAAACAACATTAACTACTTGTTGGATAATAGCTGGGGATAATGGCACATACAGCGTCAAGTGGGTTGCCCCTCTCCCATAAATAATTTGGAGAAGAGAGCCTATGAAACTCCAGTGAGAGAGGTTTTGCAAGGAAGTGGGGGAAATAATACTGCTGAGCTATGGATTCCCTCCTCTCCTCCCCTTCCCATCACGAAGGCCTGATGGCTTTCAGTCATTTCAGTGGCAGAAATGTGAGTGTGCGTGCGTGCGCATGCGCGCGTGTGTGCGCATGTGGAATGAGCGATGAGGAATGGCCTCCAAAAGGGGAAAAACAGTTTCAAGCACTTTTCCTGTAGGTGCAGACAGATATATAGTGAAAATACAAAATTTATATTTTTGGCTTACTTTGTGTCCAGTTTCAGTCATATTGCCCACTGCGATGGCCATCAAAAGGAAACCTTCTGTCAACTCCAGCTTGTGAAAGGGCTTGGCCTGTGCAAGTGCAGTAAGGAACCATCTTAAATTCCTGAGTGCAGCAACTCAGGTGGGAATTGCACAGTCAGTTTTGGTCATTTTTCTCTATCAGAAGGTCACATATCCCATACAGGTGTGGCATACTGTTTGAAGGCGAAATGACTTTTGCACATATCCAGTTCACCTTTTGGAATGTAATTTAAGAAGGGACCTTTTGTAAGGCACAGCATATATTTGGGCACAAAGGAGGAAGCAGCCTGACAAACTGAACAAAGCAGAGACATTTTCTCTCTCTCCTGAATGTAAAAACAGGGAAAGTGCAAAGCACAAGCAAGCTTCATAAATTCCACCTGCTGTCACTCAGCGGTGGAGAGGAATACAGGGGAATATCTGATACTTACAGGCACCACAACGGTGGGGTTTTGTCCCCCCCTTCCTGCAGCCCAAGGCAGATTTATATTTAACCCCACTTGCTGTGAAAAGCCAGCGGCCAAACTAATTTTGACTGCTCTGGGAAGAAAATGTGAATCTGCAGTAAACAGCCTCAAAGCATGTTTGTGGGAGAAAATTCTCCAGTGCTCTGCTTCTGCAAGATGGAAGCCTGGAGAGTTCCCAAAAATCTAGGTACATTTGCCCAGCTATTCCCCTGATATCCAGAGGTACTACTCCAACCTCCAAGGACATCTGATTGTGTCCTCACACTACAGAGAACTTCTCATTGCCCCATTTTGTAATGTGAAATTGTTAGTCCCCAGAAATTTGGTTGCAGGGTTGGGGCACTGAGTGTTATAATCACAGTCTAATCAACAATATAATTTCTACTCTGCAAAACCATCTTCCAAATGAATTTATTTCTCTATTTTTGCAGTCAGACCCTCTGAATGACTTTTCCCCTTATCTTTCTACAATTGGAGATTTCAAGCCATTTTCAGTGTATTACTAAGATGCACAAAATATATTGTATATATGGCAGAGAAGTGGGACAAAAGGAAACTACTCTCCCCCTGAGTAGTCAGAAAATATACTGAGGTTCAGCAGAAAGCAAAACATGGCATTCGAGATTTTCTTGTCAGGGAGGAGAAAGTTGCAGCTAACATATAGGGCAGATGTAATTTTTCTGAGAGCTGTGTTGTACAATTCCGTAAGGCTCTTTATTGTTTTTTGGTTAATATAAACCCTTCCACTGACTGCAGTTGGAGTTGCACTGTGGAAAATTGTGGAAAATGACAGCATAGGCTAACAGCAGAAAAATTGACAATCTGGCTTGATTAGCTTTCGTTGAACTTTGCAGCACATGCCTTTCTATGTGTCTCATGAAGCTGCTCCTTAAGTGAGGAGGAATTATTGCTTGCTCTTCCTTATGTGCTTTCCTAGGCATGAAGAAAGGAGTGAGGACAATAGTCTCTGTACTGGGATCTGGCAAAAGGGCTAGTTAGAAAATATGCTAGTTATATGATTTTCTGAATAAAAGAATAAATTCTGTTTTTGTGGGAATGTTTCCATGATTCTGAGACTGTTGGTTAGAGAATATTACTTCAATTTTTAATCTTTCTGGGACAGAAGCTTCTCTTGCCTTTAATGGCTGCACAATGTCTAACACAAGAGAGTGCCTGGTTTCAGGTGAAGAAAAAATCCATTGCTAATGAACAGGAAAAAATAAGACAACATTCATAGCTCTGAAGTGAGAGGAAAAAAATACATAAAATAAGATTCTATATGCTCAAAGCAAAAAAATTTGGAACCTTACTTAAAGAATTATTTAAAAAAAAATACTCAATATTTATGAAGCATTTTAGGCTATTTCTAAAGGGAGATGATATGCAACCAAAAAAGTGCCACAGACTAGCAGTCTATGTATGTTTAAAGATAAACCAGAAACTTAGATTTCTTAACTCTTTGATGAAAACCAAAATGTTGTCCATTGTTATTACATTTCCCTGAATCAAATGTGTTTGCCACTGTTTAGCACATCCCAAATAGCAGCCCCTGTTAGATTGGAATGCTCAGTCTGGAAGTTTATTTATCAGAGGCACATTTCTAAAACAAAATCTGAGTGAAGGTCTGATGATTACAACATTGGATTAAATCAACCATTAGCTCCTACAGAAGTGGAAAGGCAAACTCTGTCTCAGTTAAATACATGAAAGCATATTGCCATGTTGTTCCGCAATGGATTTGTGATTTATTATACTCCTTCTTTCTGCAGTTGAGAGAAAGAAGGTTTTAGTTCACACTGACTTAAAGCCCTAGAGTAGAAAATGTTAATGAACATGCACACAAGTTTTGCTTGCAAAGTTGTGTTGTGTTAGGTGGTTTGAAATTAAAGTAAATCTCTATCCAGATTAATATGGTAAAAGTGAGCTGGCTCAAAACATAACACAGATTCATTTAATTCATAACAAAGGGTTCACATTAGCTCTGGCTGGTTTTTGTTTTCTTTGAAAAAAATGCAGTTTTAGCAATACTGAAGTGCTTTCTAAATTCATTGTAGCTTTGCCAAATAGTCTGGAACAAAACCATGATGTTGAAAATGCTGTAATGTTTTATTTCATCATTTTAAAACCAGAATGCTTGAAATCTAAATGATTTTTTGTTTTGAAATTTCCTTTCATACACTTAAAAAGTAAAGCTGCTTTAAAAACTTCTTGAATTTGGAAGGATTTGTTCAAAGTGAAACACTTTTTGATTCTGCAAAACTGTGGGGACATTTAATTCCTCAGGCTTTAATGAGAATTGAATTCTCCATTTAGAGCAGAAAAGGTGTGTTTCTTGCTAGCATTAGCATAAAAACCCCTAATAAAGATAAGCTGTTTCCTAGGAACAACTGTCAGCAAGTCCAAATAAAGACAATGTAAGACCCTAGGATTCATCTTGACCTGCAAATCTACACAAAAACTGTCCTCGATGGGATTTGAACTTGTATATTTTATAGCTGTCTTTTCCTTCACAAGTACTAGCCTACATGAAATAAATATTTTGTTTTATTTTGTTCCGTTTTAAAGTACTGCATTAAATCCAAAAATTCATCTTTAAATCCAGATTTGGAATCTTTAAAGCCTGAAGCCAGAGATAGATATTATTTCCATTAACTAAAACCTTCCCAGCTTATTCAAGCCCCATTTTTCTCTCCCCCTCCCTCTGTCAGTATAAGATTACCAACAGTTTTATAAGCCCCTGTTTCCTCCTCTTCTGTATCATGCTGTGCTTTTCCTCTTCATTTACAGCATGGCAGCATTTCTTTTACCACATAGGGCATGTCTTTATCTCCCTCTCCATCTTTGTTCTCCATTTGGGATGCTATTGAACTTAATAATGCCACTCAATAAGCACGGTGAGATGCCTACCTCAGAAGAGCACTTGTACTTTCAGGTAATAGAATTTCTTACTTATTCTTTCAGCTTCTCCCAGAAATGAAAATGTATTGATGAGGCATTCCAGTAGTCTGCCCATCTTTTGCATATGTACCACCAACATGTCAGTTTAACCACAGAGGGACTGACAACTATAAATCCGTTATCTGTTCTGAAAAGAGAGGGAATGGGACAAAAACCTTGGAAAAACAGATCAAGGCTGGGCAAGGTTTTGATGATTACAGTTGTGAAAATGTCTGAAGGATATAGAGACCAGGGCTGCATTTACAATCTCAGCAAAAATAAGAGGCATTCAGCCAGATCTTTGGCTGATGTAAATCTGCACAATGTACAAAAATCATTAACACAGGGAAGGAGCTGGCCAAGTGCCTTCTGCTTGAGGCATAACATTCATGATTTAGCAATCTGCTCTGAGTGATGGATCTGGGCTGATATTCACCAGGTGAGAATGCAAACCCTCATCTTAAAATCATGATTGCTATTGCATATCTTAAGTAAATTCTGTGCAGTTGTTGTTTGAAAAAAAGAAAAACACCCAACCAGTTATTGTTTATTATTATTTCACTTTTGCCTCAAATTGAAGTGTATAAATCTGCCTGCTTACCCTGGTCTCTGCTTTCAGAAAGCTCACTGTAGTAGTTATCTATTGCCTTCTTGAATTGCTGTTTGATATTTTATTGGCCACCCAGAAGGGTAATAGAGCAAATAACATGCTGATGTTAAAACACAGCTAGGGAAGAACATTTTGGTGTGTGTATGTGTCTGGGGGTGCACATGTGTGCTTGTTTACAGAAAAATCTTTGCAGGGAGAATATTAAGCACAACTGGACCTAAGAAGTTTCACTATTTTCTTCCACAGACTGTATTCATCCTGAATTAGACCAAAGCAAAAATCCCCAGCTTGGAAAAAGGCTGCTAACATTTCATTTCAGAAGCTCAAATCATCGTATTTTCAAAGAGCCCAGTCTCCCTGCATCCTTCAGATGTTCAGCAAAAAGTGACACTAATGTCACCTGGACCAAGCAGCATCAGGTGCCAGCCTGGGTCCTACCTGTGACCATGTTTGAATCCTGTCTTGCAGCAAAGCTGGAAGGAAAACTGACTCCAGGTGAAGTTCTTAGCATTTCTTGGGTCCTGGAGCTATTAAAAAAAAAGGCAATTAAAAAAACTTCTGCTGGTGACCGGGGCATGGACTCTGAGAAAAATTCTGCCTTGGTTTGGGCAATATTTTTTTGTACCTAACAGGCACTGTGAACTTCACAATTTCAATTAAATATCACCATTTCTACTGAAACTGTGTCATCAGATGGTTTCTGACCAGCCTTTCTTACAGCCAAACTCCACATCTGACAAGCTCTGGCTGTTTTTCACAGCACCTTTTAAGTTCCTTTGCCCCTACAAAGAGATATGGCATCATCCTCAAATAAGCTTTACTTAGAAATATTTCCAACAAAACATCATGGTCTACCAATGGTTTAATTCTCACTCAAATTTGTATGAAACTTCACATGTCAAAAACCTCCACAGATTTTAGCATATGTAGTCAAGTGTTAACTGTGCATAGGAGGCATATGAAAGCATTCTGCTTTAATTTGAAATTTGCTCTGTTCAGGATCATCTGGACTTTAAAATCTGGGTTCACTTTGGGTGTTCCTCAGCTGAACCAGAGCCATGGGGAGCACAAAATAGTAGAGGCTGCTAATACAGAGCTTGTGAATATTCAGTGCACTTTAGCCTATGTCACTGGATTTAAAGTCAGTTTGTAAATCAACTTCCCATTCTGTGACTTCCATTGCTGAGTCCAGAAGTTTTGTCTGGGCAAAACTTCCAAAGAGTAACCGATACCAGGGACTTATTCTTGATATTTCAATGCTAAATAAGAGATGAAAATTAAATCTAAATGGTTTAAAATTTCTTTGTTGTGTATCTCAATGTACGGGCTGTGAACAAATGAGAGCAAGGGAGGCAAAATCAGACATTCAATGTATCAAATGTAATAAATCCTCTGAGGCTAATCAGCCTGCCTTCCCCCACTAACCTCAGCCCCACGCTATGCCAAATAGTGAAAGCAGATGTCTCATGAACAGGTAAAAAACAATCTGAATTCCCATTCCCCACAACTGAAACTAATGTTGGATTTGGGGTTTTGATTTGGGAAGCTTCCAAACTGAACTGCATGAGACATTTCATCCAAAGCCCTTCAAAGAAACAGCCCAAAAAGAGGAATTCAATTTAGCTGGCACAAGGAGAGAAGATCTATTGTAATATGGAAGAAATTCAAACTCTATAGGAGAGCTAAATGACATTTCAAATTCCTGTGATTTATCTTGCCTTGCTTACCTATATTTCTTCAAAACAGCAAGTTAACAAACCCAGTTATAATGCTTAATACACAGAAATCCTCCCATTTCCTTGTCTGTTTTACCCACTAATTTTCTTTAAGGAATTGCAACCAAAAATGCTCCATCTTTGGTCTTAGAAAACAAAATCTTTTCTCTAGAGTATGCTATGATCTTCAAGTTATTGCTCTTGGCATTAATCTGTGCATGAAGAACGTATTTCTAAGGTGCTTCACTCCTTGAGATAATGTAAACGAAATAAGAAAGATATTATACTGGAGTAGCTGAGGCAAGAATTCTTTGGGTCAATATGTGTGTATTGCAGGTTTATTTTCTTGACTAAATACTTCAGGAGCCTACAAGTATGATTTACATCCATCACTGAGGATGACTGGGGTAACACACCACCATTCCTTGTGCTCTGACCCACAAGCTGGTTAGCTGGCTTGAGACCAGCCAAGTTCTGCAGGCAGGAGCTGACACTATCGCTGAAACTCATAGCCTTGTGCCTGCTTACACAGGCAGTGAAACAGGAATTGTAATTTCTCTGCAGCCTCTACTCCAAACAGAGCTTGGTCCTGTGCTTGGTGTGGGCAGCACTCTTTTCCCCTGCAGACCACGGGCAGGATGTGTGTAAACTGGTGCTTGTATCTCTCTTCTGGGAGTATCTGGAAGAGCAAAACCATCAGGTGAGGCCACTTTTCTCTGCCTGAATTTTACATTTCTTAAAAGCACTTTTGGATCCCGATCATGCTTCCAGGTAAATAACGTATTAAACATGAGAGCAATGTGGCTGGACAAAGCTCAAGGTGAAGATTGTACCATTTCCAGTCCCTTGCAGGACTGTGGAGCCTCAACATAGTATTAAGAGTTTTGCAATGACATGTTGGAGGATTTTTCGGAAAATGGCTGAGGAAGATGCCTTTTTCCCCTTTCTTTTTCTTCTAATACTTGTACCACTGAAACAGCCCTCGTTGCTCGAGCTGGTCTCATCCCTGCATCTGTACAATTGTCTCTACAATGCCTTCTGTTGTTTGGGGATCTGCAGGGGAGATAACTAGCAGGAAAGGAATCTGTTCTCAGTGGGTCTTTGTGAGAGTTTTGATGCAACCTTTAGCTAATTAGTTTCATTTAATATAAATTCTCATGGCTGAAGTTCTCAAGAGACAGGAGGACTGTTCTATGAAAGGAAGAACTCTTATCCTTAGCAACACTTTTGTACTCACTATCTTCTTGGGGGAAAAGGGGTAAGAGGTTGGCTTTGAGAAGCCTCTATTGCCAGAACAGAGTTGGAGGGTTGGGTTTTGTGCAGTCACTCCTGTGTGATATAAAAAAGTAGTTTCTAAAACATGTACTCTCATAAAATTCCTGTTGATTTGCAGAACAAAATTAAATTACCAAATAGGTGGAGACTCCACCTAGTTAAACTGATGGTGCATTGTAGTAAACTTTCAAAGTCTTAATGAGCATAACATGGCTATGAAATGTTTCCCTCTTTCATGGCTTCCCTTGAGCACAGCCCTTGCAGTCCCGGAACGGGTTCTGAAATGGAGGCAAGATTTTGTCTGAAGCCCTGAGTAGCCTGCAGTAGTCACAGGGAACTCAGGAGTGTTTCTCTAGTGTCTGTGCTGCCCAGCCTGGGATCCTCTGCGTCAGGATTCAGGCAAACCCTGCAAGGACATGTTTATGTAGTATAGGTAAAGGGAAAACAGAGAACCACATTCCTGTCTGATGCTCAGAATATAAATCTGTCAGAGGAGCCTTCGGAAGAGACTTTGGCTGGGGAGTAATGAAGTGAAGGAACCGTAGGTGAGTACAGATGACTTAGTAAACTAACATAATGGCTGATTGGGGAATTAGCAGCACTGAGGAAATTTGGAGTGAAACATACCCTGAACTTTCTCTGTGACTGTGCCACTGAAGTTCACTGAACACAAGAATTTCCTCAGAATTAATGGAGATACTGTAGAGAAAATCAAGTCTTGCTTTTTGACATTTTTTTCCGTCACTTGCAAAGCTTCTTCCCTGTTGCTTCCCCCTGGCTTTGGGTGAACTGAGAATTGTGCTGGTTGAGAGTTTACACAGTGCCCCAAATGCCACTGTGATGGGGTGGGAAAGGGCTGAAAAAATAGCCAGGCTCTTTCTATTGAAATTCAGTCCTAAAGGGCAAGCAATGCTCAACAAAACCTGTGTCAGTTTGGAAAGCCAGAGCTTGAAACAGGAACAGGTTCTTTTTCTACTGCAAGTTCTCCACTCCAGAAGAGATCTGTGATTTAATTGATTTAAAGTAAAGCTGGATTTATTTAGTTAAAAAGGAACCTGATTTGTTTCTGGTGAGATGATAACCTTTATGACCTTAAAATAAACAGAAAAAAGATGGCAAAAGTGTCATTCTGCTTCATAAAGCCTGAGCATCTTAGGCTGATACACAGAGCAGCACAGAGGAAAATATTCTGCCTTTTGTATTGCATTGCTCAAACATTTTCAAATAATCGAGCACAATCAAAAAATGAACAATGTCATTCTGAGAAATAACACTGTGATATAATTTTATTTTTAAGTGTCGGTTTATTTCTCCCAACAAGTTTTTAAATCTCATCTCCATGTATTTTCATTCCTCTTTTCCTTTATTTTCACTCATTTCCTTAATCCTTTGCCAACTGAGTCCCTCTGTTAATTTTCCTGCTCCTTTACTCCTATTAATTCTCCCCACCCAACTGTTGCCTGGGTTAACTATTCTGGTAAGGCAATAGAATTGGAAAAGCCAGCACTTATTTTGAGAAGACCTTATGGGGAAAGAGGATTCATACTCCAATCTCAGGTGAGGGTCTAAACATTTCCCAAATTCTCTGACCCCTAAATATGAATATCATTTGACTTTGAATAATGAGCTATTCGTTCATCTCTATATAAAACTTCATGTATCCTGACAGTTCCCTATTGCCTTCCTGTCTGAAGTGGCTCAGGAGTATAAATTATTCTAGCGAAGGTTGGCAGTAATTTATGCTCAATAAATTGACTATAGATCTGCTTGTTTCAGTAGGTAGCATGGGAAGGACTTATACATTTTGCTAAATTCCCTCATTTGTTCTCGGACAGACTACTCACCATCCTGGGGCTGATCATGAGTCCCAAACCTCTGTGATAGGCAGGCACTCTTATGCCTTCAGTAAAACCACTCCTGTGGCAAGTCACTGGTGTGAGGAAAAGGGATCTAGGATGGCCACTGGAAAGTCACTGGCACAACAGTGTGGAAACTGGAGGTCATATTTTGCAATATATGTAAAGGGCCACTAATGAAACAGTAAAGGCTGTTGTTAAAAAAATCTCAGCCACTTTAACCAGCAGAAACTTATTGTTTCTTTTTAGGCTGAGCTTTCCCACAAGAGCATGAAACAGTCCCCATAGTCTTTTATTTCCTTTTTTTTTCTTTCTTTCTTTCCTTTTTTTTTTTTTTTTTTTTTTAATGTAAAATGGACTAGTTCCTTTGTAGGACTTTGCAGAAAAGGGTGATACAATCCTTTTGTCCAAGATGCAAAAAGCAGAAAGTAATTCATCACCTTTCAAGTACAATTTATTATGGGTCAGGGAGAAAGGTTTCACTCATGATCATTAGGTTTCAGTGGTGCAGATGCTGGACATGATGAACCAATGAGGCTTATCAGGTGTGATAATCAAAACAGATTTTCTTTTGTATCTGCTGTCTCTCTCCCTTAGAGATATCTAGGTTTTGGACACTGACTACGATTTCACATATACAGACACAGATCTCTATTGTTCTGTGTGGAAATTATCACCTGATATTTTAAATTAGAGTGATGGAAATGAACACCATGCCTGAAGTTTGATGCAAGTTTCAAACCTGCCTTCCTGGGCCCTGTGGGAGCAGCAAGGGCAGATGTTCCTACCTGGCACAGGCACAGACACTGCTCATCTCTGTCCACGAGTGCCTAGAGCTGCAGCAAAGCAGCAGCTTTGTGGAGCAGGCACACACATTCCGTGGCCCACGTGTGGTCAGGCTGCTCTCCTGGCATAAAATATATGCACAGAAACTTAGGGCCAGATCCTGCTGTGAACACTGCCCGGGCAGAGCCCTGTGCAGGGGATTTGTCACTGTAGACAAAAGTCTTTGTGTGGCTGCAGAGATCTGTCTGCGAGTAAAAATCTGGCTTAGGGTAATCAACATAATTAAAGGGCCAACCTTGCACTGTGGTGTTATTCTGGCTCCATGAATTCACTGCAAATGTGTCTGATGAATTCAGGAAATCAACAGCACCACTTCTTCCATCCCGCTAACCATGTAATTCAGCTTTTCTTTGCAGTTATATAAACTTTTCTATCAGCATTGCATTTGTCTGCTTCACTCCTCTACAGCTTCCCAGCATTATGAGGTGATCACACACTGAGAAATGGGAAACAAAATGCACACGGAGGGGATTTGCTGACAATGTACTTTCAGTGCTTGTCAGTCATATAAACGAAGGCACCAGCAGCTCCAGGTACCTCACCCAGCCCAGATCACTGTGGAGCAGAGGCAGGAACAGATTCTCTGACACCTAAGAGCCAAACTCTACACATTGGTGTTGAAACCTCTGATTTTCCCTGAAGACAAACTTTGCTGCACTGGATACCTCCTGTGCATCTGTATTGTTAAGACTGTCAAATATTTTCCAGTGAGGATTGAGTTTAAATACCTATACACATATATACTAGAAAGACACACTGTATATACACACATGCACCTACATCTATGTATTCTTGTACAAAATTATCTATATTTTACAAAGCTGCCTGTGGTTGCAATAACTGAGGATTCATGAGCCATGTTCTAAATTGTTGGCACAATCCTAGTCTTATGGGATATCAAATAATTTGTGATTGCAAAGCCTGATAAGACAACAAAAATAGTCCTCTCCTCTCCTCTCCTCTCCTCTCCTCTCCTCTCCACTCCTCTCCATCTTTTTCTCTCCTTTTTTTTCTTTGTAAACTTCTGAGTCCAAATATAACTCAGGTAGCTGCTCTTGGGAGTACTTCTAAGTGTATAAGATTTACTAGATCTGGAGTCTGTAGGACCTAAATTCAATGTCTTCTCTAAGAGCTAATCCCATATGTACAGAGATACCCTTGTGCAAACAGTGCTGTGCCCACTGAGCCACACCAGAAGGGCTCACTTTACTCTCCAGATCATCTTCACTCATATTTTTTACACAATAGTTCAAAGTCAGTGATTCTTTGACATTTCCTCCTGATCATTATCTTTTTTTTTTGTGCCTTTAATTGTAAAACAAGCATCAACATGTTTTGGTTAGTTGTTCTTTTTTTGTTTTTCCCAAATAGTTGGCAAGTGACTTTTATAAAGAATTATAAAAATTACTTCAATGAATGGACAAAGAGACTGAGAAAATGTTTTGTCAGGAAAAGGGGGAAGGGAAGAAGAAAGATAAGTTGCTGTCCCTCAAACTCTATATCAGATAAGGATGTTTCCTAAGGAAAAAAAAAAAGCCTAAATTGTAACAGGAGCAGAAGTATTATATATTTAATTGCAGCAGCTACTGGTCTTTCATGATGAGAACCTCTAATCAAGGGCTTAGATTATAAGGGACACTGTTGAGATGAATATCTTATTCAACATTTTGAAAAGAAAAATTCCTCAACCCGGTCTTTTAAGAATTTATTAGGTAATACAAACTACAACTGTGTTGTGAATCAAGCCTACTCTTTAATGAGGATATCTTTTGCTTTGTTTACCTAAAATGTAATACAGTGTCCAGTCTATGGAAAAATTGCTTCATCCAGACACTGGTACAGGAAAATACTTAAGTGAACAGCAAATGAGACATGCACTAAATGCATTGCTGAAATTGACCCACCAAGCCAGGGCCCTATGCCTTCAGTGGAAAAATTCTCTTGAGCCACAACACAAGGATATTTCCCAACTCTTAACAGTAAGTAAGACTGACATAGCCTTCTTCCAGCTTCCTTTCTTTTCTTGTTAGTTTTATCTCTTTTTAAACTGAAGATTTTATTCTGTAACTTCACAAGACATGTAAATTGTGTCATTCTAGCAGTATGTGGGTTTGTTCATATGAATAGGCTTGTGGAAGTTGTTCAAAATTGATGGTATTCTCACAGAGATTTGCAAAGTCAGTAAGACCATAGGAAATTTGTTATGCTTCTAGTACAAGGGTTCTCCACCCCTGGCTGCTGTCCATATGTGGTATTTTAAAATGTTGCAACATAGAGTTCTCTTTCAATGGTTTGATGGCTTTTTTTTGGGGGGGTGGGGGGGTGATGTTTGGAGATTTTTAGAAAGAGGCAAAACAAAATACATATTTGAGAACAAATCAAAATAAGGTTGGAGTCTGTAATTACTCTACATGGTCTCTTTAAAAGTATGAAAAAACCTCTACACTGTGATCAGTACAACCATCTAAACTTTATCTTAAATAATGATTATCCATCTGTCATCTATTTTGTCATTCTTATCCATGCCTAGATGTGAAGCCCTTGATCACATCCACTTTCTCTGCCAATCAGCAGCAAATTGAAGAGTTTGGCCTTTTGTCAGAACTTTTTTAATCAGCTTCATTTTCTTTTACCTGAATCCACATGGGCAGTTTTGGGATGTCCATCCTGGGCACTGAGTAGCTTATTCTGCCTCCTGACAACCAGGCTTCTACTGCTCAATGTTTTGTGCCCAAGTGCTGAAAGGGGCTTGTGCCTAAGTGATGAAAGAAATTTGCAGGAGCCTGAATGAAACCCAGCCCCTTGCTGCCAGCTCAGCATAAGGTAAACACTGGAAGTTCCAAACAGAAGAGCACAAGAGAAGCATTGCACAGCTGTAAAGCTGACCTGCAGTCAGAAGATGAATTGCTTCTAGTCGGGATCTGATCCAGACTGAGTGAGTTCAATGGGAGCCTTTACAGTGGAAATTAATTCTGGGCTTCCCTGATTTCAGGAGGTGACTGGATCTTACCACACACCTCTTTCTTACGAATGAGAATTCAGGATGGTTCCTTCTGCTTTTACTGTCTTTTCCTGTCCATCTCTTAGAGCTTAAAAGGGAGTTGTTCCCTAGACCCTTAAAGGTCATGGAGTTAAACCCAGAGTTGGCTTTATGCTTTGGCTTTGCATGAATGTGCAGCTGTAGTTAGTAACACACTGGCTCAACAGATCCATTCAATATGAGCACTCACTTAAATTGGGCCATATCTACTGAATTTCCTGATAAAAATACGTTTTTACTACTGTACTTAGCATAGCACAGCCCAGCTAATGGAGAGGGAGCAAGACTCTCTTCCATCATCAGCAAAAGTCTGCTCCAGCTGCCCAGTCCCTGCTACAGGTGATGAAGTGTGAATCAGACAGGGTGCAGCTCAACTTTCACGTGCAGGATTAGCTGGCAGCATTGCTGGATAGAAAAATAATCTTTTCACCATTAAAATACACAAATTTGATCTGGAGTCAAAGGTGCACCCTACAATGCCATTCTTCACAGAGTGGCCTTTTAGCAAAGAAGCACACTCGAGCCCATTTCCTACTTCTTAATGGAAGAGCAATTACTCTACTGCTCTGTTAATACTTTTTCCCCCCAGTTTGTTGATAATTCTAGGACTGTTACACTGACTTCTTTCTTTCTTCCTCTACAGTTATCCATTGCAAAAAACCCTGAAAGCCAATTTCTCAACACAGACCACCACTTGTTGATTTGCCTGCATTAAATGTTCAATGCAAACCTAAACTATAAAAATATTACTCCTTCTCTTTAGCTTCAATGGTGTTTTCTCATTCATTTGCAAAAAAAGAGGAGAAAATGAAAGAATCTGTTTGAAAGAAACGTCTCAATACAGTGGGCCAAATTCTGGCGTCAGTTCTGCAAAATCATCAAATCTGGGTCTAGCAATAAATAAATCAAGAACATGTTAAATTATTAGCACATGAGCAATTCTTTTTGTCCTCACTGGAAGGGCTATATGATATAAATATGCTCATGGGAACACTAGTACTTCCATGCTTCAATTTAGCTGCAAGCCTTTGTGTCTGGCTGGAAAGTAGTCAGCACTTGAAAGACTAAAATCCAGAAAAGATGTGGAGCACCTAAGTCTTCCCTAAGAAAACATCTTCCTGGAGAAACACTGATTCCAGTGTTGGGGTTTTTTCTGTTTTTTTTTTTTTTTTAAATTTTATTTTTTGTTTGGTTTGTTGTTGTTGTTGTTGTTTTTGAAACCCTAGGACTTTTATCCAAGGGTTTTAAATACTCCTTAGAATCAGATTTAAACTTTTAAATCTAGACTAAAGTATGGGCCTTGAGCCAATTTTGTTTCTCACTAGTCTAAGTAACTAAAGCTAGAAAATCAGCCTCAGACTCTTTTACATTGTTCACATAGCAAAGAAGAATGGACTTCATGGGAACAAAAACCAAGTAAAAGCATCTTAATTCTGACACAGCCATTTTATTATTTTGTGAGGAAAAAAATTCAGACCTAATTCTGATTTTGAATATGAATCTGCACATCACAGCATAGCTGTGGATAGCAGCTGATTTTTACCAGAGAAATGTCACATCTCTGAAAACTGTTAGCAAGCTAGGAACAACTATTTTGTAATCTTGAAGTTCCAAAAGAAAAATTCCTAGAGCCCTCATCATAGCATTTTATGTGGTTAAACATTGTGCAGGGAAGACAGGGCTTCTCTTATGGTAGTTAATGAACTTTCTCTCCATTTTCAACTCATTTGCCTAAGCTTCTCATTTCCTTAACTTCTTTTTTTTTTTTTTGTCTCTATGTAAATATTACTTGTTGCTACCCACTTATATTTTATTTCTGTGGCTCACCACACTTCATGTATTTATCTGACACAAGTGCTTCATGTGCTACTATTCTATGGCCAGCTAAAATACAGATGTTTTGATAAAATAGTTAGGAATTTTTTTGAGGAAAAAACCAACACCTCACGTCCTCTAACTCAAGCTGTAGTGAGTCTTTCTCACCATAGCTACATTACTTGAGATAAAACTTTTTCATTGAGGTCCTTTTCCATGAGTCTGATCTTGTGTTTGAAGGCAGCCTAACTATTCCAGCAGATTGGTTTTCTCTAAGCCACAATTCAAGACTTCTGTTTCTTCCTCCACCTCACTGCCCACAAAAGACTTGAAGGAAATGAGCCAGCTAATACCCCCAAAGAAGTAAATTTCCCAAACCAGCATGGTAATGGTAATCGAAATCAAATAAAGCCTTACAGTAAGCAGAGTTCTAAATTAATGAGAATTCTTGAAGATTTCCCAGAGACTTGCTGTTATGGGTTGTAAACAGAAGCTGGGCAGACACTGCACTGACAGGAGATACTATAAATCCCTTGTGATATAAAAGTAATAGACCCCCTCTGTAAGATTAACATTAGAGCTAAATCTGCACCAAACCTCTGGGCCTTTCATATCCCAGAATTTGTGGGATATGCACCAGGATATATCAAAGAAAGTTTATTATAAGAAGCCTTGAGTTTTTCAAAAACTAAATTCCTTCTACAGCTCTAAAATTTACTCTTCCTCTGAATACCAGAGCTTAATGTGCTCATTCAGTCTAGAAGAAATGTATGACTCACACAAGGAAATACCTTCTGGCACAGAGCATAATTATTGCAGTGAAGCCACTGAAACAAGGGATGACTGAGCTGGCCTGAAATCACAGAACAAGCACTTCATAGGCAACAAGAGTATGTTGTAAGCTCTTATTCCAGATTGTCTTGACCTGATATGGACATCTCAGTAATATCAGCCAGAATTACTGGAGGCTGAGCATGGTAGAGCATGAGTTTGATCTGACATAATAAGGTGCATACTCAAAGCTTAATAAAAAGCAACGCTTTGCCACCACTGCACAAGAATATTTTACTGGCTTTTCTCAGGAAGAATTTTTACCAATAAGTATATACCCTTTTCATCAAGCTTGTGAGGATAAATAAAACAAAAATATTTTCTGATAAAGTGCCCAGATTATGCAAAGGTTGGTGGAATTGTAAATACTGTAAGGAGAAGATGGTCACTAAGAGGAATCAACTCTACGGAAATCCAAATAAACCTCACATCAACAGATCCAAAGGCAAGAACAGACATTCAAAGACAAGAACTAAAGGCCTTGTTTTTAGAAAAAAGGACCAGTATCCTGGAAAGTGGGGATTCTGAGCAGTTTCTTGATAAAAATACATTAGCAACTGCACCAGGGCTCGTGCAATCCTGGGGTAAGCTAACAACAGTCAGGAGAAGGCTGTGCTTCTTTTCAGTGATTAGATCTTTTAAATGCAGCTGTAAAACATTTTAACTAGAAGGACATTGCTATAGGACCTACAAAATATTGCCTCATGCCTTGCCTTTGGAGCCTATAGCCCCATATTTTTCAAAGGATGTTAAAAAATTAACTGGTTACAGAAGAAATGTTTAAAAATCTATTCAAGGCCTAGAGAAAAGGCTGAGAGTCAACACCTTGAGCCACACTTTTAGGTATTATAATCACTTGGTCATAATACCTAAAATACCTTTGGGGAAACTCAGGATTTACCACAAAAGGAAGAATGAAAGACTGATTTAAAAAGCATATCAGACAATAGTACTATTAATAAACCCCCCCCCCCAAACAGACAAAACTTCTTGGCAGTGAGAGCCATGAGAACTGAGGGATTCTTCATTTCTTGATGTCTACAAAATAAAACTACATTCCATCCTCAAAATTATGCTCTGCCAAAAAAAACGAAGAAAAAGCTTTCATCAGGCCCAAGTGATTGGTCTCAATGGAAGAGTAAATGGATGAAATTCACTTGAATGTGATACTCAGGAGAATAAACCAGGTCATTTAAAGGCACTTCTGCCCATAGCTCTGTGAACATTCATAAAAATCAGGATCTTGGAAAAGCAGTCAAACTCTGCTTTGCCTTTGAGCTATGTGCGCATATTTCTTGTGCACTAATTTAGAAAGTCTGAGCACAAAAGACTCACCAAGTTTCCTCTGGTTTCCTAATAGCATCCAAAACCTGTAGAGTCAGATCTGAACCAGCTCATTTTAATTTAAAATATATTTTTATTTCAGTCAATTTCAACAAGCTGTATGCAAGTTTGCAAACAAACTTGATCCTGTCAAATTTTAGTATGTGCAATTTTCAAAGTGCTGCTTTTAATTGTATCTGCTGTCATCATGTCTTAGGGCTGGGAGCTGGACTTCTGGATACTATAATAATGCACACTATTATAAAAATAAAGAGCAAAATAGGAAGTTTTGGGTCACAGCTGCAGGGCTGTTGCCAAATCACTAACCTCCTCCTCCCCCCAAACAGCAATAAAAAATCATCTCCAGAGATTCCAGCACTGAAGGCAACAAAGTACAGTAGTTACATTTTGAGATGGAATCCAGAAACTGCCAAAATGAAGATATGCAGTCTCCACTTGGGAAGAGGCGCTGAAAGCCCAAGTACATAGCCTGACAAGTGAATCATGTCAACAAAAAGAAAGCAGCAAAAATCAACTTGTAGGAAGCATCTCTGTGTGTCAAATTGTTCAAAGCAGTGGACACATTGCTGAAATGAGTTCAGTAAAGATGAACATCATCGTAGCTTTCAGGAGTTGAAGCTGCATACCAGAAATGGAATGAAATTCCATATCCCTGTGCAGCTGGTAACATAGCAGGGATAAAAGTGTGGAAACACTGCCTGTGTTGCATCCACATCCTCTGCACTCAGGAGAGAAGTCATGTTTGATATCCAAGGTAATTTTAATAAATATAAATATGTTTATTTTTAAAGGTGCACTTAAAGAGTCCGTATTATTTCCTAGGATGTGGGAAGGATGAAGGCTGGGAAGAATTCAGACTGGTTGTTCTTGAGAATGGGAAGTGGGAAAGGGAGGCAGTTTTCCTAAAATTTCATTGCAAACTAGGATGGCTTCTGCAAATCAATTTAGTTCAGTCACTTAATTACAAGGCACTATCAGTAATTCCTGTAAATTCCACATCCAGCCTGCTACAAAAATCCTCCTTGTTTACAGACATGCAAGTTATTGGAACTTTAGGGAGCAGGACCTTGTATTGGAAAATAAAAATGATTTTTGGGATCTATTCCTTAACTTTGGGGATACTGGGTGTTGAAAAACTCTTTTAAACAGCTACTTTTTCGTTTAAAGGACATTTTCAGTGAACCAAAAAACAGAGGAATCAGCTCTTAGTAATCTTGCACATTATCTAGTGGATGGCAAATGTATAATACATTTTCAACAACTTTTAAAGAATTTGCTAGAAATAAAATACTGGTACTTGCTTTGAAAGGATGTAACATAAAGATTAATCCATTGGGTGACTGCTGCCTTTATTGGAATAACACAGAATTAGGTTTGTTTTCTTGCTTCACAAAATAACTAGTTGAAAGGTCTGTAGAAGCGGAATATATTTGAAAAATACAACTAAGCCAAGATGTAGTAGCTACACAGATAAGACCAAGATGAGGCTGAACAGTGATTTAAAACAGTATTATTACTTATTGCTCACATGAATATTTTCACGTTTCAAATGTAACTCGAGCATTCAGTAGTGTTTGGATTACTGACTTAAGTGCTGCTAGTGATAATATGCCTGTTCCAGTGATATTTGCCCTCATATGATTTACTCTCATTCTGAATATTTCTGAGCTTTTATACCAAAATATGAGAATGCAGATTACTAGAAGTTATGTAAAAGGGGCTGATCAAATTACAAACAGTGTGGAAAAACATACTGAACCTTAAATTAATGCTATAAAAGTCAAAGAAGAAACAATCTCACATGTAAAACCAAACCAAACCACCAGCAAAGAGAAATACATTTATGTATTAGAGAAAAATAGTGCACCTAATTAAGCCCTCTTAGTAATGGTTTTGCAAGTAAAGGATAATTTTCTATAGTTTCTGTATTGTGGAGTAATTTAATTTTGTGTGGTGCATTCAATGAGCAACCCTAGAAACCATGGGAAGAGCACTTCTGGTTCTGCCAGGGCACACAAGACACGTCACAGTGGCACCGAGCCCAGCAGAGGCTTTTCTGTGCACCAAGCAGCAGGAACACCATGGGAGCACAGCCAGCTCCAACACGCTGATTCTGCTGAGGGAATAGAAGCAAACGAGAGTTTGGTGCTCCCATTATTCTCTCTCATTGCTCCTCATGATGCAGTGGACAAAATATTCTGTTTTATTGCAGTTGCATTTGAAACGTATATAAATAGTGTCTGTGTCTCTGATTCATTCCATTTCTTCATCACATGCCTGATGACACAAATAGTCCTGACTGAATCAACAGGATTATTTATCCTTTTAGAAGCAGGCACAGATTTAGTACCTTTACCAAAATGAGGTACCGATTCCCATTATTTGTGCTTCAGATATTTCCTTTGCCATTCTTTTCTCTCACTTTTTTTTAAATTCAAATAAACTACATCTATGTAAAAAGGCGAATGACACTAATAAAAACTCTGTGCCCCAAAATGTACAGCTTTCTCACTCAGGATTCACCTTAACTCACATGAATAGTCCCATTTGACTCCAGCATTTTTAATGCAAGCAAGTAGGAACACTAAATGTGAGGCAGGAAAGCACACTCAGACCCTGTCATTTAGGCACTGACACTGATAACTGACAGGCTTGTGCAATAAGGAAACAAAACTTGTAAACAAAAAAATTAAACGCTGCTCCATTTCCATAATTGGCTAAAAAGCTCGGTGCAAAAGGTCAAAATCAAGACAGAAAGAAGATTAATATTTTCTCTGTGTCCTTCTGTTGTCTGTATCACCTGGAGCAGGCAGACCTGGACTTTGTTACAGGTAAATAATTACAGTTGTATCTGCCATAAATATCCACTTGAAGGGGCTACTGCAAAAAAATTGAGATTGTATCTCCAAGCAACTGTCAAATGGCTAGAATAAATTTAGAGGGCTTGAAATACTGATGTACACTTTCTATCATAGATATCTCTTGGTCTAGACTTTCAGGCTGCATTTTGACAGAACACATCAGATGACTGAGAAATTAGGGACTCAGGACCAAAAAATTACATAGTGTTGGCACTTGTGGTTTGTGTCTTCCTTACCTGTGGTACTAGCAAACAGGAAGTCATTGCTTTGCAGCAAACCCAGAAATATTAACAGGACATATCCTTTTGCATTTTAAACACAGAAGGCAATAAATCTTGTACCATGATGGCAAGCCTAAAAAGGTCACTGAGTAATGGTAAGCATAATATCTGTACTTTTCAGTGCTACAATAAATCTGACAGTGCTCTTTTTTAAAGTTGGGATGCTTCTGTACAGACTGAAGATCAAAAGTTTCCTTGCCCCCCAAAAGGAAAAAAAAAAAAAGAAAAAAAGCACACACATGGACTGCAATCACCTGTTTTTCATTTTACATATTTGGTGGAATAGAGTGAAAATAATATGCCTGTCTCTTTTAGTGTGGGTGATATTCTCATAAGCCCTGGCTGAATGAGAAAAATCTGTCCCTTATTTAGAAGAATAGATAGGAAAGTTATTCAGACTTTGAACTTCCTTGTGTATTTACCCCCCTTTCCTACTTTCCCAAGCACACATTAAAATATCATTATGGGGGTTCCTTCTCAGACTGACCCAGAGGTTTGGATTTCAGTTTAGGTAATGACTCCAGTGCAGGTAGCACTGACACCCCTGCAGCCATATCTGACCATACCTGTTTTCAGGGGTCATGCTATTCCTGCTCCAGAAAACACTCCTCAATATTTCTTAGGTCAGATGAGATGTTCTTTGGGTGACAACCTAAGACATGAATACTTCAGAGCCTCCAGCTTGGAAACCTTTTCCTTAATGCATAACATATGTAGAAATATACTATTCCTTGGAATAAACATCCTGCAGACACATAACAGTTCTACTACACAGATCCATTTCCACCTGCACTTGCAATGCTGTTTCTGTCCCCACCAAGGCTGAATTTTTAACAGCCAAGGAAAAAGGAAGGAGGAAATTGCATGCATTGAATTTTTTCTTTATTTGTGTGTATAATCATGGATCTAGCTAAACCCCAGAGGCTCTTTCTTTATGGTAACTTCAAATATGAAGTATGCTACTAAAATAAGGGAGAAGTGAATGGGTGGGAACTCTTTAAAGAGACAGACATATAACATCTTGTAATATATCCCTTTTCTCTTAACATTTGCCACTTGCCATGGCTCCTCCCTGAGGAGGACTTACCTAGCTTGCAAGTCAAGCCACGTGTTATTGCTTAGCAGACTGAGATGACCCAAGCAAAAATAATAGACCAGGATTTTTGGCCAGGCAACCTGAGGAATGAAGCATCACTGAGCTACCAACTGCAGTGGGCCAGGAGTAAGAGGACAAGAAAGCCAGCAGCTGAAACCCACTCTAGGTCCAGCTCTGTGCCCTGGTGCTGGGTGTTTGTCAGCATGTCTGAAGCAGAACTGCAGCCTGAGTGTTACCTGTGAGACTGAGGATGTATAAAGGTGTGGTAGAGAGTTCTGTCTGCAGCCTTTATGTAGATTTTGGGCACTGTTTATACGTGTTTATATTATTCTTTTCCCACTTTCTCTGTTATGGCAAACAGAAATCACTTGTAGGGAGCCATCAGAGTAAAAGGATCTCACCAGAGGAAGCTCCAGCATTTTGTTGTGGCTCATTTTTCACACTGATGTCAAAGCAAACCTCTGAAGATTGCTGAGCAATGTGCCCTCCGCACTGTCCATGTTCCCCACAGACCAGTCATCACCTCGCCTACTCCGAAACATCTGCTTCTCCCACCTCCCTGCTAATGATACAAATGATAATTTTTCAATCTTCCAGCAATTATCTTAGCCCTTTTTCTCATGTTACCATTTCAGTGCAGCAGGAGCTCCCTGGGAACAACTACTGTGCCACTAAATCTGTCCTCATGACACTTTACTGTCTGCAGATGGTGTGAGATTGACTTTGCTTTCCAAAGTGAGAATTTAATCCTTGGTAAATTGTTTTGATTGCATGTGTGAAGTACATCTATTATCCTATAACTGAGGATAGAGTGTAGATTTATATATTGCCTGAACTTATAGCCTATGTTCACAACTGGACATTAACAAAATATTGTAATAATACTTGCTTTGACAGTGGTCAAATAACTCCTTCAAAGTGTACTGGTATTAAGGGAAAGATTCCTATGAGCATCACATGAGCTGAGTAGATTCTTGATCAGAGTTGTGATCTGAATTGGTATGAATTTTTATGCATATGAATTTAGGCTGTCTGAGTTTGTACATTACACTTTTGTCCCTGTAAAACAAAGGGACAGCTCTTTGTTTCGCAAAGTGGTGATTGTGTCTCTAAAACCTCATGGAGTACAAGACTGTGGAACCTGAAATCAATGTTTAGAGGTTTCTGAGTCAGATAGAAAGTTTTGCAGCCTCAGTTTGCATTGCATTTTGAAAAGGGCATTATTAATTCAGTCCAGGACTACAATAAAGGTTAGTAACCTGAAAATACATGAATTATTCCAAACCCCCTGAACTCTATTATTCAGGAATGTCTCCAGCTAGTAAATGTAAACAAGCTAACAGGCTTGCTTTCCCCTCTCTCTTACCATGAGTGATATGCCAGTATAATGCATAAATACCAGTGTAGCACAAGATAAAAACAGGCCCAGCTGCAGCTCTTTATTTAGATTTGCCAGCCAGCAAGGTGGCAGATTTAATTCTATCACCAACAGCCAGGCTTATAGAATGGAGGCAAGGAAATCAACTGAAATATACATAAGATCCAGCCACTGCTTTAAATGCTGTTTCTGTGTTGTTTTCCAATTCAGAAAGCTAGGAGTCCTTTAAAGGGATTTAGGTCTTTATGTAAGAAATGGGGAGAGCAAAGGAAGCCTCTGTCAAAACATGCAGCTGATGTAGGTCATTAGCACCCATGGACATGTAAATGTCAACAGGTTATCAAATTACATATCTAAATTCTGCCTGAGGGTAGTATGTTAGCAACAGAATTATACTAGGCCAAAGTAAATCTATCTATATATAAGTATTTTTTGACACTGTTCATGCTTTTCTAAAACAAACACTTTACAAAGCCAATTTTGCTTTGTACACAGAAGTCTTCCATTGTAGGACAAAGACAGCACACAGCCTGAGAGCCTCCTTTGAACATTGCTGTCCTTACCTGGATTTGCAGAGCTGCCTGTAATAGCACTTTGCAAACAAGTTCTTGTGACAAGAGCTTTTAGAATTCATATGGGGATGCTCACCCAGAACTCCAAAACACTTTGTCATAGTGACTTGTACTATTGTACAAGGCAGAAACTAACGGAAATAAAATTCGAGACCTATACCTATAGTTGTACAGTAAGTTGATAACTGAACTTGGAAAAAGTCCCATTTCCCAATTTGGGGCTGTTTCACAAGCTCCCTGTGAAGGGAAGTAAAGAAAATTTTTGTTTCTGCACTAATCAAACTTTCTGTCTTTGAATAGCTACAAAGTACACTTAGGGGAAAGCTGGCAGAAATACAAACACTGAACTGGTCACTATCTAGTGCACTCAAATAAATACTATTCCTGTTCAATAAATTAGCACATTTATGAGTTATATACTTTGTCAGCACTTTTTCTTAGCGTCCGTAGACCAGATTTCCACTACATCATTCAGACGTTAGCAGGGAACAAAATTAAACCCTCAGTGTTTTCAGCACTGTACAACTTGCAAAGTCATTTTTCAATGCGCTTAACAGGTTATCTTGGAAAAGTCTAATAAATGGTGAGCATTGCCTCTGACTTTCCGTTAGCAGAACTCATTGTTCATCTAATTTTTGCAACAGATTTCCTACCTCGTTTAAAACTTCAGCTAGAAGTGCTTTCCTGTTACATATTGCAAACAGACGTATACAGTGACTCAGAAGCTTGGATCGGGTTGTGTAGTCAATATAGTTTTTGGCAAAAGACTGGGAAGCCTTTTTCTGGCTGAAAGCTAAGAATGATAAAAATAGATCCTGATTTTACAGTCACAGTGACAAACTGGCTTCCAAAAGCTTCACAACAGCACAAAGGGAACAAACTGGCAAAAGGGAAGTGAGCTGGAAAGATATATATTTTTCCCCCAACAAGACTCAAATTCACCATCTTTTGTGGTTTACAATGATCTTATATCATCGCACATGGCATGTGCTGCACAATGACAACCCAGAAGTCAGCTTAGCTTGCAAGCAGCCATTCTCTTCCAAAGCTTTTCTGTGAGCTCAACACATTTAATTCACAATCACTTACAGAGCTTATACAACCCTATAAAATAACCAAGTCTCCTGTATCATCTCTTACCTACAAGATATAATTTTATTCTATTTCATATGATTTCATTATCTTATTTTTGTCACTTGATCTCATTTTTCTTGGGGTTCTAAAGGATTTAACAACGAATGATAAGAATGAGATTATCAGCACAAAAATAGACAATAATTAAATGTCAGTCATGTCTGTGACAGAGCAAATGCAATTCTGTATCTCACTACTTTTGGTGCTGGCTAGTGCAATACTCATTAAATATTTTTACCGTTAATGCTGATAGTTTTGCAGGTATTTCAAACAGATGAAATACATTTTGCTTACCTACCCTTCATTCTTCCTCCTCTGCAAATAAGTTTTTTCCAGTGAAAGATTAGCATAGTTGGTACCAGGAATTTCAAATGGGATTGTTTATGCATCAAAGAGTAAGTATTAATAACAAAAATGCACTCACAGTATGATTGCTTTGTGATGATTAGAATATAAATTGTTGGTTCTATATATACAGACACACACACTCACTGAATTATGTGCCTCACCATGGTATGTCTCTTGCATTCCTTTAACATCTGATAGTCAGATGCCATGTCACACACAAACTTGTCAACTGCTTTTATCACTAAAAAACTTTGTCTGTGGTGTTGCAGGAGCTGACAACCCAGCACACTCAGAATACACCTGAAAACACATCACCCAGAGAAATATTTTGCGCTCATAGGGGTGAGGGGGAAGAAGGCAGCCTCTGCCCCAGGATCAAGCAAGCAAAGGCATTAACTTCAAGCAGAAAGTAGTTCTCTTGTTGTTGATGATGAGAGGTACATGCTAAGCAATAAATTAAGCGAGCACAGTCAGTGGTGGACAGAAATTCCTTTCTGCAGGCTCCGCTTCACCACGTATGAGTTATGGGATCATCTCTAACTTGTGAAAATAACTCACATATCACACTCTCCCCATTGCTACGCTTCTTGCTACTCCTGCCTGAGGAGCTGGTACAAAAGCATTGGAGCTGGACAAGGATGGAGGAGTCTGAGACTCCATTTAGCAAAAGAGTCCTATGGCAACTCTATCAGGCTCGTGAAGTGTCAGACAGTGAAGGGCCAGACTCTGCCTCTCCAACTGTGCTCTGCCATTCCTGCCCTTCAGCTAAGGGCAAGATGCTCCTGAGCACAGCAGCACATGGTTGGACTGGGGAGGGGCTGAACCACACCTGTGCTGTGGCCCTTGTCCAAACCCCCACCGACCTTTGGAAGAAAAGAGATTTTCCCAGGAATACAGTGAGCAAAACCACCCAGATAAACAAGCAGCTGACCGTGAAAGCTGTGGGAATAAATAACACAGCGTTAAGCACAGGCTAGGCTAAGCATGTGAACCTCCAGTCAAAGTTCTGACCTCAGCTTTTGCAGATATACCCAGGCTCACTTTAATTGCCTGGTTTGCAGGCTGGAAGAGAAGCAGCTGCTGCAGCACAGAGCAGGTTGCAAACACCCCATGACTGGGCAGCACAGAGCTCTGTGCTGCTGTGCCTGGGTCAGACCTGCTCTCCAGGCAAAACAAACCTACCTGTCCCATTCCAAATTAAACAGCTGAAATAGAGCAGTAAGGAACTGCACTGAAAGGAAAACTGTCCCTCTGGACCTGGTAATGTGGGCAACTGCCCCATGTGTCCCCACCATGGCTGGGCTGGCTTTGATCACTTATGCTGCTATTCAGCAGCTCCAGCAGCCAGTGTATAATGTCCTTCTCACTCCTTTAATAGGAAAGGGCTGCCTTTATCCACAAGGCAGAATCATGCTTATTATCATGTTAATTAATACATTTCTAATGAGAAGCCGTTTCTCCAGTTTATACAGAGCCAAAGTGAAAATTGAAATGATTTTGCTAATTTAAAAAGAAATTATTTAAAAAATAAGCAAGGAAAAAACTTCAAAGAGACAAACAAAAGGAAAAATACTGGCGCTAATGAAATGTTGGTTAATTATCCTTTTGTTCACCCTTTTATATCTTTCCCCCATTCTTAATTGTCTCATCTAATTAGATTATAACTATTTACAACAGGAATTATATTCTACTCTGCATTGCATATGGGGTCTTCATAATATAATGCAAACATAATCTACTAATAATAATTAATGAAGAACTTTCTTTTGCAGTGTGAGTTTTTTGCAAGCCAGGGAGCCTAGCATGGCTGTAGCATTCAAGTGTAACTGTTTTCTGGGCTTGGCTTTATCAATGATAAAGGAAAAGAACTTGAGATTTTGCAGACTTGATTATTTTTACTCATCCTGTGCCTGGCCAGCTTCCTAATGCTCTGGATCACTATTCTGAGGCCTAAGATCATCACTCGAAAGCAATTATTCTCCGTAGGTTGGTGCTCGTTGGTATTTGCTGAAGGGAACATGTTGCATTAGGCAAAAATAGCTGTCACCTTTAGGAGGACTGTTCCTTTCCTTTCTGAGGCTGCCCAAGAAAAGGTTGGTCTGCCTGGTTTCAACATCACCAATACCTGTTTAGGGTCCAAGAGAACAATGAAGCTACTGCATTGGTGGTGGTGCTGAATGCTATGCATGGGGTCCTCTGCACTGTCGCAGCTTCTTCTAGGAAGGTCAACACTCCCACCCCAGTCCACAGAATCCTTCCTCTGGGCATCTCTGTGTCACATAATATCCTTTATAAGTAACTGCATAAATTATTCTTTTTCATTATAGTAGGGCAGGGATGCTTCAGGAGAGGCTGAGGGCTCACTGAGATTATGGCTTCACATACTCTAGAGTCAGAGGCTTTCAAGAGCTAACAGAAGACAGATAACAACATTTCCCTTCTGCCACCTGTTAATTCTTTTTAACAGATGCAGAACTGGAGAATGGAGAGATTAAAAGCCCTGGCACAGGAAACCATATTTTTTCAAGACAGTGCTTAAACACATGCTTCTGCGAGCACAGGCTTCTGTCCCAGTGAAGTTGAGCATGTGCTTATAAAGTTTTCTGATCCAGGATCTAAGTTACTCTTTCACAGAGTCACAAAAGCAGTGGAACAAGCTGGCCCCAAAATCCCCAGTTCACATGGTAGCCGTGGTCATATCTTCACAGGGTCTGTTTCCAAAACTGTAGCTCTGGAGAGCACTGATAACCCCTTTGGCTCTCCAGCTGGAGGCTGCAGCCAAATCTTTGTGTTATTTAGTTAGAAAGGTTGCTTCAGGTTTGGGTACAAGTTCAGGATGCAAAATCAAGTAAAGGTAAAAAAACTAGGAAGGGGAACTAAAGGCTTTACATTTCAAGTCTCCCACAGTTTAACCTGCTTTAAATGAGAAAACAGTGGCATTTACTTGTGTTCAGAATGTAAGTCAGAAGATAATCAGATCCATCAACAGCTACAATGCAGTACAAACTTTTGTGGTACTTCTACACGTTTTAGCATTTCTTATTTAAATTATTAATTTCCAAGGAAAATGATAAGACTTTCAGGGTTGAATACTAAATCTGTGTGATATCGTTGAATATTGCTTGTGAAGCTGAGAAAGGCAGTCTTGAAATAAACTAAAAGTAGGGAGATGTTTACCCAAAACTTCTTTAATTTTGGCCAACACCCTTAATCGTGCTGTGCCTCAGTTTTCCTGAGTATTCCTTGTCCCATTCATCTGTTCAGGAAAATTATCCTCTCCTTCCCAGGCATTGATTGTCTTGCCTACTTCAACTTACTTTTAGAAGCACCAAGTTAATGCCCTAAGTACCACAGTCCCCTTCTTACCTATCTCTAACCTCTTGCAGAATGGCCCCTACTCAGCTGTCCCAGAGATCTGGAAGCTCATAACAGCTGCTCAAATCCCCCTGTAAATTCTGGATAGCTCCCATAAAAACTTGTCCCACAGGCTCTTGTACTCTGATAAACAACTAATGCACACGTTTCAGGTACTATAAAAATAATCCACAAACCTCCCTATGCAGCTACAAAGAGATTTTAAACTGAGATAGGGAATGCCATGGCTCGTACCTGGGCCCTTCCAGATGTGCTGCCTTGTTCTCAGCTACTCACATGTGCAGAGGTGAGACCTCCACACCTCCCTGATGGTTTATTTCTCTTTCTCTGGTGCAGATGGTGTCTAGAGAAGAGGGTGTTTGCCACTCTGCCCTCCACAAAAGTGATGTTGCATTTGCAGGCGACTTTCATTTACCACTGTTGTAAGTTTAGCAGAAAATGACTTTCACCTTTATTTCCATAAAGCTTCTGTATATCATGGTATGTACACTTGAAAAATTACAAGCAGTAAACAAATTTTTAGATGAACCTTCACGTAAGCACTGGAAAAATGAAACTGATGATGTGAAAGGTAGTGTCAAACAGCACAGTAAGGGAAAAACACTTCAGTTACCAAACAAATACTTTTTAGGTCCTTATTCCATTAAAACTTGTATCTGCTTTCATAAAGGATGTTTTGCTATAACTTGCAAATTCCTCATTTTTCAAGGAAAGCTTTATATAACCTGCCTATTTGGCCTTTGTTAGTCATGCTACAAAGACTTAGAAGCCTTGAAGATTGTCTTAACTAAATAGAGCCACAAGAACAACAATGCACTTTCTTCCAGTCACTGATCAGGCTTCTAAAGAGTAACTAATAATGTGAATTTCAAAGTGCAAAAGGCAACACGAAAATATTTAATAGTAGAACTAACAGCATAGCATACCTTCTGCAGAAACCTGTCTGCTTTACTTTCCTTTTATCAATATTGCCAAGAAGGTAAATTTGTCACTGTACAGTTGAGAATCTCTCAAAGATCTACTTTAATGTTTCACGCTACGTTTGCAAAACAAGAGTAATAAAAATAATGACACCATTATTACTCTTCCCTCTTTGTTTTCAGTTCATCACTTGCATATTTGAATAATGAATTATATTCACATTATCTCTACACATTTGCTCTTGACTTCCTCTGCTGGCTGAAAGTAAAGCTATTATCCAGTTGTCAGCTCTGAAGAGCCATTCAACAAAGCAGCCAATGGTCTGACATATAGATATACTACTATGCAAAATTATCTAGAGTACAATTTCAAGCTATATATGAGAAAATTACCAGCCAGCATAAAAATGAATCTTCAGCTAAGGTGAAATATTAAAAATTTCATCAGGGCCACTTTAGAACATAAATAAGTAGACAACAGAATTAGTTGTGAATTAGGCACAAAAGGCTAATTAACACTATTGTATCATCTTGATTGACTCAAAGTCTATTAAATCACTATTTTATTGTCTGAATCTCTGAACCTTACAGGAAAAATAGAACCTTCTTCTATTAAGAGGCTCCTCTTCATTCTCAGATCTGCAGCTTTTGACTGGATTTCATTAAGACTAATTCCAGTAACCAATACTTTGCACAAGTAATTTCCTGATAAAAGAATGATTGTTTGTATCATTCAATTTATACAGCTTTTTTTATTAAGTGCCATGTTAAATTATAAACAAATCATATAAAACAAAACCCGCACAATTTTTCTTTAGTGTCACATTCATGTAATTATAAATATAACTGGAGCTCCAGATGAAGTCAGATTTTCATGATGCAGTGGAGGGGCAAACACAGCTTAGCAGCAAACATTCTCAAGGGCAAAGACTTTCTTCTCTTTGTGCCCAAGTGTTTTTGTCAGGAAAGAATAACTGAGGTTGGGAAGGTGAGGAGGTGCCCTCTACCAGACAGAAAGTGATGTCCCCAGGATGACATTAAACAAGCAGGTACAAGAACAGACAGGAAACCAGAGTAAGATACTGTGCTTGCTTTGAGGAATTGTCTAAAAAAAGAGCAGTGCTGCCTCTGTGGTCAGCTTTTATTCTTCTGACTCAGCTGCCTCAATCCCTTTTATACCCATTGGACCTGCTCCTGTTGGCAACACTGTATGAGGAATGATCTTGAGACTTTTGAAAGGGAAAAGACACCAACTCATCTTCATTCCCATACAAGATGAAAATAACTGGTTCTCTATAAAGAGTGCAAAATACGTCCCATGGATCTCCTTTGGGGGTGTCTTGAAGCGCATCAACTTCTATTGAAATTTAGAGAGGGCTGTGATGATTTAAAATGTATTTTCATGGGTTACAGATTCTGAAAATTTATGTCTAGAAGAATTTTAGCTCTTTACTAACACTGTTTCATCTCACAGTAGCATTCAGTGTAACTTAAGACTGTAATTGCCTCCCTTTAGAACTGACATATAAGCAAGCAGAAGAAATGATTTACCTAAGAACACAGAAAGAGGATAATCACTCTTCCAAAAATCTCAAACACGTCCTCATTCTCTTGCTGGAAGTCTTGTTCTTATGGGATTAGAGGACAGTAGCCATTCCTGGATATCCAGCAGGCTGCCAATAGTAACAGTACCTCTTTTTGGTCAGAGGACATCAGCAAGTCCTGGACAGAGGAACATCTTCTACATATCAATTGTATGGTGCAGGCAAAGGAGTTGGACACGTTCACAAATGTGCCAAGAAATGTCAACACATGCACAATAACCCCGACATGCCCGGCTTACTGCACACTGGGAATCCATCTCATAATGCATGCATGCATATTTCTGCCTGGGAAATCATGGACAGCAGCATGGCAACCCTACACAGAAAGTCCTCTTTGAAAGCCATACTCTCCAGCCAATGTTTAATTCATTAGGTCAGCCTTCCTTAATCAGTGATCAGAACTGTTTAGTTCATGATACATTAGGAGAAAGTCTAAGACACTCCTTCCAAAAAACAAATGTGCTAATTCACACATATTACAAAGAAGGAAACAAGATGGAGGGTAACTGAGTAACATTCAAAGTTTATCTCAGTTATTGTTTGTAAATGAAAATCACTCTGCAACACAATTTTCATTGTGGACTTTGCTTTTTTAGCTATAATATGTGACCAAGTGAACAATAGAAGTTGAATAAAATTAGATTATCCTGATTCTACTCTGCTGATGTGCTATGAACCATAGCACTGTCCACTGGTAGAAACTGCAGCCTCTGTTGTTGGCTAAAGCCTGTTCCCTCTCCCTCAGTGATCCCTCATCGTGCTCTTCCATCTACATCCTGTCCTGAAATCTCTGCTGTGCAAATGGTTAGACTACAAACACCCTGCCCCACACTACATGGTCACTCAGGCATGGCTTGCTTGTCCCTCCAGCAGCATCTTTGTCCTTTTAAAGAGTCCAGGTGTGCTGATGTGGGTACATAGATGGGTAAGAAACATCAGAACAAACACTTCTGCTGACCTGGAAATAGTAATCAAAGTTGGTTGGGATTGCCCCTAACTTCTGCACTGAGCTGACCTATAGAGATAGATCATACAGGGTGAAACCTTGCACACCTTAAGCAAAAAGCTCCCTGGAAACATCTTTTTCTGGACAGAAGAGGCAGTGAGACAGTTAATTCAGCTGTAGTCACTTACAGCACAGACTTCCTGAGTTAGAGGAGAAAATCCCACACCTAGAACCTACTTGTTACTACTTACAGTTAGATAAATGCTCAGATGTCTTTGGCACTCAGATAGAGGAACTCTAGTATTGATTCCCTGCCTTCAAGGTTGTGAAAAAAGAGAGCTAAGAGCAGTCAGGGGATGTAGTACTATAAGAAGAGGCTACCTGAGATTTGGGGCTTGTCTGGGAGCTAAAAGGCTTATTTCCAAGTTTGCCTCACCACAGTCTTTCTTCAAGAATCCTTGGCCATGTCACTTAAATCCTTCTTTTTGGTTCCCAGCATTTAACTATTTCACATGGATGTTAGCAGAAAAAATATAGGGAAATGTGAAGAGCCCTGATGATATAATAATGAGAATCAGACAAATGCCACTGATGTGGGAAAGAGGTTCAAAGGACATCAGAGCTATGCAGTGACATCAGAAGTTAGAATATGAACATTTTAAGTTTCAAATGAGGCACTTTGGGTCATTCACTATATATCATCCTACTTTGTAAACATTTTTCCTTATATAAATATTATAATGTATTCCCACCATAATATAATGTTTCTTATATTGAGGAGTATTACTTTCTTCTCCTCATGGCTAAGAGGTTTTGCTGTAATATTTACTTAAATAAAACAGAATATTTCATTCTTAAAAAAGAAACAAGATACAATTAATAAAAAATCTCAGACATACAGTAACAAAGTAGGAAGATATTTTCATTTAGATAGATGTGACAAGACTTAAATTCAGCTTGTTTGACAGTAATAGATGCAATGTGCCTATAAATTTCAAATGGACAAACAATTTTGGTTACAGCTATCTTTGGAAGCCCAGAAATATTGAACATTAGCTTGACTACCTAGGAACATGAAATATGAACTTTTTGTCCCAGTGTTCTCCCTTTCTAGTTAATTTCATTGAGATCATCTGAGCCAGTTATTCTTCATCCAGATCCCAGTTTTATCCAGAACATATGCAGCCAGAAAAATGCATTTTAGTACAAAAATCACAACATAGCTAACAGGGTTCTGGTAGCTCAAACCTTTCCAAAGAATGTCTTCAGCCAAATCAACAGTACAAAGTCATTAGTCTGAATTTTTCTCTAGATACTGGCAGGTGGCAAAGTTCTTTATTAAACTTCTGTATCAACAAGTGAATACTTCTCTGAAGATATATTATTTTTAATTTAGTGCTGCAAGAAAAATCATGGGTCTCATATTGAGCAAAGCAAGTATCTTCATATTATTTTTCTTGTTTGGCTGTTTTTTTCAGTCAGTAAATCTAACCCCAAAGCAAACAAACAAAATATCTAGGCTTTCCAGAAAATGCAAACAGACTACCTAGGATAAAGCTGGTAGTTATTGACACTTGCACTTCCCTAAATAATCCCCTTTCTTGCCTTTTGTGACAAAAGAGAGGCATGGGAAGTGGTAAGTGATGGAATTTGCACAAAACACCCTGCAGCAGCCCAAACCCCAGGTTTATTATTGCTACATCTATTTCTTTCATCAATGTAGTATGGAGTGGTTTCAAGCAAAGTCCAGGGCCTTGTTGAGTTAAATCCGATATGGATCAAGAGACTGCCCAAGGAAGCTTCTGGCAGAGCTAGGAACTGACCTCTATTCCCACACTTTCCCCAGGAACTCTCTTTTCTCTTCATCTTGCATCCTTTATACAGGCTCCATTTAAAAGGAGAATCATATTTGCTACCTGTAGTTTCTCAGTCTCAGCTTTTATCTAGGATCTGTCCTTCTCTGTTTCCTTGCTTATTTCTGTACCTAAACCTAGGACATAACTAGTCCTGGGGACAATTTCAAGCCTGCTTGTCCTTGAAGACAATTCACATGAGAACTGGGGCTGGCCAGAAACACTCTTCTTGTAGGGTGTGCACCCAGAGAGTCCCTTCCATCAGGTATAATTAAGAATTGCTTTCTCAGAGCTTGCTTTTCTCCGTAGAGACTTTTTTTTTTGATGTCTGATCTCTCAGATATTGTAAGTGCTCAGTTCTGCAAAACTGAAAAGTTGAACAGTCTTGTCTGGGCCCTGAAAGTGGACCTTGGTCTTGCATTTATTTATATAATCATTGTGTTGCTCTCCTGATAGTTTCTGCAATAGCCAGACATATAAAAATGTAAATGGGTACTGATATGCTGGAGTGGTGCATCACCAGCAATCACATGTACTGCTGGCTAAATTATACCACATATTCACAGAGTATTAAATACTCACTCCACATCTACCACATGGTCTACTTATCTAACACCCCATTTACCAAAAAATATCCAGCAGTTAAAAGCAAGGGCTTTTTAGTAAAGGACTTCATAAATCTTACATTGCCTATAAAACAATGCACACACATATGGGCACCCATTTTACCAAGTCTAAGTTCGGGTCCCTTGTTTCCAGACCCAGAGGGTTTTACCTCTTGTTAACAATCCCCTACAGAAATTCCTTCATCAGTTTTCTAACCTAAAAGACACATTGTACCTACTCATGATCAAGGCTGGTGACAAAAATTCCCATTTCTATGCACAAAAGTATGACCCATACCTGGCATTAGCAAAAGCAGACTAAAGTACTGAACCTCAACATAAAAAAATTGTAAATAACCTTGCTTTACTCTGATTCAGGTTCTTCCAGTGTAGCTAGCATTTGGAGTTTCAGGAATATTTAATTATATAGAAAGCCTTAAGGGGCAATAACAAGCTGGTTTCTGAGCTAATGGGAGAGAAAAGAATATGAGATTACAATCTAAAAATTAAATAGAGGGTCATTCTTTTTAATGACTAATAACTCTCAAAGAATTTAAGTTTCAATTAAATTCTGACTCCAAAGGTATTTATGTAGTCATGAAACTATTTTTAAATATTTCACATTCAGAGTGCTCCAGATTCCTCAGTGGTTCTGGATAATATCAGACATCATTATGATATCTGAGCAATCTTGCAGAAGCTCTGCATTTGCTTTTAACCTCTTGCTCAAAATAGTTTTTTGAGTTTTTTCCTATTGATGACTTTGGAGTTTTTAATGATTTCTTAGAAAATGATGAATGTGCAAAATTTTGGCCAAACTGGTTACTTACAATTTTAACTACTGAATGAAAAGTGGAAGTTTGGTGAGTATTCAGTTGGGAAAATATTGTAAGACAGGCAGCTAACAGAGCCTCAGGGAATTATTGGCTGTCCTGGAACAAGAATTAAAAAAGGGGTTCTTTGCCCTTGTATATCTAAAATGTTCTTTTCATATGATTGTGGAAAAAGGAAATAGGAAATGCATCCCTTTTCATAAAATGAAGCACAACACAGCCACTGGGATAGGTTTAGGAATGCATAAATGTAATACAAGTCCAGGAAAATATGTGACAACATGCAGCCACATGATGCTCAGACGTCAAACCCAAACTCTTTTTCACACACTAAGTGCAGAGCTTTCACAGCTAACATCTTGCATTAATTGATATAAACAGCTCAGAGGTTCCCAGGTTACAAAGCACTGTGATTTTCTTGGGGAAAAAAAAAAACTAAACACCTTCAATTAGGACCCAGCTGATGCTGGAGGTGAGGGCAATGTCTCTTGTGCCTGGAGCACTGGGGTTCTCCATGTAAGCAGAGGTTTCATCTCACCAGTCTGAGAGAAGTGACTTGCCCAGCTCAAGGCATGAGTTTCTGTTTCAGCAATGACCCAAATGGACTGAACTTCCCACTCTACTGGTGCAGCTCACCTCCAGATTACCTTGAATTTCTTCTACTCTTGTTGGAACATTAAGTGACTAGGTTACCTGGCATTATGTTTTTCTCTTAAAGACTAAACCACAGAATATTTACAACAAGGTCTTCCATTCCAGTCCAGACTGTGCTCAAACAATGGGGCCATTTTTTGTCTGCTAGCTGATGGATGCAACATATCAGGTGATTACAGAGTTCTCTTCCCAGGATAATAAGAGAATAACTCTCTCTCCTGCTGGACAACCAAAATTAAGCTGGGGGAGACCTAATATTGGAAGGATCTTGCTGACCAAAGATGACTTTTAAAGTTATCTTACAACCTGGACTAGCATCCCTGTTCTGGCAGTAAACAGCACATGGGCCTGAAGCTCTCATTTCTCACAGCCCAACGCCCTGATGTGCTGCTCTGTCCTTTTAGGACATCCTTGTGATGAAGGTACTGCTGCTGCAGCCATTGGAGCCTTGAAATATGGGGTCTTGATAAGAGGTCAGAAAAGAACTCCTTCTCCTCATTTTGGTTTATGGCTTTGTTTTCAGGATGAATTGCTGTAGTTTTTGGTTGTAAGAAACTGAATTTTAATGTCACATTTTTGGGGCAGATCAAAATCAAATAATTAATGCACATTCCTATTTTCATGAAAGCAAAATTTCTTATCCAATCTCAGGAAAATGATAATAAGAATAAATCCCACAATTATAGAAAAATCAATTTGAATCAAGACTATAACTTGCTCTAGTCCCACTAGAACTAGTCCCAAGCATAATGACATTTTTTGTTTGATTCCTGTAAAAATCTGGACTAGATATCTTTGCTGTGTAGTCAGTTTTTCAGACCTTCCCCAGCATGTTAAAGAGAGAAGGCAGCATATATTTGCTGCTAGAAAAATTCGTAAAAGAATATCTGTAATTATTTTAAGAATCTGTAGTTTAGAATTTGTGTCTCTAAGAAAATTATAAAGCAAAAAGATGCACAGGAAATTAAAAATAATTTATTCCTGTTGAGGCATATTGGGCTAGATACCACAAATTTTTATAGCAAAGCCTTCCTAGATCCAGTGAGCAAGAAAGAAGAAATGACATTTTTAATAATTGCATTTTATGTGTATATATTTATAAAATTTTATATAATTTGTCCATTTTACCAAATGGGAATTGGAGATCAGTCTGAGGTGCTACTTAATAAAGGATGAGGCTAGGTGTTAAAATTTCAGCTAGAGGAAAAAAGCAGTGGGATGCCTCATGGAATATTTGGAGAAAAATGTGGCTCTCAGGTAAGCACCCTTGAGAGTTGAGAGCTTGGTCTTTTGGAGAGTCAAGGGACACACAGCACAGTCAGTGGTTGTCTTAAATGTAAAATATTCCCTCCAGCCTGCTGCAAAGAGCTTCATCCCCTTGGCCTCAAGCTGGGATTTCTCCTGAACACAGATGTGTGCCCACTGTGCCAGAAACCAAGAGGGGATTAAAACTCCCAGATGGAGGAAGCCCTTCCCTTCACCTGCCTTTAGGGTGTTGTCTTGACTCCTTCCTCAAGAAAAGAGAGTCCCAGGTTTGTTTTTTTTTTGCTGTCAAAGACTGCTGTATTGAAATGGGCCACTGCCCTGGACACCACTCTCCAGCATCTCGGAGCTGCAGCACCCAGCTTGGGATAAAGTGCCAATAGCAGCTGGGTGCTGACAGAGCGAGGTGCTGCTGGGGAAAGGGTTCTCAGGTTCACAACTGTGTTTATCCTGCAGATTACTAAGTGCCACAGTAAGGATCTAGACCTGTCAGTCCTCAGGAAGGAACCCAAAGCAGTCCTCAGTGATAATCTCACAGGCACTCAGAGAGTCCATAGCAAAATTGGCAACTAAATGTGAGCGCCTCAGCTCTGCTCTCACAGTCCCCTAGTGCCTCCTCTCACTGGGACACGCTGCTAATGAGACATCACAGTCTAGCTTTGTGTCTTGAAACTCAGGATAGGACATCCAGAATCCATGGATTTAAAAATATTTATAAGGGTACAAGGTGAGCAGAAAGACTAAAGCTCTCTGTTCAATAGATTAAGCAACACCATCCTCAGCTGGAATGCACTGGCATAACCATTTACACCAGTGAAGGGCTAGCAAAATATAATTTTTTCTAAGAAAGAAACTGCAGTTGAAGTCAAAATCCAGTTAATTTTAAAAAAGCAAACTTGATAGTATTTCTGCTTTTAAAGCGGCTTGTGATTTTGGTTGTGAATTCGATGCAATACGGGGGAGAAATGACAATTATGTCTAACACACACATGCACAGGTTACATACACACAATATACACATATATTAACATAGCTCCATTTTCTTCATTCCCCACAAATTAAAGTGACAAGCTAGATGTTAGTCCTTTCTGAATTAATCCTGTCTGAATAGCATTAGTGTCATCCTCACTATACACCAGTAACTGCTAGGCTATAAAATTTATGATATAACATTCAGAATTAATCTGCAAATATATACTAATTCACACTGACCTTTTTTCAAGCTGAGGCCTTTTTAGCACTCACAGTAGGTTTAACATTGCCCTACTGAGTGTTATTACGAAGCAGTCAATGGTTCTCCATAATTACATCATGCAAATGACATTTGCTTTTTTGTTTGAGCTTATTCCCTCCGATGTTTCCTTCTTTTATCACACTCTTCACACATCTGTGTCCCTGAAATGGCACTGTAAACTCCTCCTCTTTTGGTCCCCAAGTTGCTTTTTCTGTCTTCCCTGGCTGTCACGCAGACACCGCCAGCAGTTTGGGCTGGTGACACATCCCTGTGACATAGGTTATGTCGCCAGCTGGCTGGAACAGGTGTACACTGATTTTACCATCAAATGGCAGCACGCACTTGGCTTACTACCAGCGCACAGGCATGAAAAACCTGTTCCCTTAAAATTTCTCCCAAGATTGATGGGCTGTTCTTTGACACAGCATCCAGCAACAATTTCAATTCCCAGATTGTTTCTCACCATTTGGGCTCATTCGACAACAGCAGCAATGGAAAGTCGTGGAGAACTTCTTGTTAGTGGAGACAAATTACTCAGTCTTTTCCTCTCTTTCTTCAGCAAAAAAAAGTGCAACTTTGGCTGAAGCAGCATGAATACCCAATTGCTTGTGAAATAACACCTGATCGTGTCTTTTAGAAATTAATTGATGCAAAATATGAAGTAATATTTTGTAAAATTCCCATCAAAAAGGCAAGAGAGGTAACAATAATTCTGAATATCTAACTGCTTAATCCAAACAAGCTAAATCAAGGCCAGGATATGCATCAATAGCCAGATCTGGTCGCAGGTGTGTCCTGAGAGCCATGTTAGTGAACCACAGCTCAGCTGAGGATACAAGGCAGAGACCAAACACAGCAGCTGATGATCTTCATCTCTCCAGTATCACCTACTGTGACAGTGCACTTAGGATAGTGCAGGGCTCACCTCAGCTCTAAACTACATTTTTGAGGCTGAGATAATCTTCTCATTCTGTTCCCAGAGTAATAAGTGATGCTCTGATTAATTCTGCGATAGAAAATAATCTAATACTAAAAATATCTCAACTTCCATTAAGCCAGTTCTGCAGTCTTTAAAAATCCAAGGCAATTATACGAGGTTATACCTGACAGTATGTCTTGATTTGTGGATACTTTGGGAAACCCTTGTTCTTCACAGCTGAGGAATTATACTTTCTATTAAAAGCCACTGCTTATATTATCTTGTTAGGGCATCCCACAGTAAACACTGGATGGCAAAGCAGACTTTTTAATGACAACTAATCAGAAGGTCAATGCCTGTAAGTCACAACTAAAGTAATGAAGTTAATAAGACAATGTTATTTCAGCCTAAAACCAGCTGAAAAGCAGGGGTGCAAGAGGGAAGTAATGCACAGTTCAGCTGTCCCTGCTCTTAATATTTCTTTTCCTGTCAGCATGATTTTCAAATCCCTTTTCCACAGCACCTTTTTTATGTTAAAATTTTCCCAGGGAAATTCCACACATCACATTCCTAGCAAACTGCTTATCAAATAAAATTACTTGACATTGTATTCATTAGAACTATAAAGAGACTTCCTTAAAAGGCTTTTCTATTTAGAAAAAAAAAAAAAAGTGTTTGTTTGTCTTAAGTATTTAAGCCTCTGTTCTGATACACAGCATAATAGGGCTGGTGCCATGGTAACTATGTGTGGCTTTTTAATTGAACAGCTGACTTCCAGGAGTGAAAATTGCTACCTGCTTCTCTGCTTTCCACAATTTACCAAGGCTCTATCCCAAAGAAAAACAATGAATTAGGGGCTGTTAGCTCGTGTGGACTTGACAGCTATGTTTTCTCCATGCAGGAGGTGTTCTTCATACAGAAAAGGTCTGCAAAAGCTGCCATAGTGCACACACATCCAGTAACAATAATTTTATTTGAAATCAGCTTACAATTGCCTTTTTTTTTTAATGCTTGGTCTGATATTAAGGACAGGAGGGGTCTGAAAGAGCTCATTAAATCCGTATACACCTAGTATAGGGAAAAGCCTAGGTATTATTACATATTATGTATAATTGTACTATAAAGAAGACTTTTTCCTCCGAGTCGCTAATTGGGATGCAATACTGGTTATTTTAAGCTTTACAAAAGAGTTCTTTGCATAATAGAGTGGCTGTTTCGTGCAGCTCCTATGATAAAATTCTCACCAGTCTTAAAATGACAGATGTAATATTACCTTTAATAAGTGTCTACCGATGCATGCAAATTGAATTAAATAGTGGGAGTACAAATTTGTCCGATAATTAAGATAAAAATTCATGTCAGCTTAAGCCCTGATGTATATTAGTAACCCTGTATACTTCTTTTTCTGCATTCTCTATCAATTACTTTTAGTGTCGAACTCTTGATTACTGTAATATGAGTCCTTTTAAAATTTATAAATGCTCTGTAGAAAGTATTAAACAAACAAAAGGCTTCTTTTTAAAGCACCTTCAATAAAAAAAATATTATAACTTTGGAACCAGAGAGCCTTACAAACTGCTCAAAGTTCAATATACCTCACATTGAAATAACTCCTGTCAGAGCATAATAGAAATGGGAAATAATAGGTATAGATACAATAATAAATAGTGTGAGCAGCAAGCAATATCTCCAACCTGTGAAAATGGTCACTGTTTTGGAAAAAATTTCTGTTGCATGTCAGAACAAAATTCTACCACCAGCCCAATTTTTCCACAAGCCAGTTATGAAATTTAGCTATTTGGCTTTCTTGTTAGTCTCTCTTTGAAGAGATACCTGGAACTGGAAATTCAACATTTTTGTAGTTAAGAAATTCACTTAGGACATGAAACAGGCAGCTCAGGTGCTTGAACCTGGGTTTAAACAATTCTTGTAAATGTCCCAAGTCATGAGCTCCTCTTGGATAATACTTTACATGCTTTCATTTTTGACCTTAGATGCTTTCTTTGACGCGATGCACCTTATAAAAATGTGATTTAAACGGCTACAACCCCTCATAAGTTGTAATTACAATAAAATGTTTTTCAACCAAACCCTATAAAATATCTAGTAAAAAAATTCCATATCAGTTGTTGGCATAAATGGATGTACTAAAATTGTCTGGAATATGAATTTATATTTTATACATTTTGAATCAGGAGTTTCTTAACTAAAATATTTCTGTTACAAATGACACATCTTAAAGAAAACCAGAGTCTGGGGTCATTTGAGGCTACTCATTGCGCTGAAGAAGAAATTCATGCTTGGCATGAACAGTGATCTTCAAGATAAAGAATTCAAATTCAGAACACTAAAAGCCTGATACATATTTTGGAAATGAGAAAAAATTGGAACTTTGCCCTGAAACATCTCAATTTTATTTTTTGTGAAGACCTAGAGCCAAGGTTCCCATATTTCAATGTTGCTGATGTTCAGGGCTAAGCTCTGGAGAAAATGTCCATATTTGCTTTGTTGATGCAGTGAGGTGTCCCACGAGGAGAACCCACCCCTGGTACCACACTGATGGAAGTCTCAAATTAGCTGGTCTTCCAAGTATTGCAACATTTGAAGCAAGATATAAGAACAAGACTGGTTTGGATCTTGGATTCAAAATGTATCCACAACTTATGTTAGTACTCTTTGAGCACCAAGTAACATAAAATGTGGCTTTGGATATATTTATCATGGGTTTAGTCCCTTTTTGTGCATGATTCAACCTGTATGTAATCCCCAGTGATGGCTAAACACCTCTAATGAACTTTGCAGACATGTAGTGAAGTTAAATATCTGTCAAAAAGAAATATCAGCTGGCCTGAAAATCCAGTCTCTTTTGTTTAACTGCTTTGTTATCACTGAAAAAAAAGCAGTCTGTCGTCATATAGGCTTACAGGCTACATAGGTAGAAGAAGCACTTTTAAAGTGAAAAACCAAACCAAGCCATAAACACGGGAGGAACAATTCAGAATGACTTAGATCCACCCTCTGAGTGGGAGCTAAAGCCCACCCTTGTGCTCCAGGCTTACAGCAGAGCTCAAAATAATTTCAGACAGGTGTGCACAGCACTGCAGCACAGAGCAGCAACCACCTCTGGCCATGATGTTGCACTGAAGACATTTTTTTTCTTTTCAGGCTCCTGCCTGACCTGCTGAAATCTCTGACTGTGCTCCTAGACACATCCTTGTTATTTCTCTGCCCATCTGTAAAATGGAAATAATAGCATTAGGGATGTAATGAGGTTAAATACGTAAAAGATAATGAGGTGCTCAGACACAATGGTAATATGAGGCATGTGAGTAAGCTTTGCTTAAGTTTGTGCACATTAATAACAGTGTTCATTCTGTCTCGGCTATAACACTGTACTTGGCAACAATTTAAGTATTATAAAGAGTCATACTGTATAATGAGTGAGATTACAGAGCTGAATGGATTTGGAAGCCAAGACTGGCCTAATAGAGCAAATAGCACAGACCCTGTCATTAACCCTCATCCACCTTTCCTGCCACACCCAGCAGAGTGGGTGCTGCACCCCAGCCGGACAGCACATGTCTCTGCTCCCTCTTCACAAGCCTCCTTCCTCAACAGCTGCAAGGTGAGAGGCAGCATCCATGCCCAGCAGAAATGGGTGAGAATACAGTTAAAATATTGGTCTGACCTTATTTAAACCAAGGTAAAATGTTGTCCAGGATATTTCAATATATTGATGGAGGGGTGGGGGTCGGAGGAGGTAGAATCACATCCCATGCTAACAGATCTCTCCTGAAAGAAAGGGCCCTGGAAGGAGACCTCAAAACCATTCCTGAAAATGTTCAAATACTGTATTTTTCAGTCTTCTGACATTAAAGAATATTTTCTATATTCTCACAGTCAGTAGACATAAAATGAGAGAAACAAGATAGGATTTATGATTGTTTGAAGCTTCAGGAGTGAGCTTGAGCTTTACTTTATTCTTTGCAACTGTGAGGGGTTCCAACCTCAGCCACTAGAGTCCATTCAAGGTTAAAATGACTTTGCAGACAATCAGTGCTTCAGGTAGGTGTTGCAGTAAGGAGACACAGAATCACTTCCCCTGTAACTGTGCCAATACTAGTGAAGTGACTGCCTAATTTAATGCAATGCCCTGATGCCTCTTGACATGTGTGTTGATTCAGTCAGATGCCTGGTGAATTTTTCTGGTTTATCCATTGATTGTTACAATGGTCTCCATAAAATGATGTGGGGGAGAGACACAACAACAAGGGCACAAGAGCAGTGCAAGAAGCCAACAAGCCATAGCCACCAATGCAACAAATGACCACAGCAGGTGTTGTAAATAGGTTCTTCAGCCAGAAGGAGCTCAGCCATCATCTTATCCAAGGGCTGAAGCAAGAGTTTTGGGAATATGGAGATCTCACTACCCTTTCCTGCAAAAGGCCAGAAAAATGCCTCTTCTGAATCAACTCCCTTCTGTTCAGCATTTCTATAAGGGGCTACATAGGACAATATACAAAAGAAGTGCTGCCCTCTCTACAAGGCACCAACACTTGAGAGGAGAGATGCTTTTACATGAGTAGATGTTTTTAAATGAATTGAGTACAGAGAGACTGAGTTTTCCCCCTCCCTGACTATGTGAGGAATAAAGTCACTGGAATGAGCAGCCCTAGGTTGTTCCTGGTGTTATGCTCTCTATTGCCTTTCATTGACTGCAGCAGAAGCTCTACCTAATTACACTGTGATGAATTTGTCCTATCTGCTGTACACATAACAGAGGAGGGTTTAGTACAGATTGGTGTGCCATGGTCTCTTCTCTGTAATTCTCACAACTAGGGCCCATCAAATGGGAATTGATGGCAAGGAGCAACCTAAGATTTAACATCCTGATCTTTGCTGGGCTTCTTGCCTTTTTTTTTTTTTATTTAATGTAGTATGGTTGGTGAGTTAATATACACAGCTATTCAGAACTACAAATGACTATTTATCCTGCAGCCAGCTAAAAAGGCTCAAATTATATCACAAATGAAGGCACACCAGGAAAATGGCTAACTGTGGTCTTTAATTTGTAAATAATGATTTTAGACCATGACCCTTAATAGGACACTGTCACTTGTGCTGTGATTTATGTCTAGTGTGATGACATCAGTACCAATACTGCTGATAAAAGAACACTTATATTGAAGCAAACAGGATGATGAATGGAGTACAAGTCTACTTACTCATTTCATTACTGACTCTTCTGTTCACCACAGAGCTAATGTAGCGAGTCATTGTCTGCCTTGGGAGTATTTTGCAGGTTGAATTTAATGGCACAAGTGTGTGATATGTACTTCAGTCCTAGTGCTTGAGATGGCACAATCATAGATTTAAAAAAAGACATGCATGTGTTCGATAGTTTATGTATGAAACAAAAGATAACTTTATGTCAACTTAAACAAAAAGCAGTTAGAAAGTATTTAGCTTATTTTTCTTGCAGAGTTTCCAAGGTTTATGAGAGTACTCAATTCCCCAACAAGTTAAATTTCTGCATATGTTTTACAGAGTGGACAAAATTAGCAAGTAACATAACCAGCACAGTTAAGTGTGACACACACGCTTTTTAAAGGTGCACAGTATTCTTTTTTTTCTTTTACTTGCCACTACAAATGCAGAAGCACTAATATATAGCCACCTTTAAAATGCTTTCATTAGCAAACATTTGATACTGAAGCCGAAGTAAACAATGTAAATGTTAACATTAACCTTAATCAGACCTATTTCCTAAGATATAAATACTATACTAATGAAAGAGTCTGCCAGCATAATCAGGAGGGCAAAGAATTCCCCGAGGACTCTTCAAGCATGTGTATGTCACCAATAATTCTGCTGACCTTCGAGTGCTAGTGACTTTGAATGTAGAGAAGGGGAGGTAAATGCAGTTTTATTAGTGCAGTTTTATTGCTATGGCCAGCTGCACTCTTTTCGCTATAAAAGGTAATTACTTCCAATAGTAACAAGCTAATTGATTGCTAATTAAATCAATTGGCACACTAACCGCTGTCAGAAAGTGACAGATTAGCTGGTCACATGACAGTGTGTTAGTAATGAAAAGTGGACATGGTCTGAGTGTGATTGACACGGCAGATGAAAAGTGATTTGGGATCTCCTAGGTGGTCATGAAGAGGGCATGGAAAACATGATTGATTCAATGGTGACTGTCAGGGAGGAAATGAGAATTGAATGGGATTCAGTGTTGCCCTGGAACCTCACCACATGATGCTCCAAGTTTTTTCACATGTAAATAAGCTAGACAGGGCTTTCTGGCAAATGAAATGCAGGACGGGGGAGGAAAAATGGGAGGAACAGAAAGTGAAAGTCAAATTAACAAAACTCAGAAACTTCAGTTTGCTTTGTAAAGGGGAAATAAACCCACAATTTTTCCAGCTACTAAGGATATGCCCCCATCTCTTATTTTTATTAATTGTGAAGGTTTATGAATTAATTTAGGAAGGCCTTCATAAAAATAGAACTAATTTTTGAGCATGTTGCTTTAGTTTGCAAGACGTCTATATACTTTATGTAACAAAGGAGCTGAAAATTGAAAGAGTTTTATGCTATTAATATTGCCCTGACACAGACAAGTGTTACAAGTACAATTATCTGTATCTCCCTCTCTCTGTGTCTCTCTGTCTCTTTTAGATATTTGTGCATTTATATAAATATATAGCAAGCTCAGTGTCACAAAACTGAATTGATTTCCTAAAGATTAAAAGCTCATATCTAATATTTAGCCTGTTTTTATCTCTCAAACTTAGTGTAATAAAATAGTCACTCTCTTGAAGCCCAGTCTTTTAAAATGAAATGGAAAAATGTTAAATATTTTTTGCTGGAAGACATTCCATACTTGCTGTATTGTTATTACCATCAAACTTGAGTAAGTGTTTCTGAAACACCAAAATTTTTATATAGTCTTTGAATAAGAAATAGTCAGTTAATTCTGAGCATAATAATATGCTAATAAATGAGTCAATAGTCAGTGGATCCTAACAAATGCTGACATTTAACTGTAACTGCGAAGGTATTATGCAGATACTTCTGAAAAGGAGACAATTATTATTGTTTTATTAACATCTAAGATAGTATGAGCCAGGGCTTGTGTGCTTTATTCATCCCTACTGAAGAAAACTGGCGCTGCTAAGGACAAGTGCTGTTTGGCAATGCACCCAAACCAACTCTCCCTGAGGGTGTTCCCTTCTGGCAGAACCCAGACCCAGTGGCGTTGCACAAGATGTGTGGACACAGTCATTAAAACCCACCACGTTTTTCAAAGGAAATGGGAGTCTGGCCTCATCTCCTTTCTCATACTGCCCTACTTAACTGCTTTCAGGATGGTGTGGGAAAGAGGTGCCACTAGTTATGAATTATTTTACTTTCTCTGATAAAGAAAAGAATTCAAAATAAAGATGCACCTCTTTCTTTTGAATGCCATAGCAGCTTGTGAAGACATTGAATGAGGCCATGACTGAGTGGGAAAAGACATTTACACCATCTAGAGACTTCTGCTTTGGCTAACTGATGCCAAGTGGCATTAGAAGGATACAGGTGATTTTTTGTGCCTCGGTTGTTGGACAGACTGTTCACCAGTGCGCACCAGTATCATTTCACTACAGTGAGTGGTGCAATCAAGATCAAGAGAGTAAAAGGCAAAGTGCACGTTCAAGTTTTGCCTCACTTAATTCCTGCTGAGTCTCCTGTGGCTGCCACATGACCATCTTCTGTCTTGAATTTTGTTTCCTTGCTTCTTTGTTTTTCTGTTTTTAAATGGATGCATCCTGGCATCTTTTCTGCCATGTTAGGTACTACCCCAACATGAGGAAGAGGAGGACTTTCGTTCACAAGAATTACAATTAGTTTAATCCAAACAAGCCAAGAACTCTCAGTTAATTTCTTTCTCAGACATGAAAATTAAAGCAAAGGGAAAAATACTGGGAAGAATCCTATCAATAAAAATTATCCAATCACTTTAATGTTATGCCTGAATCCATGAGTTTTTTCACAAAATTATGCTCCAGATTGTGCTGTAGCCTTAGAGGACCAATAAACACCATCCTTGGTTAGGTAAAGCACATGTTGTATGAATATAACAGTATGTAGCTGGAACATATTATGGGGTCATTACTTCCTCTCAGTATTTCTCTTTTAATTCCAGTTTATAGATTATGAAGGATCTTTGCTATCAAAGAATTTTCTACTAGGGTGAGTATAAATGGTGGAATTATTTCTTGATATTAACTTTTTTCAAGGATGTAAATTCTTGCTCCTACAAATTATCTTTGCACTTTCATATGCCTGTTCTTTAACCGCCTACAAAAATGAAGGCAAAGTTCATGCACACAAGTTATTAGAGACTAATTTTTCCAAATACTCTTATTCATGAAGCATTTATTCGTCAAGTTTCAGCCAAGTCTCTTAGACCTAAAAACAAGAATGGGCATTACATATAGTTATGTGTTTTGTCATTTATCTCATCTTGTGAATCAAGGCCCAGAAGTTATAAAATACATCCAGCAAAAAAATCATGCAAACCTTTTGGCATTGAATTTCAAGCCAGAGTAAGTTCTAAGCATGGTAGAAATTAGTAATGAGTCATAAAAATCTTCTCTTGAACAGCAAGGTATTACAAAACACTCTGGAAGTTCCACAGAGAGCATTGGAATATATTTGTCAACATCAGAATGTGTATTTCTGTATTTTAAGGTGGACAATTAAAGTTTCTTTTCTTATAGTGATGGCTTTTCCCCACCTAATCACAACACAGTTATTACAGATGAAATTACCAGTCCCACTCTGGATTTGATCTGCTTCATTCGAGCATAGGTAAAATCCATAATAAAAACTTTCCATGTTTCTATTTCAAAAAACACAGACTTATGAGTCAAGTCACACAGATAGAGGGAGAAGTCCTTTTGTGTTTTCTATTCAATCAGCCCTTTACTCTAGGATGTGTGTATCAAACCCTACATGTGAGTGTGGCTCACAAGGCTCCCGCCACGTGCTCAGGCAAGCTGATGTCCAGGGTGGCAGTGGAGGTCTGGAACCACACTCCCAAGGGAAACCTCCTCCACTGCAGGTAGACCCTGGCTGGGTACCAGCCTCATGCAAGATGTGCAGAGGTTCCTCTCTATTCCCATCTTCCCACAGGTTCCAAGTGGGATTATCCAGCAATGCTTGTGATCCAACTGCTGATCAGGCAATGTGTGTGTCCAGCTTGAAAAACACATCTGAGCCTGTCATTGTGTGCCTGCAATCAAGCTGCATATTTGGCGTGGTGACCAGTGTCCTAGACCTTATTCCACCAGCTCTCTTGGAACAGCCAGGACACTGATTTGCACACTCAGACATGAAATCAGGCTCCCCAGGTAGGTACCTGAGCACGAGAGCCTTAACCCTACTTGTTTACCCAAAATCCCAAATGAAAGTTTGTCCTGTGACTTGAGTGAGAAGTCAAGTTTCTTAATATTTGTTCCAGTATTTAGGGTCATCTTTCCTCATGGTTAATTTGATTGCTGTACTGGAAGAAGCTGTGACAAGGATCCTGCCTTTCAGTATGTTGTAAATATATCATATTTCAATGAACTAACAAGGAGTGGGAGGGAAAAATATTATCCCAGCTTGATATGCTACCTCACTGATAGAAATAAAATTAAGTTAAACTTGTGTAGATTCCACTAAGCTGCCATTGACAAAATAAAACTAACCCACTTGTGGCTGGGTTATTTTAGGTCACAGAGCTCATTCTCCATAACAACAAAAAAGCAAACAACAACAAAAAACCCACTGAAAAAAATGCAAATGTAAAAGATGTTTAAATAGACCTATTAATATCTAAAAACTTAAGGGATTTTTATCAATATGGCACCTGCTTGTCTACTTCCACACATTCAACTGTCCTCTTCTGTCACTTATAAACAATGGCTTGTCTAGTTGAGTACTTGGGAAAGATAAAACAAATCCATTAATGGTGAGAAGTCAATACAACATAAATTAAAGCATGTCAAAACCCCATGTATACTCTCTCAGCTAAAGGGGCTGTAGATCAAGGGAAGCCTTCATAACCAGATTAAGCACCTTAACCTATGCACATTGACATCATAAGTTTTCTTTACTTGACGGGTTTTTTTTGAGCATCCACAAACAGACAAGTTGTCTTCAGCTCACATGCAATAGGGAAATCAAATCCTACAATTTATATCAAAGACTTTAATGAAGCCCCACACTGATAGCCTTGATACTTTTAGTGACAAAATTCCCATTGATTTCAATGAAGTCTTTTACCTCAAACTATTTGAGTTTATTTTAGCAGAAAGTAGTCTGAGGCACTGCCAGACTTTATTTACTATGTATTGTTCAGCATGAAAAAGAGGAAATAATCTGACCTTGTTTATGAGAGTGCCAGGATTGTCTTACATCAACAGAACAGAAATATATTCTGACACCCAGCCATAATTTTGGGTCTAGTCTGAGTTTTATTTTAGTGTGAGTTCTTAAAGACACAAGAGTTAGTGCTGCCTGGGCATCATTTAACATACCAAAACCATATGAAATGCCTGTGTGTGTCTGCTGGGTGAATCCCAAAGGATAACATTATGGATAGGTGGAGCTTCAATGTCTCTCTTATCCACTCTCAACCTGCTTTGAATTCTGCCATTTGCTCCCTGTTGTGAAATTCAGTTTTTTTCTCCTTTGGACCTGATCCAAAACTCATTAAAGTCAGTATGAATTTAAATGAATGGACTTTGCATCATGATATTAATTAAAGCCTTTTACAAGCCCAGCCCTCTGAATGTTTCACCCTTGCTAAAACACTCTTATCTTTCCTTTTTCTGCTATTAATGACACCAATCCTATCCACCCCAGCACAGCCTGTTCAAAGACGACTTTTTCAATTACCATCAACTGCCATCTCTATGCTAATAATTCACTGATCTACATCTCTCTAGACCTGTCTCTGTGTGCAAATTAAGGTCTTGGTCTGCCTCTTTAGCATCCTCTGGTATTTAGCTATCACCTAAAACTAAGCAGGGTAAAAACATAATTCTAACCTTTCCTTCCAAAATTTCTCTTTCTCTAAGAAATATGACCATCATGCTTCAAATTTGGTGCTAACTTTGACTCATGTCAATCCCCAGATTTTTGGATGCCTGTTTTGCTAATCCTGGCTGGTCTAACATCTCTGAAATATGGAATCACTCCAAGTGACTTGAGCTCTCATCATCTTGCCTCTCAATTAATGCCACATTATTTTCTCAGGCTCAAAAGGGTACAAGCTTATTCCACTTATACCCAGTAAGAATGCTACCAAAAATAACATTTTTTTCCTGGCCTGTTGCTTTGACTGTGCCTTTCCTTCTTGAATACCATATGAACTGCACTTCACTTTCCAAGCCCTTCACACACTCCTGTCACTACATCTACATGAGTTCACATCTCAATTCCTTTATAAACTCTTCATCAAGGCTTTTTTGTTCTTTTGCTTTTGCTTAATTGGAAAGTGCTCTCCACCGACATGCACAGAGGTATCTCATTGTTCCAACAGGACTTATTTTTCCAGGGGAAAAAGAAGCAACAGAGACTGGTCAGACTGCTTATCGTTCCTATGAGAAGTGTTTCACTGCTTCTTCTTACTCCCTGTATGACAGTGTCCACTTGCTGTCTCTTCTTGCATAGCTGGATCTTTGGACAGTCTCTGATTTTTACTTTTTCACTCATGCAACCTCCAAGCAAAAAGGTCATTAGACACTGTGATAATATTGATCTAAAGGAATGTTTGTTAAGATTTTGAAAATGTCAGAAAGCACATGATAGAAAAAAACATATTTTTGGTGTTTTAAATCATTGGCTCAATGACTGAATATGAGTAATATTTAAAAATAAAACAAATAAAGGAACATTTGTATAGTATGATGAGTCCCTGGTCCTTCAGGTGTCCAGGTACAGTTAAAAAACACAATCATCTCACCACTGAAAAGCACAAGTTTTTGATGCCAGTCTTTTATGGCAAAGGACATGAGAATGAACAAAATGTTTGCTTAATGTATCTTCTGTGGGAAAATTATTTCTAAAAATTCACTCTGTAGTCTACATTTACTTAAGACTTTGTTTGGTGCCTGGTCTGTGAGGCACCAAAACATGGCCAGTTTTATGTCCCAATACACACATGCTAATTTTAAGGATATCACTGCCATCACCTTTTGCTGCCCTACATGGTTGCTTTTTTCTGCTCCAGGCCCTGCACTACTGTGGTTCTGCCTTGTCTGCAGACATGACCAAACCAGGCTCCATACTGCACCTCCTTTCTGATCTCAGGGTGTCCTCTAGCAAAGAGTGTAAAACTCTGTGTTAATCTGGCCTTTCTCTGTGTTTGTCACTGTGACTGCACAAAAACATAATCCTGTACCTTACAGGTACTGACACACAAGAATTCAGAGGTTGTAGGGCAACAGCTCTCACAGTGCTTCCCTTCCCTCTCAGGCTTTTGGAGAGGAGAGGTCCCAGAGCAGCAGAGTCACTTCTATGAACGTCTCTTTTCTCTAAGGAAAATAACTTGGTGAGGAGGAGTGGAATTGGCATTTCTAATGACAGAAAATGAAACTGTCGCCTCTGCTCAATCCTTATCAATATCTAATTTCCTTGTAGTAAGTACTTGAGGTGATTTTTCTATTAGGTGCACAGTAGGGAAATGTGCTGATGTGAGGTTAACACATTGGCTTGTAAACAAACTTCACCATTAAGTACTTGCACCAAAACTGCTTTGACAACTTACTTTGCAGGTGGCAAATTGAGACTAGAAGAGGATCTATTTAAAAATAATTCCACTCTGAAATTAATTGGAAAGTGCAGATACAGGTTGTAAAAACATCTATGTTCACTTTACATCCTCTCCAACATCTCAGCCAAAAGTTCCCTGGGCTATCTAACATATTCCTTATCTTCTCGGTTCCTCATCTTCCTTCACTGATATATTGCAGTTTCTTCTTTGTGGTCTCTCAAACACAGAATTCAGCCTTCAAGACATGGGAACACAGATCTATACAAGAGTATAAAGATGTTTTTTCTTTTGTTCTCTCTTCTGTCTCTAATAACTTTTCACATTCTACTTTCTCTTCTAATGAGAGAAGACTGTATTAGTGGGGTTTTTTTATGTGCTGCAGCTGATTCTGAGAGAAGAGTAAGAAACAGTATGAAGGATTTTGCTGCAGGCAGGTCAGTCCAACCTTGGAATTGTTGGGATATATGAGTAGGGACTGAGAGCTCAGACACTTTAATGACAGGCACAGGGTGAAGTCCAGATTGGAACAGAACAGATATAAAAGCAAAATGTAATTAAGGATTATAGCGGAAAGAGACAGTTACATTTTTGTACTTTCCAGTGAAGACAGAAAAAATAGCAAGGGTTAGTTCCAGGCATAGAGAGAATAACTGAGAGTCCATGCAGCAGCTCTGCCAGCCCTACTCTGCTGTATCCCTCCCTCTGCCACTGCTGGGTACCCCCTGGGCATCCTCTGCATTTGTGCCAGATACAGTCATGGGTTTATGACACAGACAAAAATGCCTGCCAAGAATCTAACTCTTGAAGAGGGTCCCAGGACAGTTTTTAAAATTAGATTTCCAACAATAAAAGGATGAGGGTGTAAATCCACAGGAAGTACTTACTGCAGAGTTTCAATGAAAGTACAACACATCAAGTTCACTAGAGATAACTAGATTCAATGCTTGGGCTAAAAAGTCCATCATTCATCCAAGGAAGCACACTGCAGACAAATCTATTCATTCTCAGGATGGAAACATGCAGAAGACAGTTTGGTGAAAGCTGTGTTTGAAAGGGGTTTAGACTGCTTTGGGCTGAGGGGAATTGGTGGAATTCTGTTATTTAGACAAATAATGGCAAGTTCCATTTGGAAGAAGTCATCTGTTTTTGTTTTGAACCCAGAATTTCTTGGCCTAATGCTGCAATAGATCCTATTTGCTGTAGAGCAATTTGAACAGATTGAGATAGTCTAAAAGTCAGGATGACTGCAGCTTGACTGTGAACAAAAGACTCCCAAATGTACCTCCTAAAGTCTTAATCTGGGTAGATATGGATTTACAGACTCCAGTGACTGGAGTCAGAAGATTGACTCTTTAAAAATTTTTTTCTTCATTTAAGCTAAGCACTTTAGTTTTATTAACCTTCTATAGCTGGATAAGTGCTAGACTCCTGAAAAGCACCAGACTTTTCTAAAGACATTAGAGCAAACAGAGTAGCTGCTGAAAAATCTAGTCCTCAGCATCTACTTCCATCACTATACTGGGTTTGCATGGCAAGGTTTTGGAAGTGGGGATGGACTCAGAGGTGTCTTCTGTGAAAAGCTGCCAAAAGTTTCCCTGTGTCTGATGGAGCCAATGCCAGCTGGCTCCAAGACAGACCCACTGATGGCCAGGGCCAAGCTCATCAGCAGTGGTGGCAGGACCTCTGGGATAAGATATTAAGAAAGGGGAAAAAACCCCTGCAACCCATGGTGAGGGCCCCTGAAGTCCATGGAAGTCCACAGGGAAACAGATAACTCCTGGCACTCCTTGAAGAACCCTTCACCAGGGCTCCAGCTGGAGAAGCTGTTGGAGGAATGTATCCTCTGGGAGGTTTCCCATGCTGGAGCAGGGGCAAAGTCCTCATCCCGAGGAGGAAGGAACAGCAGAGATAACATGTGATAAGCTGACCTCACCTTATTCCCCATTTCCCGTCCCTCTCTACAGCTGTGGGAAGGAGGATGAGAAATTTGGAAGTAAAGAACAGGAAGAAGGAAGGGGAAGGGGGAAACTTGTTTTTAAAATTTGGTTTCCTTTCTGATTATCCTACACTATTAGATCAGTAATAAACTGAACCAGTTTCCCCACTCTGAGTCTGTTTTGCCCATAATGACCATTCTGGTGGCAATTGATGAGTGATCTCTCCCAGCTGTATTTTGATCCAGGAACCTTTTGTTATATTCTCTCCCTCTTGTCCAGCTGAGAATGGAAGTGATAGACCGGCTTTGGTGGGTAAATGGTATCCAGTCAGAGTCAACCCACCACAATCAGCCTCCATCTACATGGCCCTTCATATCAGAGATAAATTCCTCTTGCACAGAGAGAGATTGTCCTTAAACAATGAAGTCTGTAAAAGGACAGAGCACAGATTTTTGGAAAGCATCCAGGGAAGATGCTATGCCTTTGTCCAAGAAGTGAGATATGAAAGAGGAAATTCTCTCTGCTTGACAAGATTCAAACCAATATTGCCGCCCAGCTGCTAACTTTTAACTTAAACCACCAGAAAAAAACTTTTAAAAAACAAACTTGGGATCAATTGACCAGGGACAGAGTATGCAATAGTGAATAGACAGGTAACTTTTCCCAGTCTCTTATGAGAAATTCAACTCTTTTATTTGGACTGGGATATTAAGAAGTTTGTTCAGTAATAGAACAAATTTTCTTTTGCAATCTTACACTAACTTTCCTTATACCTGTTTTCATTTTGCCACTCCTTATTCTAGCTATTTCTTTAATTTCCACTAATTCTTTTCTCTAAAGAAATTTGTCTCCTCTAAATGGCTTTAGTACAGTTTCTTTAAAATTTTTAATCCTTAAGATTTTTACAGTTAGCCTGTATTAATATAGATCATCCAAGGCAGGGTCATCTTTTGATGACAGGGAAGTTGTAATGATAAGAAGAGACTACAGCTGGCATTATCAAGGGGGTCAAAGATTAGAAACTCATTACCAGATGGTTACGAAGCTTCTCTTGATTGTGACATTCAAGCCCCAAATAGTGATATTTATTATCCTTTGATGTTGGAGAACAATCAATAACATTTGCTTATTGGTTATCTACCAAGATTGAGAAGTTTCCATTCATAAGGGATAATGAATCACACACTGAAGAAGTCCCTCTCCCCTGTGAGTATAATTAAATATTGCATTAGCTGATCAATAACAACTAGATTTAGAGGGGGTACAGGACACTATGCCATTAACCTGATGACAGGAGCAGTTCAGTTTTTTAAAATTTGTCTTTGAGAAAAGATAGAAAGATGGTCAAGATTCTCCAAAGCATCAATCTGCATACTTTTCTTAAAGACCTTTTTTAAACAGGGAATCGAGTCATTTGTCAGCATCCAACTGGCTGAAATAATCACTTTTTAGCAAGAACTAAATGCCAACTCTTATTTTGAAATCCTTGCTCAATCTGAACATATATTAGGAAAAGAAAGGAAAAACTGAAGTTGTCAGTAAAAACAAAAATTGAATTTCTCTTTGTGCCCCCAGGAGAATCCTCTTACAGCACAGAGGGGACTTGCCCCTGCTCTGAGCCACTGCTCTGTATACCCCAGAAAGGATACCTCAGTCCGGGGCATTTCTGTGCCCACAGGGGTGGAAATGGGGGCTTACTTTGCCTGGTGGAAATTGCCCACATGGACCCCCTACATTCCTTGGTCTTCTGAATTATGAATAGCTTTGCCTTTCAGTGTAGACTGGGTCATTAGCTTTTTTGATGACCAAACCAATTAGCAAGTCACTGCCATTATACCAGGAAAACACCAGCCTCTGCTGAAGTGGTTTTAAAACTAAGCTTGAAAGTTTATTGATTTAACTTCCCATGTTACGGTCTTTTCTCTTTTTTGAATCTCTGGTGTCCATTTTCACCCTCTTTGTGCCCACAGCACAGTAACTTCCTTTCCCAGACAGACCCAAAAATCACTTCCTGCAAACTTCCTCAGGTTATTACTGAAGATATAGCTGAGCAAGATAACCCAAAAATTTTCTTAACTGAGGACTGTATGTTGCTCAATGAAGTAAATAGGAAATTAATTTGGCTGGCAGGGAATAGTAAGATCCTGGAGGCAGTTATAAATCTTAAATTTTTTTTGAACATCATATTTGATTTAGAGCCTTATAAAAGTATTTTGCTTTTAGAAATGCAAGTATGCTCCTATACTGAAAACAGAAAAGCCTTGCACTGCCTTGCTCAGCTACAAATATTCATCAAAAGTATCACCTTCCTTTCTTCTTGCTTCTCATAGTCTACTGATAGACAAATGGTTTGTCCCTCCCCTCAAGTCTTATCTGCCGCTTCTGTGCACTACAGTCAAAAGATAAGATTTAGTATTGCAGCTGCATAGTAATTTAATAAGCAGACCTTGGAGAACAAGTAAAAAAAAAAAAAAGAAGAAAGAAAAA